>CM062814.1:41374305-41726805 GCA_031772625.1 Pinus tabuliformis | reverse complement strand
TATTCACGAACGAATCTCCTCGCATGCTCTCCTTGTTCCTCTCCTTCATCATCGCGTCATGCCTCATCCATGTACCTATATGTAGAATCACTCATGATGAGACAACATCAAATCCATAAATCTCCTAGTATACAATGATGCAGTGTCGTTCACTTTTAGATGTAGGTGACCGGGAGAGAGTACAAGGCTTTGAAACTGCGCAAGGTAGATTTCAAGCCAGGATGCGGGCTCCGGGCACTATCGGTGAAAATTGCGCAGAGGTCACTGGGACTGAGATACACAATCTGGATAAGTAGTGACTATTTTCATGATCTGGCTCGGCTGGAGGGCAGATCTGTGCAATTTTTGCAGGGAGGAAGTGCAGGAAGCAAAGGGGGAATGAAAGAAAAAAATATGCAATTTCTCCGGGGAGCTGGCAGCAGGTTTCGAGAGTGTTGTTGGAAAAAATTGTGCAATTTTTCTAGGGAGCTGGCAGTGGGCTGCAGGAGTGCTGCTGGAAAAAACCACGCAATGCTGGGAGGTTGGTCGGATGTACATCCTTGCATAGTTTCTGAGCTGAGCAGGATGGTGGGCAGCTAGTGAACTTCGCATGAAAACTGCGTAGTTTTTCAGGCAAGCAGCAGGCTGACTGACAAGGTGACTAGCTGGAAAAAATGCACAATTTTTTGAGGGAGATAGTGAGGGACACAGGGTTTTTTCTTGGCATGTCTCCGTAGTTTCTTCAGTCACTACCGAGTCAAACTCTTTGGTTGACCAGATGGAGGCTCAGTTGATGTGCTTGAGGGAAGCACAAATTGAAATGGCTTTCTGGGAAACTTCTGCGTTGTTCTAGGTGACAGTCGGTCTAGTCAATTCCAGGGTTGCACAGTGCAGACTACCTAGGAGGGAGCCTCAAGTTTTACGAAATTTTGGGTAGCAGTACATAATCACTGAGAGATGAAACTGCACAATACAGCTCAACGAATGTCTAGTTGTTGGAGGATGGTCTGGTGGACAAAGCTTTGACAAAAATTACTAAGTGTGTGAATGAGTGAATTCATACATGCATGAGCTCACGAACACACTCTCAACATGACTCGATGACAAGACACATCGAACCAACAAGACAACATGCACTCAGTGTCACTAACTAACGGTGTGACCCACAAATGTGACACTTGTGATAGATCGTTGAATGACTGTGACGATGCTTGTGCGACAGTACATACAACTTCGTGTGTGAGTGCGACAGATATTTACATAACAGACACAACTTGTACACATGAAGGCAAACCTTGTGCATGGCCAAAACATGATTGCAAGCATGACATTGTGACCAACATGCAAAAATACGTTCGTTGAAAAGTCAAGCGAGGAGGGTGCAAAGACTCAACACGAGCTCACAGGATGAGCCCGAGTGCTTGAAAACATCAGGGAAAAACCCAAGGAAGGCTCTGAAATTAGATGCAAGCCAAAATTTTGGAGGGTGTTGTAGCCACTACAACACTTGGAGACACATTGGTTGAACTCCAGCTTCTTTGTTTTGGTCCATTGACAGCACAGTGCCTTGGTCTTTCAGGGAGTATTGAATCGCTATGCGGGTTACTTTAGCTTCTCGAATTACCCCATGGATAGACATGGTTTCACCATTTTCTAAACCAATCAAACACAACAACATGTTTCATCTCGATCATAGTGTGTCAAAATCGAGAAGGGTAGTTTGGCTCACGAGTTAAAAAAATTTAGAGTATAAGTTTTCATATCTAGTGTTGCTCCGCTACCGATAGGCCTAGATAGTACCCCGGTAGAGTCACGTAGGAACACACACATTTCTCCACTGCCAATGAGCCTGGTCAATATCCCGGTGGAGTTGCACGCTTCACCTCTCTGCACTGGGAGCCTTTCTCTTCTTTCGCCTTTATAATTTTCAAGAGGACTATGCATAGGCACTTAATTATTTTTTGGGGTAGAAGAGGGATCCAAAATTATTGAGTAGAAGAGGTTTTTCCTTTAGAGAAGCATGTAAGACCTCTGACATAGGTTTTCTCATTTAGATTTCCCCTTCTCCATTTCTACTAGTTGGATGATCTTGAACATATAGAGAAGAAGGCTGAGTACAAACATGGGGTTTCCCAGTGTGGAAACTGGTTCATGGTTGGACCCAATCTTCCCTTGTAGTCAGATCATATTTTCCATCAAGAATTCATTGACCGAAGGTTATAACCAAGCACAGAGAAGATGGACGTAGGACTGGTCAAGTGTTGCAGTGTCACAAGCAAGAAAATAAACCAACCCAAGTCAGCAATAAAATAAAAACTACTCCTACTCCTACTCTAAATAGTGCATGGACCTACTCACGTGAAGTGATATTTCCAATGTAGCCACTGACGCATTGGCTAGCCCATGTTGGTGAAGGCATGGCTCGCGAGAAGCATAGTCAATCGAACTAGCAAACATAAAATATATAACAATGAAGACCAACACACTCTGAGTTTACACACGTCCACAGAAAAGAAAAGAGTGAAAGCACAAGACAAACACTCTGTGGACTTACCATGGTGTTGTGACACATTTCATACAGATGATAAGAATATGCACTCTCTTGTGTATGACAGACAAGCAAACATGAGAAAAAGAGAAAACTTACGCCTTGCAAGTGTGCTTGTTGTGAATGATTCCTTTAGTGGGCAAGCAATAAGATCATGTGATTTCAGTGGAGGAAATGAAATATGTGTGTTGGATTGATCTTCAGTGCATAAAGATGAGTGATGGGGAGCCTTGGGTGTTTCTAAACTTTTCTGATCAGAAGTGGAACTATCCGCAAGACAGCAAGGGCCTGACATAATCATCATCTCAAGCTGAAGTGCCTCAATAGCCTGCAAGGTTTCCACTTCGTCACTAGATAGATCATTGGAGACTAGTGGCTTAGACAAATTAATAGCGAGTGAATCAACATCGCGATCAAATGAAGAAGTATAGAGATCACGAAAACCAAGATCAAAAGATTGAGGATGTTTGTTGGCATCCTTGTGATTTGATGAATCATACAAAGGGGTAGATGAGAAGCAGGAATGTTCACCCTCTGTGCTTCCCAAAAAAAGTAGATGAAATGTCAAGTGGATTCTCAATGAAAGATTTGTACTCTCCACTATTAAATGATGGACTAACATTAGCTATGTTTTGCGAATCATTGGAAGTAGATGAATCCATGGATTGATTAACACAAGGACAATCAGAGATAACAGAATCACCAACGATGTCAAGAAAAAGTGGAGGAGGCACGAACAGAAGGAGGTCATCCTTCACCACAGGTTCATGCTCAGATGCTCGGTCATACTGTTGGTGAATTTCATCGTAGGTTGGTTGTGCAACATCAACTTTATCGATGGCTTGATCGTCATTCACAACAAGTGTAGGGTCCAGAATGGAAGAACACAAGACAATGCAATCTGGAGGATCAGCAAAATGTGGAGACGGAGGTTGAGGTAACAAGTGTGTATGACAACCCATGGTCTTCCCAACCAAATCTATTCAGAAAAGGAGAGTAGTGAGGGTGGGAGGATGTGAAAGTTGAACAATTGTGTGTGCATGTTCTCCCACGTCACTCTGTGGTGATGGAGTTTTTTTATGAGGGGAAGACAAACAGTCACTTGTGACAGTGACGATGTTCGCTTTTGATTGCATAGCTCCATCAGTGAAGTATGTTGAGAAAGGTTTTAACTTTAGCTTCATCTTGGAATAGAGTGATTTGGTGAGGAAATATTCAAATCTATCCATGAGATATTGGAATTTCATCTGAATTTTCAGAGCTTTAAACATGAATAGACAAAAGCGTTATGAAAAATCCATAGGTGATCCATGCAGGGCCTTTCTTTGTTTTAACAATTTTTTATCAAGTGATTCACGAAAAAATGGTGAAAAAAATATTCAATTAGATCACTGAACTGCTTAAATGAGTGCACGGAGTTATGAGGAAGTATGCTACACCATCGCAATGGGTGGTCGTGAAGTATGTGTACGAGAAGTGAATAGACCTTTGTTTCACTAAAACCTTCCACATTCTCCATGAGTGCATGGAAGTTATTTAAGTTCTTAGGCCAAGCCACTTCGCCTTCACCATCATACATGATTTGTGACAAGTCATCCTAGAACTCCCTATCGACATGAAAGATATGTCCGTTGGACAAAAAATTTGGAGGGTTAACTATAAAAAACTCCATGATAGATATGCGAAGATTCAAAACAGATTGTGAGAACTCATCTTGTCATCTAGCCCTCCTCCTAGCACCAGAAATGTTGCCGGTGCAGGACCCACCAACATTCAAGGGATCTCCCCAGTATGAAGTCCCAACTATACCTCACACCATTTGGTGTAGGATTCCCATCTGGTACAATGGCCCGATTGTCATTATCTTAAATATATGCCTTATCTCTTTCTTGTCTTTGAACAACGAGGTTTGCGTGCCTAGTGAGTGCTTAGTGTTACTTGTGTCAAGGTTCTTTTACCACAAAGGGATAGGGTGGAACTAAGTCTCAAGTCGAAAGGGAATAGTCCCAACTTTGTCAAAGACACACAACACAACACAACATGCGCAGTTTTTGGTAGAGTAGTCCACACGGTTGTAGTAGTCACAAACACACAGTGAATGGATAATATGTACAACACCCAGTGAAGTAGTCCACACGAGTGCGAGGTTCGTTATAACAAGTTCACAAGAATGAATATGTCGAGTGTCCGGTGAGATAGCCCACACGAGCGATACAGTGTTAGCAACTGATACACCACATTTCCAATAGCATATATGCTAAAACAACCAAAATAGTTCAACGATCTTAATATAGGTTAAAGAAACATGCATTACAAGTGTCCAGAGAATAGTCTTACAAATGAATACAATACATTTGTGAAAACATGTTGGCATGTTAATAGGCTTCTGAATTAAGAGTAAGTTCCAAGACACATCCGTACACCATTACATCACTAACCCCGATAGTAGGGCGTTGGAGCCACTACTCACTCCTCAAAGAAAAGATTACATACTCTTAAGGCTATGTGGGAGGAGCCAAGGTGAAAAAGCCTTTTGCATGTACAAATGAGGGGTATTTATAGCCAAGGGTAAAACTAGCCCTTGTGACTGTTCAACTTCCCTTGTGATTGTTTGACTTTCATGAATTTTCAACTTTACATGACTCTTCAAATTTACGTGTGGGTCTTTTGGACTTCCATGTCACATTACATTGATTACAACAGTGTGGCCCACAATAGTGATGTGGCCGAGATCACTCATGACATGAATTGACACAACAGAGCTTTCATGTTGCTGGTGGTGTGCATGTCGAGTTACAGTGCTGCTGAGTGATGGATGTACTCTTGGTGCATCATAGCTTCACCTTCGCATGGAAAGGTGTACAGAGTCTTCGATGGTCTTAGTGTTCTCTTGATGTTGCATGTGAATGTTGCTCCTTTGGTTGTACTTTGGCACACTTCATGTGTTTTTTCATTCGCGAACAAATCTCCTTGCATGCATTCCTTGTTTGTCCATTTGCAAAACAATCTCCTTGCATGCATTCATCATTCATCCATTCACAAATAAATCTCCTCGCATGCTCTCCTTGTTCCTCCCATTCGTCATTGTTCCATGCCTCATCCATGTACCTGTATCTACAATCACTCATGACGAGACGACATCAAATCCATAAATATCCTAGTCTACCATGATGCATTGTCATTCGCTTTCAGATGCAAGTGACCAAGAGAGAGGACAAGGCTCAGAAACTAAGAAAGGAAAATTTCAAGCCGGGATGCAGCCTCTGGGCACTACTGGTGAAAATTGTGTAAAGGTCACTGGCAGACTGAGATAGGCAATCCGGATCAGCAGTGACTGTCTACAGGATCTGGCTCAGTTTGAGGGCAGATCTACACAATTTTCTTTGGGAGATAGTGTAGGCGGCAGAGGGGGACTGGCATCAAATGCTACACAATTTATCTGGGGAGCTGGCAGGGGGTTGCAGGCGTGTTGCTGGAAAAATTGCGCAATTTTTCTGAGGAGCTGGCAGCGGGATACGAGAGTACTATTGCAAGAACTTGTGCAATGCTGCTAGGCTGGCCTGCTTGACATCCTTGCTCAATTTCTGAGTTGAGCGGGATGCTGGGAAGCTAGGGAACTACTCATGAAAACTACACAGTTTATTGGGCGAGTAGCAGGCTGCCTGACTGGGTGACTGGCTGGAAAAACTACACAATTTTTTGAGGGAGACAGTGATGGACATAAGGTGTTTGTCTGACATGTTTGCACAGTTTCTTCAGTGAATGGAGTGGGAATGATTTGTAGCTTTTGCACAATTGTTTTTGGGAGTGAGTCCTGGGGTCACTGCCTGATAAAATTATTTGGCTGACCAGCTGGAGGATCAGTTGATGTGCTTGCGGACAACACAAATTGAAATGGCTTGCTGGGAAACTTCTATGCTATTTAGGGTGACAGTTGGTAGAGTCAACTCGAGGGTTGCGAAGTGCAGACTTCCTAGGAGGCATCCTCAAGCTCTGCACAATTATGGGAAGCAGTACATAATCACTGAGAGCTGAAACTACGCAATGTAGCTCAAAAGATGTCTACCTGTTGGAGGATGGTCTGGTCGACATAGCTTCAACAAAAATGACCAAGTGTATGAACGAGTGACTTTGTACATGCATGACCTCACGAACACACATTCAACATGACTTGATGACAAGACAACTCGAACCAACAAGACAACATACACCTAGTGTGACTGACCGACGGTGTGAGCGTGTTTGCTTATTGGGGCCTAACCCAGGTTCGAAAGTGTTTTAGCCAAACAAATCCCGCACTACCACCCCTTTTGGCAACAATCCGCAGAGTGCGGACTGAAGTCTCACCCGAGTGTTATAGACATTTTTGGGCATTGCAACCCCAATCATAAATGTCCATAAACCAAGGGCTCTTAAGTCCCTAAAAGTGTTGTTCCAACCTCTAAAAGAAAAAGGTCAACTGATTACATCTTATCCCAGAAGTTCTCCATGAAAACCTGCTCAAAACTGGTCAAAACGGGACCATCTCACCTACTCCATGGTCAAAGTGCACTGCATACCACCTAAATACACACAGTAGGTGCGATGCATCTTCAAAAGCTCTTCTATGGGGTGCGATGGGCGAGAGTGGACAAATGGCAGGGTCAATCTGCAAGGTGGAGGATCATGGAATCTTCTAGAAACTTCTCCTCTGACACTTGCCTCTCTGCATTCACCCAGGGATGAGTAAGAGATCATCAATCTCCAAGTGGAATCAAGAACTATCAGAGAGAGGACACTAATCAACTCTCAAAAGCTGACTCACCCCCTTGCAAACATCTATATATGGATCCCTCATCCCAGAGATCCAGAGGCTGGAATTTTGTATCTTGTAAGGAAGTGCTGCTTGTTTCTTGGTCCAATATCATAGTGTTGGGTGATCTAAGCTTTTCATGAGGTGAAGAAGGGCTTTCTTGCTGAGAGGATGATGTTGGGTCAGAACAATTGGTTGTAATCCTCTTTGCTCTTTCTTGATTATCAATAAAGCTATTCAAGTTTTCCTCCACATTCTTTTATGATTGATGTTATGTGCATTTGTGTGGTCAATATATATCTGGTCCTATATTGTTTATGATAATAGATCTATGTTCTTGGATAGTGTTATGCTGCTTTGGTTCTACAGGTGCTCTGTGAAGCTGGCTAGACAAGGAAGCGAGTAGCGAAGATCTATCAGAAGGGAGAGGAATCGAGCAAGGAACCAAGCGCAAGATAGAGGTTGGTCTCCTTATTCCCCTCTTATCTATTTCTCATGAAGGAAAACAAAAGTAGTTTTAGTTTGTTTGTTTCTAAGGTAGCTACCAGCCTTAGTGGGACTAGCAGCGCTACATAGACACTAGTTTTCCTGACAACACCGAGGTAGTATGGGAGGGTGCTGGAACCAAGTTTCTGCACCCTAGGGATGTCTTGATGAGGTCTGGAGGGGTTGCGAACCGATCTGCGCACTCACGCTATGCTGCACAGCTGGCTGGCCCTCGCGTAGTTCTGTGACGAGGCACTTCCTAGATTCCTTATTATTATTGCGGTTATTATAGATCTGATCTAATTCTTAGATTCTTAATCAAGCATTCAATAGTTATAACCAGTGCACGCAACCATAAATCTTAAAGATATGCATAAAACCATAACATAAGAATAAACATATAGATCTGCGACCAGATGCACAATAATTTAGGAACACTTATCTTTATTAATATTCTGTTTTAGTACAATCCAATTCCGCCCTACACACTTAGTTGCAGGGGTCCGTGCACACAACTACGGACTCTACCAAGCCTCTATGCACACAGCTGCAGAGCCTACACTAACTACTACCGACCACGACATGGACTTACAGACTCAGAGCAATCTTGCCTTTACAAACCCATACACTTTAGATCTTCACCTCCCCTCCTTCTACCCTTAGAGCCTCACTCTATTTATACATTCCCATGGTCTGTGGACCATGGGTAGGCCGACATATTCTATATTAACTTTACATTATTTTCAGGTGGACAACCCTTTGACCTGACTCATTACAATTCGTGCTCCGCGCACTTCACGAAACTTTTACAATATCAATACCCAAAATTGTGGGCTTTAAGCCCCAAAACAATTATGCAGGGGATTCGCTACCCAATAGGCCTCCAATACAATCATTGTGACTCATCCCAAGTCACTCATTGGTGCGGCGAGATGCATTGCCAAGGTGTCATGGTCGACCATCCCTGTGAGTGACGCACTACATTCTGTTGCTCCATCCTTGCCTCCTGCAAAACTTCTTCAAGCTCCTGCTCCATTGCCTCTACTAATTTTCTCAACTGATGATGCTCATTCTGCTCTGCTCGGTTAACACAAAGTGACCCCTCATAGGATTTTAGCTCTAGCTGAGATGTCAAAGGCAGGAATTCTTTGTGCCAGAGCAGGAAGTTTCTGATCTTTGGTCCAGTATACGCACTATCTGCTGAAGCTTGTGTTGCATTTTTGCAAGAGAGATGTTGCTGTTCATGAGGTCACAATCTTCAAGGTGCGTCGGAGACAAACTATTAACCGAAATTCCATCATTTGTCTCAAGATTCACCATCTTTCCCTTATCTTTAATGGCTCACTTGCAAGACCGTGGTTTAGGCAGCGGCATCCGGACCAGTCCTGCTACTTGTCTGAGAATTTCTGGTACATCCCCTACCATCGGTATTGAGCTCAGCACAATGTCTGCGGCCGTCAACATTACACTATCCAGAAGGTCCTGCATCTCTGTTGGTAGTGTTGAAAATTCTCGGCTTACTCTCTTATCGTCGAAGTTCATCGGTTCCATACCTATTGGAAGGCACAATAGCTTAATTCTCCAGATACCACAGTTTGTTCGGTGGATGCCCCACTGTGATTTATAGGCCTGTTGAAATTCAAATTCAGCCATTCCCTCCTTTTCTAGCTCATTAATGCTATATCTACAGTAGATCGTTCTGAATCTGGCTCGTACTTCATATCTTAATTGCCTGTCACCCACTCCTTTTCACCGTAACTCGGACATCTTGTCATGAACAGTGACAGCAACGGTCACTTCTGTATTTATCCATGCAGCAACGCAGCCCCTTCTATGCAACCACGACCCTTGTGACCTACCGATCTTGCGCGCGCCACTGTTATCGTGTAGCTCCCTAACAGACTGTTTTATCGTCCCGCGCTCTCTTTCAACTGTCTAGAGTGGTGAGACCGTGCTTTGGTCAATTAGTCAGGTAGTCATCCCCCACATATAGGGCTTCAGGTGACTGCCATTTACTTTTCATGGGAAGGGTTCCCCATTTAGTTTGACAAGTTGGACCGTGCCTCCATCTATGACGTCTTTTACCACATAGGGTCCTAACCAATGCATTCTAAATTTTCTTGGAAATTTTTCGAACTTACTATCATCTATCAATACTAAATCATTTATTTTCAATGTATGCAACTTGATATGGCAATCGTGCCAAGCTTTCTCGCGTTGTTTCTGTACCTGTTGATGGAATCCTCCCAGAAACCGTTCTTCTTCAAGTTCTTCCAATTGTGCGAGCCTGTCATCCAGAGCTTCACGATCCACCATGCCTGTCATCACTGCGATCCATAGACTGGGTACAATGTATTCCATTGGCATAATTGCTTCCATGCCATAGACTAATCGAAACGGTGTCTGACCCATCAATTTCTTGCACGTGGTTCGGTAAGCTCATAATATGGCAGGTATATGCAAGTCCCAGTCATTTCATTGTGCGTTACACACTTTAGTTAGCGCATGCTCCAAAATTTTGTTAAAGGCTTCTACTATCCCATTGGCTTTTATATGATATGGCATGCTTTGCTAATGATACACCTGGAATTCTTCGGTGAGTGCGCTAATAGCTTCATTTAGGAATTGCGTTTCGCGGTCACTCATGAGAATTTTTGGACATCCAAACTGTGTCAGCACGTTGTCGAACAAAAATTTCACAGTCATGGTAGCCGTGCAGTCCTTAACTGACTGTGCATCTGCCCATCAAGTCAGGTACTCAGTTGCGGTCATGATGTAGCGTGCACCTATTTTACCCTGAGTCTTGATCAGCCCCACAAAGTCTATTGCCCATTTTTCAAATGGTTACAGCATCATTTGTGGATTGAGTGGCATCTCATCCCTTAGAGATGGTTTCCCAGTCCGTTGACATACATCGCAAGTGTGACAGTATGCTTTAGAGTCTTGATGTAGGGTTGGCCACCATAGACCGGCGTGAAGAATCTTCTGCGTGGTCTCCCATCTCGCATAGTGTCCTCCTACAACCCCCCCATGTGCTTTTGCAAGGATCTGTCCCCGTTCAAATTCAGGTACATATCTTCGTAATATCTCATCATTTCCCATTTTATATAGGTGCCCTGCGATGACAGAAAAATCCGCTGCTCATATCACCAATTCTTTCTTATGCTGGACTAAATATCTCTGTGGTGCGGTCCCTATGGTTAATAAATGGATGATATCTTCGAAGTGGCCGTCCGCGACCCGCACTGCATAGAGCTATGCATCAGGTAGTCCTTCCTCCAAATTTGTTGGCTCCTCACCGGTCTCAATTCGTGACAGGTGATCTGGTCTTGCATTTAAGCGTCCCGGTTTTATGATGACCTCGAAGTCATACTCTTGAAATAGGAGTAGCCATCGGCATATGCGCCCCCCCAACACAGGCTTATTCACTAAGTATTTCAATGTGGAATGATCAATATACATCTTAAAGTGCCCACCCAGCAGATAGTGGCGGTATTTCTGAAGTGTGTATACCATTGCCAATCCTTCACGCTCAGTAGTAGAATAGTTCTTTTCAGCTTTGGACAGCCGCTGGCTTGCAAACACGATCGAGTGATCGACACCTTTCGCACTTTCCTGCATAAGTACAACACCTAGTGCGATACACGATGCATCAACATGTACATGAAATTCAATGTCCCATTTTGGAAAGACCAGAATGGGAGCAGATGCCAGCTTTTCCTTGAGAACCTCTAGACTTTTCTTACATTCCTCATTCCAACAATATGTAGTGTCCTTTTTCAACAACTATTCCATTGGTGCTATAATTTGTGCATATCTATTAATGAAATTTCGATAATAACCAGCGTGTCCCAACGTGGCGTGTAGTTGTTTGACACTTCGTAGTGCTTCCATATTGAGTATGACAGCAATCTTCACGACATCCATCATTAGGTCTTGTCTGCAGACCACATCGCCGAGAAAATCTCCAAAGGGGACAAGGAAGGTGCACTTCTTAAGATTCAGCACAATTTGGTGCCGTCGGCAAGTATCCATCATTAACCGTAAGCTCACTATATGTTTCTTGACTAGCCCAAATACATTCCAATCATCAAAATAAAACTCCAAAAACTTATGGATGAATTCCTTGAATGCAGCCACTACTACGCGTGAAAATATCACTGGCACGTTGTTCAACCCAAAGGGCATAACAGTGTATTGAAAACATCCCCATTCGGTCGTGAAGGTTGTCTTGCTTCTATCTTCCGGCGCGATCTTGATCTGATGGTACCCTGAGAACCCATCCATGAATGAGTATGCTTCCTATCCGCCAACATTCTCCAGGACTTCATCTGTAAATGGAGTCAGGAATGGATCATGAACATAGGCATCATTCAGCTTTCGAAGGTCCATGCAGATTCGAATTTTACCCTTCAGTTTTTTCTCCTGCACTATCATAGGACTTACCGAGTCAGACTCTTCCACTGGTTCAATAATTCCTACTACTAGCATGTTGTCCAATTCTTCGCGGACCTTTTTCTTATACTTCGGATTCAAACGGTAGGGACACTGCTTAACTGGCTTTGCGTCCAATTTCAAAGTTATCTTCATCATTCCTAGGTCACTGAGGATCTCTTTTAACTCCATGATTTTGGTCAAGAATAAGTCTTGATATTCGCGAAGTAACTTGACGACCTTATCCACCATGGCATCATCCCAATAGTCCCCAAGCGTCGCGTACTTCGGTTCCTCATCTATACCAATGTTTACCTGCTTTGTTTTCAATGGCGCAGTGATGTCAGGGTCCTCGATTGGCGGTCCTCAAATTTTGTGACTCCCTTCAGTCTCTAGAATAGAAATATTTCGGGGGTCATCATCCTCATCCTCTGCTTGTACGTTGTAACATTCTAGGGCCTGGCTTAACTGATGAGACCATACTGGTTGAACTATTTCTCGTGGTTCCTACAATATTTTGAAAATGGCGGCTTTCACAACTTGCAATGCATCGTCAACAGTATCTACCCACTGGTCTTCAAATAAGAACGTTAACAAAAATCCCTCGCGCAAGATATCCCATTCGCCCATACCATGTCGGAGTTCTATCTCGATATACCAGTTTCTTGGGATGACATCCAGGGTATGATAAATATGTGTACCCATTCAGGCTAGGGCTCTTCACCATAGCCTTTGGTCCATTTTATGAGGTGCCTGCGTGGGTCATCATGTCCATCGTACTTCTTGGTTATTCATAGTTCTGGCTTCCCAAACCTTAGCTACATCATCCTTTTTCAATCGCACCAGTTTTCAAAATTTCCTTCATGTGTTCCCCACCAACGCGCAGGTTTTGCGCACAGTACCCACTTCAATGCATCGAACCTTTGATGCATCGGTACTGCACTCTCAAACTTGTTCAAGAATTCATCCACCACTTTCAATCCATCATATGTTGGTAGATCTTGAGCCTAGGCAGTTACGTAACGTAGTGATTTGGTCATCATATTGAAATTTAGCATCGTCACTTCACTCAACTGATTGTGCCACCGTTCATCGTCTTCATCTGAATCTGAAAGGTTGGATTCTGTGCGTTCCCATGAGATCCTTCCATCTGCAGTTGGATTTAGTCAATCCTGGTTTCACGTGGTTATTTTGTAGATACAATCCAGCTCCTCATCTCCTCCATCGTCGCGCACGGGTTCGGTGTACCGCACGCCTTTGCCTAGATCGAGTGGAACTACTACGCATAGGGACTTTTTCTCGAAAACCATTTTCCGCTTCTTTAGGTTGATGACTCCATTTGTTTCCATGGCCCAGTCTATCCCTAACAATGTGGGGTAAGGGTTACTATCATCCACAATCTCTATGACCTCAAAGTCCGTCTGCGTGCTCGCACCTTCGATATCCACTGTTACCCCTTGCAATCTTCCCATGGGAAAAATATTTTGCTGATTGGCCATGCATAATTGAATAGGAGACCATTGTAACACGGGCCTGCCCATGTGTTCCCAAGTCTGCTTTGGTAACACGTTCGCATCCGACCCCAGATCTAGGATTACCTGGTCCATCTCATATTCACCAATTTGCGTTGTCAACCACATTTCCCTCCCAGTGCGTAAAGCATGTTTCCCCATCTTTCAAACTACGCACGGTTCACCCGGTCCTGCACACCTAGCGATCAGCTCTTGTAGTCCTTTAACTTCGCATAGCAGCTTCATGCATGTCTCTAAAAAGGTAGTAAGCATAGAAGGATCCATTCTCGGCTCTGGTTGATCCTTACTACCTGAAGTAGAGGCCTCCGTGAAGCTCTTCTTAGCTTCCATAAACGTTTCCTTTGCGCGCTCCAAGTCAAACTCAGGTTCCTTCGTGGGAGCCTTGCGAACCCATGTATCGTCCTTGGATTGCTTTCCCCTATCTTCCCTTGTGGTGTGCCACTTCTGAGCATCATGTTCATGTTGGGGTCTTCCTCGCGTGGTTCGGACCTCATCATTTGGATATTCTGAGTCGATGTAGGCTGTGCTACCCTTTTCTCACGTATTTGTGCTATCAACGTGGGACAATCTATCATTTCATGATTGAACTGCTCACAGTACGAACATGATATTCTAGTTGGGTTGGTATAGTGTCACACGGAATCTGTCAAGGGTGCGGACACGACTGACCTTCCTAGAAGTCTAAGACATTCTAATGACAAACAAGACAAAATGGAGTGATCTTTCTCTAAATACACCTTTTACAACATGAAAACTACAAGTGTTTAGGCTTACCTTATTCCAAAACGCTGTTGTTGAAGTCCGTTCTTGACGATCCGGATGAGCTCCTCCTTCAAGTCAATTCCTGCAACCACAAACAATCAAACAATTACCAAGCACTTGCATTTCATATAATAAAACATATATTCAACATGCAGACCAAGGAACACATGAAATAACTCATTAACACAAGCTATTGAGAAAAATAAACCAGTTTGTATTAATAACGAAACAAAGAAACTCTTACAACCTGGCCTTGGTGTTGTGCAAGTTCCTCCCAGGGTCCATCAAGGGTTTTCCTCTACTTTGACAAAGCTCACCCTCTCCCAAGTAGAATCAAGTGAAGACAATCTCTCCTCACAAAGGCTCTAATGGAAGACCTAAATCCTGCAGCATTTACCCAAAGAAAATGTATAGCTCCAACCTCCTCTCCTTCTGGCTCAATGCCTTTATTTATAGTGCTGTAAAGAGGTTATTCAGGTCCACTATTAATGGGATCATCCCCCTCTTTGGGTGGGATAGCTCCCTTATTGATGGGATAAGTTCCCCCTTAATAGAGATACATGAACCAACTGGAGGCGCATCCATTTCATCAAACCGACCTCTAGAATGTTCTAGAAGTAACCACAAGTAACTTTTTCAAGATAAAACTCGCGCATTTTGCCTTTTACAGAGGGACGCACCTGTCCCTTAACATACAGAGCGTCCATGGACGCATATTTTGTGAACAAGGTCTGCGTCCCCGCAGGTAAGACTAGAGAGAACCTGCGACCCCAGAGATAAACATGATTTTTACAAGACTTTCTCTCTTCTTTGAGTTTGAGATGGATAACAGAGGCATGAGACTTGCCTAAGAGGGTAGCATGACTGTTGATCTGAGCCATACTAACTGTAAGTAGTCAAGGTGACATTTTTTAGTGTAACAGATTGCCCCCTAAAGTGCGAAGCCTGGAATAAAATAGGGTTTTGTAATTCTAGGAAGGGTGAAGCGCTTTATCATTTCAAGGATTGCCTTGTGGATGGCCTGGTTGGAACCTGCAATTTTCAACACAAAATACATGGATAAGATTATATCATCACTGAGGTAGGCATTCCCATACTCAGATTCAAAACTTTAACTAATGGACTAACTATTCTGATACAGGAATGATCTTGCAGTACATTATTTTTATAGACTTTTGTAGATACAGTATGGACGCAGCCATCTGTTTATGATAAGTCTACATAGACAATGAATACAAAACTCCTTGCAGCTTGGATGGTAGAAACTAGATCCAGGGTCTTCACTTCTACTTCCCGAATTGGTATGATTCTAGCCATGTGATTAAATGATTCGATGTCGAACATGGTAGAAACCACTTGATTACCAGTCAATGATGTAAACTGTTAACAAGCGTGAGAGAAACCACCAGTAATGTCAATGGTCCTCAAAGTACCAAGCACAACCCGTGAAATGTGAATAGATGTTTTGATGTCGAACACTTCACGGAATCCTCTGATCGAAAGTCAATGATGTAAACTGACGTCAAAGGCGAGAAATCTGCCATTGATGCATGCAGACTTCAAGGTACTGTCGATTCCTAAGTCATCTTTCTAGATAATGTGTCGATGTCGATAGAAAGCGACCCGTTGCAGGCAAGCCCGCAACACGAAATCATTGTTCAAGTTGAAGAAATGTTGCTGTAAGGACTGACTCAGGGATGGTCAAATGGATGACAAGTATTTTGCAGATGAAAGTTTTGCTTGCAGACCTCTTGAACACATAACGACACAACAGATGGTTTGGTGACGAATAACTCAAAGTTGATCCCTGAACCCAGTTAAAGATTTTCAAAGTGATTTGGTCAACTGTGAGGTAAAAGATTTCCCAACCCAGGTGAAATGAAAAAATGTCGTGTTCAAGAGCGGTAATAAAGTTTCTTCTGAGACAAAAGGTGACAAATAGGTTCATTCTTCTCTTTTTTCCCCCACCATTTCTGGCAAGTACCTCTTTATTTTTAACAAGCTTGAGGAGGATAACATATGCTTGATTATAAGCTCATCCTTCGGACGAGTCCAACCTAGTTTAAATTCGAACCCTAGGAAGGAGTGGTTCGTTCCTGTTTGTAATTGAACAGGTCCTTTACTGTAAAAGTTTAACGAGCCCAGTATAGGAGAAACTCGGCGTTTTTCATTTTTAGAGAGTCTGAAAAACTTAAGGAAACTCCACGTTGAACTTTTTCGTAAGTTTGTGTCCCTCAAGCCCGAAAAAGTATAAAATAATACCTGGGGGAACCGCTTGATCTTGCGACCAAGGAGTACTTTCATAATAGTGTCGTTGACCTGAAAAGTAAAAAGTGATCAAAGACACGTCGTTTTAGTTCCTTATCGAGTTTGAAACGACAAAAACCCGGCAATCTTTTCCTGATTTTGCGGTCAGAAAAGAGCTAAAAGGGGACCGTCTTTTAATTCCGTTTTAACGAGTGAAAAAGAAACACTCGGCAATCTTTTCATGTTTTAGGAGTCAGAAAAGGGCTTAAAAGATGACTCTGAAATTTTGTTTGTGAAAAATTACAATTTCCCTCGAAATCCCTTCGTCCTGCACAAAAGCGACACATTACTCATACCTGTTTAAAATAGGCAAAAATACATTCGAAAACATCTTTTCATGGTAAAAAATGAACTAATTCATCCAAAAAACCTATAAAAAGACCTTTTACCATGTCATTTTTACCGTTTCACTGTTGAGGTTGAAAAAGGAGCTTTTGACAAGAAACTTCCCGTGGTTGCTGCGGAAAATCTGACCGTCGGAATCGAACGCCGCTTCACCGAGGTATTTTACACATCCCACTCTTCATTTTTATCCGTTTAGTTTTTTGTTTTTGGTCTCTGTTTCATTTTTTGGGGGGGTTTTGGGTTCAAAATGCGCCCCTCGGCGGACGCAGGTGCCCTTCGGGTGACCCGCGTCCCCCGACTTTTTCTCACACGGGAAAAAGGTCGGGGGACGCAGTCCACCTTCAGGCGAGCTGCGTCCGGACGCCCTGTGCTACAAAGCCGGGGTGCGTCTTCCGCAAAGGGCGCATTTCAAAACCCTAACTCTCTCAAAAAACCACCAAATTTGCTCAAATTAATTTCTAATTGACTCTTTTGATGTGCAGGACCTAAAACATGTTAGACTGGAGAGAGAGAGAGCACGTAGAGGACGATGAAGCTGCGATTAACCACCAACCCTCTCTGGATGCCTTAAGAACATGTGGATTGTACAAATATTGGACCATACCGGGCATGAGGGGCCAGGTAAGATTTTTGGAATGGCTGGTTGAGCGATGGAACGTTCAAGATCAATGTTTTTACATTGGAGGGCACCAGCTCGAGATAGAGCCCTCGGATGTATACTTTCTCACTGGCTTGCCAAACAGAGGTGAGCAACTCAACCTTGCGGGGACCAGGCCGGGTGGCCAATCCCTTGATGATCTCCGCGAGGAGTGGTGCAGACCAGGGACTCGCCATAAAAAAGGTGTGGAGATAAAGCACATCGCTCTGGCGGAACTTAGAGTTATTGCATTTACGGTCACTAGGATTTGTGGCGCGGCCGCCTTGCATATTGCCTCCGGATCCCAAATGCGGATGGCAGTTGACTGTTACCAAGGCACCATCTTCAACTGGTGCGAAGCTGTGTCGGCTCATATGAAGAGCCAACTAACCAAGGCAAAGAACGGACGACTAAAAACTTTTGGATATGGGCCTCTAGTCGTGAGCTTTGCCTTGGAGAGAGTTCCTATGCTGATCCCTCAGCAACTCACTGTTGATGACTTGGGTCCTCGGGAGCCAAAGCTTGTTCGATGGGTTGCGGTGATGGCCCGGCATCCTGACGAGGGTGCTGCAGTGGTTCGATTCTCAGACAGTTACTTCGACTGGCTAGAGGGCCAACTTTTTGTGATACAAGACTTTCCATATGCCGGAATGGATTTCAGAGGTGATCCGGACATGGTTCTTCCACAGGGAGAACAATGGGATGACAGAGGTACTTTCATTTTCACAAGTTTTCTAATTATGTATTTTTTTATTTTTCATATATATCGTCTCAAAGTAACAGTAAAATTTTAAAAATGCAGATGTTGGACCACAGCGTCCAGCCAATCTCCGGCCTTACGACAGACGACATCCAGCTGCACCGGCACCGGCCCTACAGGATGCGACAGCAGAAGTACTAGCTGATTTGGAGCATGATCTAGAGCGTCTCACGGCAGATATACCTGAGACTACTATGGATGATATTCCTATGAGGCTTCAGCGCTTCGTAGTCGCGGTCCCTGGACCGTTTAGGAGATTTCTGCGCAAGGTAGCCCGCGCAGTGGTGTCGTACAGAGAGCACCACCAGTGATTGACTAGTCACTTTTGTAGTCACATGTGACATTTTTGACTTTTTGCACTATCATTTTGCCGATCATAAGGTGTGTTAAACCTATGATCGAAGACGATGTATATATTTTTGGACACACTTCTATCTATATCTATATATCACTATTACCGGCTTATCTTGTTTAACATGTATGATGAAATGTCTTTAAATTTACTTGCATGATTATTATAAATGTCTGTCCAACACTCGAGAAGCAATTGCATCTGCTAATGTATTCAAAGACCTTGGAATATGTTGATATTCAATGTAATCAAATTCACGTTCCAAGAGACGCACTCTCAAAAACAACCTTAATAACACAGGATTTCTAATGGCATAAACTCTATTAAGCTGTAATACAACAAGTTCAGAATCTAACCTCACTATCAAACGTCGAATTCCAAATGAAATAGATTCGGATAATAATTCAACCACTGCACTGTATTCTGCAATGTTATTCGTTGTTTGACCGAGGCTTACCCCATGCATAGAAACTAACTCGTCAGAGGGTGAATAGATAACCCAAGCTGCGGAAGAGATATTCCGTGTACTACGACAAGCACCATCAGCAAATCCAATGTATGTTTGGAGAGGCGTCGACATCTACAATATCAAGAGTAAAACCAAGATGAGCCAAAATAATGACGAAAAACCACACTTGCTAAGCTAAGCACACTGACTAAACTAACACACTTGCTAGCTAGAAAGGAAATCTAACCTATCTAAAAATTTCTCCATCCATCATTTTAAGCATAATACCTCTTTAGGTAAAGTCCATTTCTGGGTTTGCCCAAAGAGTCCCCATCAAAATCAACTAACTCATAAGCCCCTTTTGCTAGCTTTCGCTTTACAATGTAGGGCCCATGCCACATGGGAACGAACTTTCCGGCACCTAGCTTATCGTTAGCTTGATCATATAATAGTACTAGGTCTCCTTCCGAAAAACTTCGAGGGGTTACATTTTTATCGTACTGAGCTTTCATTCGTTTCGCGTGAGTCTCGATAGCTAAAGTAGCGTCACGTCGAGTCTCATCTAATTTAGCCAAGTATAACAACCGTTTCTCCTCTTCGGAAGTAGCTGGAAGTAATTCGACAGCCATTTGAAGTGATGGGATTTCGCACTCAATAGGTAACACAGCTTCTAAGCCATAAACTAGCTGAAAAGGGGTGAAACCTGTTGAATTTTTCACTGAAGTTCGATATGCCCATAGCGCCGAAAATAACATGTTATGCCAATTCGTTCGATGGATACCAATGATCCGTCGAATCATGACGACTAGAACTTTGTTGATTGACTCAACCAAACCGTTGGCTTGCGGATAATAAGGTGTAGAGCTATCGTGGCGCAAACCAAGCTGGCTTGTAAGCTCAGTCATCATGACATTTCGAAAATGGCTTCCATGGTCCGTAATGATTGCTTGTGGGACACCAAACCTAGTTATGATATGATTGAATACGAAAAGTGCAGCTGTCTTGCCGCTTGCGTCGAATGTAGGCATCGCCTCGGCCCACTTAGTAAAATAATCAACCGCAAGGATGATATACGCATGCCCCCCGGCCGAGTGAGGGTTACAAGTAATAAAGTCAATGCCCCATTTGGCGAATGGACCAGCGGCAATTATAGGGTGGAGAGGAGCAGGTGGAGCGCGCATCTTGCGATCAAACACTTGACAGTTGTGGCATTTTCTGACGGCAAGGATACAATCTTTAAACATAGACGGCCAGAAATAGCCAGCGCGCAACACCTTCTGAGCTGTGGCATACCCAGACATATGACCGCCACATGCTCCAGAGTGACAATCATTCAAAACTCTCTCAGCCTCATCGTGAGTTAAACAACGTCGAAAAACTAAGTCTGCCCCCAGGCGATAAAGTGTATCTCCAATAATTCTGTATTGCTGGGATTGAAACCGAATTTTTCGACGGTTTTCCTTGGAAGCTTCAGGCCGAAAGGTTTGGGTTTGGAGATAGATGATTATATCCCCATACCACGGATCTACAGTGCTAATAAGAAACAAAGATTCGTCCGCAATGGACTCCTCTGCCACAGTCTCTGTGTCAGCACTCGGGAAATCACACATCAATTCCGCGAAGACTAAAGATTTCTTAGACTTGGACTTCTCAAACTCCAAGTCGAACTCTTGCAGGATGACGATCCATTTAGAGTACTTGCCCCCTAGCAGTTGTTTTGTCAAGATATAAATCATAGGGTTGCAATCCGAAATAACAGTAGTTTTGCGGAGAAGAATGTAGTGACGAAAACGCTGGACAGCTTGAACGGCTGCCAGGGCCAATTTCTCCACATGTGAATATTTTAACTCAGTTGGATTTAAGGTTCTGCTAAGGTAATATATCACATGCTCTGCCTTGAATTCATCTTCTTGAACTAACACCATTCCAATGGTGGAATGCGAAGCTGCGAGGTATAAGAAGTAGTCCTGGTTGTAGTTGGGAGGATGCAATAACGGTGCATGGGTCAACGCGTGTTTTAATGCATCAAAAGATTGTTGAGCAATCTCGTCCCAAAAGAATTGTACGTTCTGTTTCAACAACCGTGTAAAACCTTTAGTGACCTCGGCGTAGTTAGGGATGAATCGGCGTAAAAAGTTCGCTTTCCCTTGCAAACTTTGGAGTTGGCGCAAACTCGAAGGAGGAGGCAATTGGATGATAGCCTCGACTTTCGAGGGATCGACGCGAATGCCGGTTTTGGAAACAACAAATCCCAGCAATCGACCTGTTTCTATACAGAAAACACACTTGTGGGGATTCAACCGAATTCGATAATGCCTACACCTCATAAAGATTGCTCGTAAATGGACAAGGTGATCAGCTCGGTGTAAAGAATGAGCAGGCAAATCATCGAGATAGGGTTGCACAATGTGCTTGATGTCATGAAATGCATAAGACATGGCCCGTTGAAAAGTAGCACCGGCATTCTTAAGGCCAAAAGGTAATTTGCAATAAGCAAATGTCCCCCATGGACAAATGAATGCCGTTTTTGGTTGATCGGCAGGTAGAATATTGATTTGATTATAACCTGAGAAACCATCCATGAAGGAAAACATCTCACTTCCGGCACAATCATCAATAATTTGATCGATATAAGGCGTAGGATAGTTGTCTTTTGGACAAGCTCGATTGATATCCCTATAATCGATACAGATTCTTATTGTTCCTTGTTTTTTATTGACGGGAACAATATTCGATACCCAATCCGTTAACGGGATCGGATAAATGAAACCTGCTTTCAACAGCTTTTCGACTTCGGCTTTGATTGCAGCTGCTTTTCGAGGGTGAATCTGACGCAACCGTTGCCGAATGGGTTTAGCATCCGGGTAGGTTTTGATTTCATGAACAACAATGGCAGGATCGATTCCTGGCATTTCTTCGTAGGACCAGGCAAACACGTCGCGGAATTCTTGGAATAGGGCCTTGTAAGTTTCAATTTCTTCGTCAGTACATGCGGCACCTATATGAATGTTCTCCTCGATTCCGGGCTTCACTGAAATATCAATGGGAATAGTACGAGAAATATTCCCTAAATTCAGCTCTGAATCAGAATGTTTCGTTGGATCCTGAGCGTCTTTGACATATTCAGCGGTAAAGATAGATGAAAAATCATTTTCAAAGGCATCATCCTTAGGTAAAAACGAAGATCTGTGATGGAGATCTTCCCATGGTAGATCATCTACACTTAGGATTTCGCGAAGTTGTTCGTCAGATGACACTTCTTCGGGAAACGTTATCCGTTCTAAGGGTGAGGTGAAAAGTGACTCTTCACTGACCACATTCATTTGGTCGGTTGAATGAAAGTCGGTAAAAGACATAAGAGCTTCATAAGCAATCTCATACGGACTCAACGGCATAACATCACCGAGTGAGTCTAGCTCAGAGTCAGAGGGAACATACCAAGGATCATCATAAATAATGTTTTCTGACGTGATCATATGAATTGTTGCGAACGAAGGGTCTGCATTGAGTGGAGGGAGAGGAAAAGTTCCCAGTAAACCGGAATCCTTAACTAAACCTACACCAATGTCCCTATAAGGGATTGTCGTTTTACCAACATGCTGGATAGTTTCTAAAGAGGTTGGGTCGGATGAAAAGTATGTCAGCTGATCAATAGTCACGATCTTACCGTTATGTGGAAACTTAATGACTCTGAAGACCGATGAAACGACCGCTGTCATAGCATATGACCAACTTCGACCCAAAAGAAGGTTGTAGTCTAGAGGGGCATCAACCACTTCCACATCCAGACTAACGGTTTTACCTTCGACCCCTATAGGCAATTCTTGTAGAATACCAAACGGACGGAACCCACGGCCATCAAAGGCCTTAAGGATGGTGGGGGATTGGTTCAACGAAGGAGAACCAAGCGATCTCCAACATTGAATCGACATAATACACGTAGAAGCTCCCTCATCAATCACAGTCCGATGAATAGGCCTGTTTTTGACTATCACTGGAATTTGGAAAGCCATTTGATGGGGGAGACGCGGTGTACTACTTTCTAGATCAAAGATCATTAGGTTCGGGTCCTGAACATCGACAGCTCCAATAGCCGACAAAAGCAATTTTCGTTGCGCTGGACATGATTGCAGCACTTCGAGTGCCGACATTGCTGAAGGTGAAACAGCTAAGTCTTCAACAATGTTGTAATTCTGGGCTGCTCTCGCATGTGGATTGAAAGCAGACCTTCGAAGTACACCCTTGGCGGGCGGCTTAATCACTAAGTCTGGGTTAGGTTTTTCGATCTGTAGTGGATCGGAACCAGGAGCTGAGGTTGATGGGTTAGAGTGAGAAGATTCTGCTTCTTTACCATCAACAGGAGCCTTACTACCATAATCTTGCGATCGAGTCGCAATCCTGACATGAGACATCATCAAAATGGGTTCTTCACTGGCATTCGAAGAAGAACCTATCATCTTATTTTCCTGCTCGGGGAATGGATTCTTTAACACAGCAGGAGTGGGAGAACCTTTAACTATTTTCACTACCTCGGCCCGATGAGGGCAGTCTCTCGTAAAATGATCTTCTTCACAAATAAGACAAGGATAACGAGGTTTGCGCTTTTCGTCATTGGTTTCCGACTTTTCCGTTTTCTCCTTTGGAGCCTTGTCTGCTTTAGCCTTCTTCTTTCCTTTCTTCTTTCCACCGTTTTTGGATTTGGCCGTAGATGACTCTACAGCGTGAATGTCGGCGGTAAGTTCAGGAGGAGAAGACTCTCCTGTCGGAGAATCAGGCAAAGTGATAATTGGAGTATTGGAGGTCTTGGAAGACTTCTTCTTACTCTTCGTAGTCACGATACCGATCATACCATCAGCGGCATGAGATCCCGAAGGAGCAGCAGCGATTTGGTTTGACTTTGGAAGATCCGGAATTTTCTCGTGTAACGTACCCGACTGAGTGTAAACTAAGTCAAGGTATTGTGCCTGAGCAATGACTTGCTCCTCAGTAACTACGCCGGCCTTAGCTACATCTTCAGTAATTCTTGGTAATAATGATTTTACAAACCATTCAGCTAAAATTTGGTCCGGGATAAAAACTTTCACTAATCTTCTTCGACGTCTCCACTCATGGATGTGATCAGAAATGTACGTGGATGTCGATTGTTTTAGCGAAGTTAATAATTCTGTACCATTATCGTATCTGACTGGTAACTGAAAATGAGTTAAGAATGAAGTAGCTAACTGGCTAAAGTTGTAAAAAGAAGCCCGTGGCAACTCAATGTACCACTTGGCTGCGAGACCAATGAGTGTACGCTGGAAAAGACGTAAGCGGATAGAATCATCTGAGATGGAATTTGATGCACACCAGAGGTGGTAAGTCATCACGTGATTAGACGGATCCTCTCCAGACTTACCTTCGAACTTGGGTATATCGCTGGGCAACTTATTTGGCATTGGCGGCCAGAACGGAAGATATTGAATTGGATCGTTCGTTAGGCGCGTCAAGTCGGGTAAATCTAAAGTTGCAATAAATGGTAACTGCCGGTTAGGATCTCTGAAACTCTGAGTCACAATACCAGCCCCAGGAGGAGGATATCCAGGATAACTAGGAACAGGATTCGCATTGGGGATATTATATCCTCCTGGAAAACCAGGATTAACCGGACCGTACTGGGGTTGTTGAGGTGGTTGATAATTGTACCCAGGATACGGTTGATACTGGTAAACCGGTTGTTGGGCAGCTTGCCCAGGTTGATACTGTCCCTGGTACGGAGGTTGAACAAATTGAGGTTGAGTAGTAACAACCGTACTTGTACCAGGTTGGCCTGCAGGCATCTGGACTGTGGTTTGAACCGTGGGTCCAGACAACGGTACAGATGTCTGAGGAGTGGTTACAGGGACAGTAGAAACCGGAGCTGCCGATACTCCAGATGTAAGCATGGTAGATGAAGCGGTAGTTGCTGCAGCCGTGTGAGGTGGAGTACTAGGTGCAATTGGCGGCTGAGTAACTACGGAAGTTACAGGGGTCTGAACACTTGACTGGACAGGTTGCGGTTGCTGGGGTGGACCAGGAACTGCAGGTTGTCCTGCTTGAGGTACCGACTGTATACTTGGTTGCGACATCTGTTGACCCTGTGACGGATCCCATGTTAACATTCCAGGGTATTGACTCGTAACAGGTTGAGGATACTGAGATCCATAGCCGTATTGAGGATAGGGTTGATAACTGTAAGGTGTAGTCCCATATGATTGCCCTTGAGGTGGTTGATAACCTTGACCAGGGTATTGACCCGTAGGTTGATAACCTTGAGGTAAATACGAATACTGGGGTTGACCTTGACCTTGAGGTTGGTATCCTTGAGGTTGATACCCTTGGGGTTGATACCCTTGGGGTTGCCATCCTTGAGGTTGCCATCCTTGAGGTTGATACTGATACTGAGGTTGACTTTGGGGTACATATTGAGGCTGGGGTTGATACCCTTGGGGTTGATACCCTTGAGGTTGCCCCCCAGTCACGAATGAAGTACCTTGAGGTTGCCCCCCAGGCATTAACGAAGGTTGCCCCCCAGGCGGTAATTGGCCACCTTGAGGTTGGTTAATGGGAGTTGAACCTGACATCATATAAACTTCACCTATACTCAATGGTACATTACCACTGTTTCCAACTAATAACCCATGATCAACAGGTTGAGGAGATGCTCCCGCAAAGGTACCAGAAAGTGATTGATACCCAGTAGGAACAGAAGGACCGCCATGTAAAAATGATTCAGGACTTTGTGAAAACACAGATGACTGACCAGACATATTTACAGGAGAATGAATTCCTCTAGGTGGAACCGGAGTACGAGGTGTAGAAAAACCTACTGAGTTGTCTAAAAAATTGGTTAATGCAAGGTACCAAGATTCACTTCTAGGAGGACTGTAAAAGATGGATTCACGCTCCCTTAGATCAAGGGTAATTAGATCTTCAGAATCAGAAACGCCTATTTCTTCCTCTGGAACAAGTTCTTCTATAGCAATTAATCCAACAGGAAGATTTTCGGTGATAATTCTTTCTATTCTTGGTGAATCAGGAACACTAGGAGTTGGAGTAACAGGTTCTGAAATTTCAGGTTCTTCGCCTGTTTCACTGGCAGATGAAAAACTACCAGCAAGCTCGGAAACTGTAACAGCTTCGGGATTGTAACCTGTTTCTAATCTTTGGTAATCTGGATGGACTACCAAAGAAGATTCTCCTTCTTCAGGTGAACCTACTTTACTGCCACTAGGAGTTACAAGGACCTTTAAACCCTCTAAATAACTGGGGTCGTCTCGAGGAGGTGAACCCCTAAGTTCACGGGATCTTCTCAACAATTCGGCCACAGAAACAACTTCAGGAGACTGGCCCGCAATGCGACGGGACCTTCTCGGTAATTCCGCCACAATTAAAGATTTTAACTACAACACACGAAATCAAAGTAAAAAATTTCAAATCAAACCACCTAAAGTCTTCTAAAGAACCAATCAAATTTGAAGCACACGCCTAAATAATCTAGAGCGTCAAACCACACACAAACAGTAGTCTTCCGGACCAAAAGCGCTAGTTGGTGATTAGGCCCAACCTCGCAGGATTCAGTACAGAAATAGTGGGTGGAACAGTTACCCCGGCAACCTGCTTAATGAATAGACTGGACCAAGTTCCTCCACTTTAACCGTCTCGAAGTGAAGCGAACCCCCCAGAAAATCCAAGTGAGTATAACCGACGTCTGCTCCAGGTACAGTGGGACCTTCCCTCCACCGTCACCTTGGGTAGAATCCTAGATATTATGGCCACTAAGGTTACCAATCACAACAATTACACCTGGGGGAACAGTCTAAACTCCGACAGCACGCAAGGGCAGAGTAGCAAGCTCCAATCCCCTTACCGGCTCCTTGACAACAATCCAAGGTTTACCGATAAGTGACCCCTGGCTCCTCGACAATGGTTAATCCGAGGTTTACCGTTTGTAATACGTACTGCCTGGCGTCGTTCCCAACGAGGGAGGAATGATCCCCTCACTGGTTCGGACACGAGCTCGTGTTTCTCCTTTAAGAGGAGCTTTCCCAGAATGTAACTGAAACAATTGGATTTGTTCTACTCAAGATAGACTATCTGTTTGGTTTTGTAGTCTTGGAGAGTTAAGTACTCACCTACTCCAAGACCCTAGCCTAAGCTATGTTGGTGCTTCAGAGCCCTAGAAAAATAAAGATTACTAGATTGATTTTAATTTAAGCGTTACTTTTAAGGTTGTTTCTTAAGTCAAAAGGTGATGGAAGTGAAACTAGTGGTGTGTTGACTCGACTCGAAACCACTACAAAATGCACCTAAAATGATTTATCCACTACTTTACTTTTTCGATGAATTGCTTAACTAAAAAGTTGAGAGAATGCAATCTTTATAAAAGCAACTTCTTAATTGAAGACAATCAAAGAAACAATTCGTTTTTCTTTTCCAAGCATAAAAACATAACTTCTCTTTACATGCACGAAAAACTCTTTTCTTCTTTTGAAAACAAAAAGCTACTTGAAACAAGACTTTTTAAGAAGATGTTTTTGTATTTTTCTTTTAATAAAGCAAGTAAATCTAATGTAACCAAAAATCAATCTTAACAACTCTTAAAATCTATGAAAATGCACTCATAAGCAAACTAAAAGCAAATTTACTCTAAGCAATCTTAACGAGGCCAAAACTAACAATGATTATTTCTAAGGTGTTTTACTTGATCACAATCAAATCAAGGACTAGCTTATTGCAGAACCAAAAACTAGTCAAAACAAAATTCTAATCTTTTTGTCCTTTTTGAAAATGGAAATCAATACTTTAAAAACAAGCAATGCGAAATTTGACCCAAAACAACTCAAATGACAAGTTGCTCAAACAAGGAGACTTTACGACAGGCTCAACTTCTAAGAAGGTTGACTAACCAGAGATATCTAAGGCTGGACAACTTTCTACTATCAAAGTCACTACAAAGCCTTTCCAAAAATCAAACCCTAGGTCTAAACTTCGTTGAAAACCACTAAAACACTCAAAGCTCACAAAACTAGTTCAGGTGAGAATTCTTGACAGGGTACTAAAGGATCTGGGCAGAAAACACTAAGGAAAAACAAAATCTAAAAGTATTTTAAAGCAAAAATGGAATTTTCTTAACTTTTACAGGAAGACGCAGCCCACCCGTTGTCACAGGTGCGGCCCCGCACTGTGCAGTCGACGACAGCGCGTCCAAGGACGCACTGTGCAGCACACAGAGACTGCGTCCTTCTGGAAAAAGGAAGAAAAACTAAAGCCAACTAAATCTAAAGCTAAGCCACCCAAATACTAATTCTCACAGTCAAAAACCAGAAAATAAAAATGATTTTCTCAAAGCAAAGTTCATATAAAGGAAAAGACTCTCTCATTAATGGATTCCCCAGTGGAGTCGCCAATTTGTCACATGGAATCTGTCAAGGGTGCGGACACGACTGACCTTCCTAGAAGTCTAAGACATTCTAATGACAAACAAGACAAAATGGAGTGATCTTTCTCTAAATACACCTTTTACAACATGAAAACTACAAGTGTTTAGGCTTACCTTATTCCAAAACGCTGTTGTTGAAGTCCGTTCTTGACGATCCGGATGAGCTCCTCCTTCAAGTCAATTCCTGCAACCACAAACAATCAAACAATTACCAAGCACTTGCATTTCATATAATAAAACATATATTCAACATGCAGACCAAGGAACACATGAAATAACTCATTAACACAAGCTATTGAGAAAAATAAACCAGTTTGTATTAATAACGAAACAAAGAAACTCTTACAACCTGGCCTTGGTGTTGTGCAAGTTCCTCCCAGGGTCCATCAAGGGTTTTCCTCTACTTTGACAAAGCTCACCCTCTCCCAAGTAGAATCAAGTGAAGACAATCTCTCCTCACAAAGGCTCTAATGGAAGACCTAAATCCTGCAGCATTTACCCAAAGAAAATGTATAGCTCCAACCTCCTCTCCTTCTGGCTCAATGCCTTTATTTATAGTGCTGTAAAGAGGTTATTCAGGTCCACTATCAATGGGATCATCCCCCTCTTTGGGTGGGATAGCTCCCTTATTGATGGGATAAGTTCCCCCTTAATAGAGATACATGAACCAACTGGAGGCGCATCCATTTCATCAAACCGACCTCTAGAATGTTCTAGAAGTAACCACAAGTAACTTTTTCAAGATAAAACTCGCGCATTTTGCCTTTTACAGAGGGACGCACCTGTCCCTTAACATACAGAGCGTCCATGGACGCATATTTTGTGAACAAGGTCTGCGTCCCCGCAGGTAAGACTAGAGAGAACCTGCGACCCCAGAGATAAACATGATTTTTACAAGACTTTCTCTCTTCTTTGAGTTTGAGATGGATAACAGAGGCATGAGACTTGCCTAAGAGGGTAGCATGACTGTTGATTTGAGCCATACTAACTGTAAGTAGTCAAGGTGACATTTTTTAGTGTAACATATAGTCGCGAGTGTAGTGCCTTGGTCCTCTGCAGTTATAATAGATTCATTGTCTGCAGCCCCTTCTTGGCCCCATTCCCCCTCATCCTCGACCTCGTCCTTGAAATCCAGCACGCACCATCCCCATGGCCGAATCAAGGACTTGTGTCTCCATCTACATCCTGTAGGCAGGAGTTCGGTCTATTAACAATTCATAACTTCGACAATTTTGCTCATCGTGGCCTACTGATCCACAAAAATTGCAAAATAGCTACTGGGGGGTCTGTGTAAACTTATGCAATAGATGACAGTTGTCTGTCGTGTGCTTTCTTCCAACTTGACAAATCGCGCACTAGAGTGCAGGTGCTGCACTTGGCCCTACATGTGCCTCTGGCCTCAACGACATTGGTCCCCCCCCGCCCCCACCAAATAATTCGCAAATACCAGGCAATGATCCTTATCATGGCCCTGGCCTTTACATTTTATGCACCACACTTCTTCGTGCGCTTCTAGCCGGGGCACCCTATCCTGTTTCAAACTCTGCATCTCCAAGCATAGGTTTTGTAGTTTTCACGTGGATCTGTTGGACTCCCAACCCAGGATCTTGTATCGGAGTTTCTTGCAACGTCATCGCTATTTCCAATGATTCTGCCTGGGTTGAAAGCTTCTGATGCGATAGCGCCGTCCTCAGATGTGTTGTCAAAGATGCCACAAACAATGCACAGTGTTGTACATCCATTAGCGTCATATTAGCCTCGTGGATTGTACTCTTCAGTCTCAGATCTAGATCCCAAGGGGTTTCCCCTGGAAGCATCGCGATCTCCTTGAATCTGATGATCGACTACATCTTTGATTTCGGCCGGCTAAATTCTTTTTTTAATGCAATCTGGATTTCTACTATTCTGGCATTCGGATGATCATTCGAGTGCTTGATATACCAAGTCAGCGTGTGATCCTGCGACGCACTTACCAATGTGGCCTTCTTAATGTTATCATCCATAACTCCGTGCGCTTCCCACACTGCTCTTACCACGAACCAAAACTGATCTGGATCTTTGCTCCCTACTCCTCTGAATACAGACAACTTGATCGTGCTCACCATGCTAAACTGTTGGTTTGGTGGAGGTGGTGTGGGCGAAGATGAGGGTGAAGGAGGTGACATGAGTGGTGGTGTTAGTAGAGATGATAGCTATGGGATCCGTTGCCTTATCAAACTGACTGCACTCCTTGGAGATGCCCAAGTGCGCTCTTCCTCACCCACTCGCAGAGGCAAAACTAAAGGATTGTTTCCTAACCCTTCGATACCTTTGTAGGCCCTTCCACTTCATGTCGTTCCACTCATTAATGGATTCGCATCACCCATTTTTCACATAATAGCATCTTAATCTAGGTATTCAACGATTTGATGTACTTACCTCACGGTCCCTTGAGAAAAAGTCTTTCTGCTTCGCCATAGCTAACAGTCGTTTCTATCATGAATTCAGTGATAAACCTTCCTATTATCCAATCCAGCCAATGATCCACGGCCTGTGCAATCTTATCTTCAGATGCCTCTAGCCTGTGTACCAACTCTGGAGTCCACACTATGGGTTTCTCAAGCTTGCACCTTCCCTGGTTGTCTGCTAGCCTTGCGATCCAATCATACAGCTCTGAAGAGAAAGACGTGAAGAAGATCTCGTGAATTTCCGTATATACGTAGCGATCTAGCCACCTCTTCTTAGATATCTATGAGGTTTTGTTTTCTTGTACCATGAACTCATGAAGATTCTGATCCAACCTCTTCAAGCTCTTTCTTCATAGGGTTCCAATGTTTCGACATCAGGCATCCCTTAGGCAGATCCCAGTCCTGACAACGAAACCATTTGTTGGTTTATTGGGGCCCGAGCCAGGTTCAAAAGTGTTTTAGCCAAACAAATCCTGCACTAATGGCCCTTTTGGCAACAATCTGTGGAGCGCGGACTGAAGTCTCACCTGAGGTAGTATGGGAGGGTGCTGGAACCAGGTTTCTGCACCCTAGGGATGTCTTGATGAGGTCTGGAGGGGTCACGAACCGATCTGCACACTCATGCTACGCTGCATAGCTGGCTGGCCCTCGCGTAGTTATGTGATGAGGCACTTCCTAGATTCCTTATTATTATTGCGGTTATTATAGATCTGATCTAATTCTTAGAGTCTTAATCAAGAATTCAATAGTTATAACCAGCGCGTGCAACCATAAATCTTAAAGATATGCATAAAACCATAACATAAGAATAAACATATAGATTTGCGACCAGATGCACAATAATTCAGGAACACTTATCTTTATTAATCTTCTGTTTCAGTACAATCCAATTCCACCCTGCGCACTCAACTACAGGGGTTCGTGCACACAGCTGCGGACTCTACCAGGCCTCTGTGCACACAGCTACAGAGCCTACACTAACTACTACCGACCATGACACAGACTTACACACTCAAAGCACTCTTGCCTTTACAAACCCATACACTTTAGATCTTCATCCCCCCTCCTTCTACCCTTAGAGCCTCACTCTATTTATACATTCCCATGGTTTGCGGACCATGGGTAGGCCAATATATTCTATATTAAATTTACATTATTTTCAGATAGACAACCCTTTGACATGACTCATTAGAATTCGCACTCCGTGCACTTCACGAAACTTTTACAATATCAATACCAAAAATTGTGGGCTTTAAGCCCCAAAACCGTTACGCAGGGGATCCGCTGCCCAACAGAGCGACAAACGTGACACTTGTGATAGATCGTTGAACGACTATGATGATACTTACATGATAGTACATACAACTTCATGTGTGAGTGCGGCAGATGTTTACATAGCGGACACAACTTGTACACACAAAGGCAGACCTTGTGCATGGCTAGAACATGACTGAAAGCATGATATTGTGACCAATATGCAAAAACATGTCTGTTGAACGGTTAAGCAAGGAGGGTGCAAAGACTCAACACAAGCTCATGGGATGAGCCCAAGTGCTTGCAAACATCAAGGAAAAACCCAAGGGAGGCTCTAAAATTGGATGCAAGCCACAATTTTGGAGGGTGCTACAGCCGCTACAACAAGAAAAAAAAATGCAAGATAAGGGAAACTAGAATGCAACTAATCCTACTACTAACGAAAATAGTTAGAAGGTTAGGGTTAAGTGCAATGAAATTTCTAGTGATGTTGCATTTAATTATGCAAGGAGTTATTACTCTATGATCTCATTCCTGATTGGGATCACCAGACAACAAAAAAGAATGGCTAAGACAATCTAATAAAGATCCCCAATCCAGATGGCTATGCTTGCAATTTCGATGCAATTTCTAATGCTACAAAGTATGAGCAAGTACCTTTCCTCCTCACAAGTTGGTGAAATGTTTTGGGCCTTATGAAGAATCCTTTCACTCCAATCAAGTGAGCTCTTTCATCCACTCCAGATCCAAAGCCTACACACAAAAACAACCAAACATAGATGACAATGATGTTCCTCAGAAGTTCATCAGCTCAAAACATGTAGAAATCACTCTCCTCAATCTTGTAGTATGGTCTCCTCTCCTAATACAACAAACATTAGAGGAAATTTTAGCCTAAAAGTACCCATGAAATTTTCACGTACATAATATGTAAACCAATCAAAATCCTTTAAATTTAAAAAGAGGTACATGTAAATATTTTGGTGGGAAAATAAAAACTAATTTTTTTAACTGTATTTTTTACTTATCTCCTTATAGGTTTACTCAAATTTCAAGTGTAGACACTCATTGGATAAGGAATTCAATTCCACATCCAAAGAGTACCCATTATGCATTCTATTGAGAAGACCCACATTGATAAAAATTGAATATACATTATGTTATTATGTTTTTATTTTTCCTTAGGAGGCCACTTTTAGGCTAAAGTTTCCTCTAATGGATCTCGTGCTATGTTGGCTACTTGGGGCCAGACCCAGGTTCAGCAATGAGTTTAGCCAAGCAAATCCCGGTACTTGTTATCAAGAAATCTAGTGTCTATGCAGAGCTGCTAGTCCCACTAAGGCTGGTAGCTACCTTATAAACAAACAAACTAAAACCACTTTCATTTTCCTTTATGAGAAGTAGATAAGAGAGGAATAAAGGAGACCAACCTCTATCTTGCGCTTGGTTCCTTGCTTGATTCCTCTCTCTTCTGATAGATCTTTTCCACTCGCTTCCTCGTCTACCCAGCTTCAAAGAGCACCTGTGGAATCAAAGCAGCATAACACTATCCAAGAACAAAGATCTACTATCATAAACAATATAGGACCAGATATATATTGACCACACAAATGCATATATCATCAATCATACAAGAATGTGGAGGAAAACTTGAATAGATTTATTAATAATCAAGAATAGCAAAGAGGATTACAACTAATTGTTCTGACCCAGTGTCTCAGCAAGAAAGCCCTTCTTCACCTCATGAAAAGCTTAGATCACCCAACACTATGATGTTACACCAAGAAACCAGCAGCACTTCCTTACAAGATACAAAATCCCAGCCTCCAACCTCTGGATCTCTAGGATGAGAGATCTATATATAGATATCTGTAGAGGTGTGAGTCAGCACTGGGTTTTTGATTAGTGTCTTCTCTCTTATAGTTCTTGATTCCACTTGGAGATCTCATTGATCTCTTACTCATCCTTGGGCGATTCTGAGAGGCAAGTGTCACAGGAGAAGTTTCTGGAAGATTCCATGATCATCCACCTCGCAAACTGTCTCCACCACTTGTCTATTCTCATCCATCGCACACTATAGAAGGGATTTTCAGTATGCATTGCACCTCCCATGTGCATTAGGTGGGATGCATCGCACTTTGACCATGGAGCAGGTGAGATGGTCTAGTTTTGACCAGTTATAAGTAGTTTTTTCATGGAGAACTTCTGGGAGATGATGTAATCAGCTGAACTTATTCTTTTAGGGGTTGGAACAACACTTTTAGGGACTTAGGAGCCCTTGGTTTATGGAAATATATGATTGGGGTTTCAGTGCCCAAAAATTTCTATAACAGTTGCCCCCTAAAGCATGAGGTTGTTAATCTTTTGATGTCGGGTGAAATGCTTTATCATGAGGATCCGAAGTTTTTTCAAGCTGGAAGGCGACCTGTAATAAGATACAATACAACACATTATCTTCATAACATTTTCATGATCTAACTGAGGTGGGCATTCCCATGCTCAACTTTATAAATTCATTTTCATGTACATAAGATAGACAAATTTGTGTGCAGACTGATGATTCTGGTAGAGCCAACATCCCTTGGATTGGATGATTATCTGTGTAGAAATGATGTACATTTGATGTCTTTATTTTCCTGAATATACATCACAGCCTGGATGGATGAAAATAGATCTGTGGTCTTCAATCTCGTTCGATCTTCACTCAAAGTACAAGTCGATCCATGTGAGGGATGTTCTGGAGTCGAACATGGAAAGACATCGCCTGATTACTAGCCAATGATGTAAGCCGTTAACAGGCGTGAGAGGAATCACCGATAATGATGATGACCCTCAAGGTACTACAGTACAATTCACGTGGTGTGAATAAGGGACTTGGCATTGAACACCACGCAAAATATTTCAGTTGAAAGCCATTGATGTAAACCTGTCACCGGAAGTGAGAAACTTGCCATTAAGGCATGCAAGCTTCAAAGTACTGAAAGGGTTGTTCCTAGATTGTCTTCCTGGATAATGAGATGATGTCGACAGGAAGCGATCCATCATAGGAGGGCCTTAGTGAATCCCACATCAATGACACGGAACGGAGCAAATGATTTCAATGGAGGTGAAAATGATCTGATGATATAAGGTTCAGGGTGGCGGTCATGAAAGAATGGAGCGTAAATGTATTGCAGTGGATGAGACACAGGTGAATTCTCTGAGTGACTTCTCTTGAACATATCGGCGACACTGACATGATGGATTGGTAGCGTTAACCCCAAATATGGATGGTGTGACAGACCAATGGTGATATGACCAGTGAACGGAACAACCCAACCCAACTCGGATGCGGAGTGAAAGTGTCATGTTCAAGAGCGACTTGCTACCAATAAAGTTTCTTCAAGTTTTCTTCCCAATTTTTCCCCAGTCATTGCTGACCAGTACCTCTTTATTTTTTTCAAGCTTGAGGAGGATAACATATGCTTGTTCTATAATTTTCCCTTCAGGCAAACCCATCGCTATGTTTTAATGAGCCTAGCGATAGTGAAACTCGTTCTTGTCTGTATGGACAAGTTTGTCGCTATTTGGTTTTAACGAGTTTAACGACAAAGATAAGTCGGTCCTTTTCAATTTTAGAGAGTCTGAAAATGGATGTAAAGAAAACTCCAATAATCCTTTTTCATCATATAATCCCTTGAGTCCGAAAAAGTATAAAATAATACAAAAGGAATGAATTTTCGGTAATTTTAACAAGACAAACAAAACAAGCACTCGATCTTTTTGTGTAATAATCCCTCAGGTCCAAAAAGATTAAAATCTAAAGGAGGGATAGCACTTCCGGTCACTTTAACGAGCTAGAGAGGCCAATTGCTCGACAATCTTTTCATGTTTTATGAGTTAGATGAAAAGAGCTTAAAGGAGACTCGTTTTTCGAGGAACGAGTGATAAATTCGGGTAGCAGCTAATTCCAGGTAAGGTTTGGAATTTTCCAATCACGGCAGTGTCACAAGGATGGCTAACAGGATCACTCTTCATAGTTGTTCCTCAAAAAGGGTAAACAATCAAATGGAGGTGAATGATCGGCCAATACAGAGTGGAGGTGATGATGAGAACACGACCAAGGCTTCAAAGACTGATGATAATGCATTCACGATGGTTATTTACCGGAAATTTGTTCATTTTTTAATGAGCTTAAACTCTGGGGGAACGTTTGCTCATTGCTTATGTTTATTGTTTAACGAGCTTGAATTTTGTGTTAAAACTGCTCGAGGCAGGTTTATTTTTTAACGAGCTTGAACCCTGCGGTAACACTGCTCATGATAAGTTTGCATGCCCCCAGCATAATAACGCAAATCGAGGTGCATTCCCCCCAAGCTTCATTGCATTCACCTCTGTGGTTGGAATGAAGGTTTACCTTCGAGATCTTCGAAAGACTCGATTTTGATTTTACGAGATCGTAATCAAAGACTTGATTTGGAAAGGGAGTCGTTTCATTTTCTAATGAGGTCAACACAGTAAAAGAACTATCCTCATGACTCCTTGTTTCATTTTTTAATGAGTTCGACAGGAGATAAGAACCATCCTCGATATCCACTGTATTTACAGTATTTGATAGAAAATCAAAAACTGAAGGATGATTAAGGTTGCTGGAATAATCTTCGTAGTAATCTAGAAGACGGGAACGATGGTGGTGATTTTCCCATGGTGCCTCTCCTATCATCATTGACTAAATGATTCCTTTGTCTGTAGAATGTACATGCGACCAAGGATCTGAAGAGGTACCATATTCCTTAGACCTATCTATCCAAACACTCGATGAGCGTTGATTTGGGTCTGCCCCCCAGGCCAAGAAAATTGATTGCTACAATATTTCTAAAATGGCGATGATCCATGTTGTCAAAATGTTCAGGAATCTTCTGAATCCATTAGATATAGAAGATCTCATATTGTAGGTTTCCACTGTGGCCACTTCCACCAGATTACTCGGAGGCGGTAGGGCAAAAGTACCCATTAAGGCAGGGTCTTTTAGGAGGCCTACTCCGATATTTTGAAGTGAATGATTGCTTCCATGGATCATTGGAATGCTTCCCGTAACTTGTGAACTGTTGGGGAGAAATGTTTGTTGGTCGACGATTGTAATTCCTCCTTGAAAGGGAAATGCAATCTTTCTGAAGTATGTCGACACAACTGCAGCCATAGCATAAATCCAGGGCCTTCCCAGTAAGATGTTGTAATCGAGGTTTCCATCGATAACCTCAACCTCAATTTCTACTATTTTTCCCCCCAGTTCAACTCGCAAGTTACTTAAAATCCCGTATGGAGTGTATGATCGTCCATCAAATGCTTTTAACGTCGTTGACAATCTCGACAAGGGTGGTGAGCCTAAATTTTTCCAGCAACTCATCGACATAATACATGTAGATGCCCCCTCATCAATAATTATTCGATGAACAGTTTTGTTGAGGGCTTTCACTTGAATAAGGAAAGCTAGTTGAGCTGGTAACTAAGGGTCATATCCTTTATGATCAAAGGCCACAAGATTGGAATCCATTGGGTCAATCCCACCTATTACTGATAATAAAGCTTGCTTTTGGGAGGGGCAATTTTACAGTACCTCAAGTGTCGACATAGCGGACGGTGATTGGGCCAAGTCCCCTACTATATTATAATGCTGTGCTGCTCTGGCACAAGGATTAAATGTCAATTTGTGTACTACTCCCTTTGGCAGCTTTATTGTTAGCTCAGGAATGATGGGTGGCACAACTTCGGTTGAAGTTGTTGTCAAACTACTAGGTTGATCATTAGCCTTGTTGTTTGACAGTTGTGGATTTCCGTAATCTTTATTCCTTGTCGATATCAAAGCATCATTTTGGTGCTTCAAAATGGACAACATAAGTACTTGGGATCGGGAAGCATTGTCACTAGCAACCATATTTGTTCCTGGATTTGGCAAAGGATCAGTTAATACTGTTGAGGTTTTTCTATTCTTGAAGAATTTGCTAAGCTCAGCTTTATATGGACAATCTGATGTCCAATGATCCTCATCACATATAAAGCATGGATGATTTGGTTTCCTATTTCTAGAAGGGTTTACAGAAGATTTTTCAGGAGACGACTCCTTATGTTTCTTCTTCTTCCCTTTCTTTCTCTTATTGCCCTCTGGTTGCTTCAGTTGTTTGCCCTTGTCGGTCGACACGGCATTTACCTCCGAGGTGAGAAGTTCTTGATTTGCATTTTGATCAGAAATCTTACGAGCTTTCTTAGATGTAGCCTTTGTCGATTTCGTGCTTGTCGTACCTATCACACCATCGCCAACATGAGAGTCTTTGTTTGATTTAGGAGGAGGAGGAATGGAGAATTCGAGTCTAGGAGCATTAGGGATTTTATCGTAGAGCGTGCTAGACTGAGTATATATCAAGTCTAGATATTGCGCACGAGCAATGACTTGCTCTTCAGTGATGACTCCTCCTTTTGCCACATATTCTGTAATAGAAGGTAATAAAGACTTAATAAACCATTCAACTAGCAGCTGATCAGGAACATATGTTTTTACCATTCTGCGACGACGTCGCCACTCATGAATATGATCAGATATGTGAGTGGCCGTTGTCTGCTTGAAATTGGTAAGAAGTTCTATTCCCGTTTCGTACCTTATGGGTAACTGAAAATGGGTTAAAAAAGTTGTGGCTAGGGTACTGAAGTTATCAAACGAAGCTCTATGTAATTCAATATACCACTTTGCTACCGAACTAGTTAACTTTCTTTGAAAACGGCGAAGCCTAATCAAATCATCATTTAGGGTGTTTGATGAACACCACAGATGAAATGTCATCACATGATTCGACAGGTCTTCACTCGGATTTCCATTAAATTTAGGAATATCTGACAGAAGTTTATGCCGAATCGCTGGCCACCAAGGGGCGTAAGCAATTGGATCATTCGTCACCCGGTTTAAATCTAGTAATTCTAGGGTTTCTAAAAAGGGCAACTGTTGATTCAGGTTAGGCGAAGCATACCCAGGATAAGATGGAATGGCCTGAGTGTTATAGACATTTTTGTGCCCTACAACTCCAAGCATGAAATTTCCATAAACCAAGGGCTCCTAAGTCCCTAAAAGTGTTGTTCTAACCCCTAAAGGAACAAGGTCAACAGATTACAGCTTCTCCCAGAAGTTCTCCACCAGAAACTGCTCAGAATTGGTCAAAATAGGATCATTGCAGCTGCTCCACTGGCTAGGTGTGTTGCATCTCACCCAAATGCACTGTGAGGGTGCGTTGCATTTCAAAACTCCCTTCTGTGGGGTGCAATGGGTGAGAAATGACAAATGGCAGTGTCATTCCGCGAGGTGGAGAGGCAATGGAAGCTTCCAGAATCTTCTCCTGTGACACTTGCCTCACTGAATTCGACCAAGGATTAGTAAGAGGCCCTCAGTCTCCAAGTGGAAGCAAGAACTGACAGAGAGAAGACACTAATCAAATCACAAGCTGACTCATCCCCCTTACAGATATCTATATATGGATCTCTCATCCCAGAGATCCAGAGGCTGGAATTTTGCATATTGTAAGGAATTGTTGTTGGTTTCTAGAGACAAACATCAGATTGTTGGGTGATCTATGCTTTGTTTGAGGTGAAGAGGGGCTTCTTTGCTGGGAGGTTGACGCTGGGTCGGAACCACTGGTTGTAACTCCTCCTGGATCTTTTCTTGTTTATCAATAAAAGCTATTTGAGTTTTCCTCCATGCTTTTGTATCATTGATGCTTGTTACATTTGTATGGTCAATTTAAATCTGATCCTAAGTTGTTTATGAATATAGATCCATGTTTATGTATAGTGCTATGCTTCTGTGATCTTGCAGGTACTTTGTGAAGCTAGGCGTGCTAGGGAGTAGGTAGCTGGAGACTATCAAAGAAGAGAGGGATTGGATCAAAGGAGTAGCGCAAGACAGAGGTTGGTTCTTTCTATTCCTCTCTATCTATAATTCATAAAGGAAATACAAAAGTAGCTTTTCTCTGTTTGGTTCTAAGGCAGCTGTCACACCTTAGTGGGATAGAGTAGTTCTATATAGACACTTTTCCCTGTAACACTGAGCAGTGGGTCTTTGCATACCAGCATAATGTATTTGATGCTGGTCACTTTGATAAGGTTGATGGGAATAACCATTATAGTATGGTTGTTGATAACCACTTTGGAAATGTGGTTGCCCATTACTTACAAAGACCTTTTTCTCAGGTCCTTGATATGATTGCTGGAATTGCGGTTGTTGAGATTGAACTAGCCATGGTTGTTGGACCATTTTCTATTGTCAATACTAGATGATTGACCAAGATGAGGAGTCATAGTACTTGTTTGAGCCTAAGTCACTCCAAATACAGAGGCATTAACCTGAGGTTGTGATTGAATCGCTGAGACGAGAGGCTGTTGTATTGCAACCTGAGAAACTTGCGGTTGACATACAACAGGTAGCACTTGTACTTGCGATGTAGTCACCATAGCAAGTATAGTGGGAATATTCGACACAGGGTGGACTGGTTGCATTGAATATACAACCCTTGGTTGCTGAGGCAGTATTGGTACCCAACCGCTGGATGTAATTCCAGTTTGACCTGAACTTTGTTGTAAACTCCCATATGGTTGTTCTCTGGGAGGGAACAATGAAAAGGCATACTGCCCCCTATATGGTGGCAATCCAATATTTAAAGGGTAGATTGGCCTTTGAAGACACATTGGATCAATTTGTTGAGTTTCAACATAAGAAATACCAGATGATAATCCGGATGAAGAAATAGGAACTAACCATGTCGTCAAAACAGTCCCTGATTGGACTCCGGCTTGTTGTTCATAACTTGCCAGGATAGATGGTACACCAGCGAACATTGTTGGAGTAGCAGCAGGAGGTTCTGCTGCTTCTGCGTCAGATGAAACAGTTCTAGATGTCGACGGTTTTTCAGACATATCTAGTCTATCCAAAAGATTTCCTAGGGATTCTACAAGAACTTGCGATGAAGAGAGACTAACTTCTAAGACCAACGAGGGAACAGTGATGTTATTCCGATTAAAATAAATTTTAGACGCTTTGACACAACTTGTTTTTTCAATTTTTAAGAGTCGAGAAAAAACAAAAGATGACTCTAGTCGCCTTCGATTTTTAATGAGCCTGAAGTGACAAGTGCTCAAATGGACCTTTTCCTTTAAGGAGTCTGAAAAGGAACAAAAGCGACTACTCTAGAAGTCTAGATAGAGGGATTACCAAACCAATCGCAAAACTGCAGAATATTTTTTACGGTACGACAGTCAATCTTCCCGAATGTTGTGTTCAGTGCATTGCGATCGATAGGGCGGCAAACACGGCTTCCTATGGATAAAGGATAAAGCCTATTGTGGTCTCCCAATATACTCGACAGTACGTGGGAGCACAAGTTTGTACTGGCACTTACCATCTCAAAGTGGAGGAATCACCCAACCAGCAATGAAAACAAAGTTACCAGGCTTTACGATGTCGGAATATGTCTCTAGCCTAGACTTCTAAATGTTGTGCGTTAGGTTCCAAAGCGTTTTTAGATTCATTAAATTTATTTTACAGTTGATCTTGCTTAAGAAATTTGCCTTTCAGGTTCACCGCATGATGTAGATATACAATTCCTAAAATGCAATCTAAGATGATAAACAATCGTTTAATCTTCTTTTTGCAATGAAAATCCTAGCTACTAAGGAAAGAGAGACGATATTCAAACATAGAGCAGAGAGCACACACTATATGCACTGTCCTAAATCAAACCAACAAACAGTCTAAATGCAAATTCACATGCATGTATTTGTTTTCAGCCTTCTTAATGTGTGAATGATAAAAAGAAAGCTAAGCGCAAATCCGAATTATTTTTAAAAGCGACATTACTAACAAGTTTCTTTTCAAGACAAAATGAAGACATTGACGACACTTTGCGATTTGGAATTGAAAACTTGCTTTTGACACTTGAAAAACTACTAATTCAAATCAAATACAAGAGTAATAGTGTAATCGACTATCAAGAACAATCGAATTCTCTTCTATGATTGAAAATGACACTTGTGACACTTCCAAATCAAGAAACAAAAGTTCAATTACGCTACTTCTTTGTAAAAGAGAACTGAAAATGGCTCACAATACATAAAAACATTTACATTTCTTTGCACAATGGAGGCGGAATAATGGCAAGGAAGGGGGTTTCAAATAGAGGTGTACTGGCTACAGACAACAAAACTCCTGAATAGAGCTGAAAAGAGTGAAAAAACCAAAGTCTGGAGGCAAAATTAGTCCTTTCTGATCAGCGCACCTATTACACAGGGATTCCAGTATGCATCCCACCTATAGCACATGGGAAGTGCGATGCATACTAATATCCTTGAAGAGAGGGTGCGATGGTACAGTGTGAGACTTTTGATCCAGTTCTTGATCACAGTTTGCAGCACAGTTCAGGGATTTTGGCCGAGCAAGTGGTAATCAGTAAATAAATCACAGGGGTAGATCTAAGGAGGTTACTAGAGCCACCAAAAGGGAAATTAGAGAGTTTGTAAATCAATTGTTCAGTTCATAAACAAAACCCAGAGATAGACTGAAGCAGCATTGATCTACTTTGCATTTGCATAGAAAATGCAGTTCGAAGGCTAGTTGGCTTGACTTCAGGCTCCATTTGTAAGTTTATAAAGCAAACAAATATAGAAAAACAAACAATCTATTCGCTCCCCAGTGGAGTCGCCATTTTTTTATCGGGAAATATAGTGTCTATGCAGAGCTGCTAGTCCCACTAAGGTTGGTAGCTACCTTAGAAACAAACAAACTAAAACCACTTTCGTTTTCCTTTATGAGAAGTATATAAGAGGGGAATAAAGGAGACCAACCTCTGTCTTGCGCTTGGTTCCTTGCTTGATCCCTCTCCCTTCTGATAGATCTTTGCCACTCGCTTCCTCATCTACCCAGATTCAAAGAGCACCTGTGGAATCAACGCAGCATAACACTATCCAAGAACAAAGATCTACTATCATAAACAATATAGGACTAGATATATATTGACCATACAAATGCATATATCATCAATCATACAAGAATGTGGAGGAAAACTTGAATAGCTTTATTAATAATCAAGAATAGCAAAGAGGATTACAACCAATTGTTCTGACCCAGCATCATCCTCTCAACAAGAAAGCCCTTCTTCACCTCATGAAAAGCTTTGATCACCCAACACTATGATGTTACACCAAGAAACCTACAGCACTTCCTTACAAGATACAAAATTCCAGCCTCCAACCTCTAGATCTCTGGGATGAGAGATCTATATATAGATATTTGCAGAGGTGTGAGTCAGCTCTGGGTTTTTGAATAGTGTCTTCTCTCTGATAGTTCTTGATTCCACTTGGAGATCTCATTGATCTCTTACTCATCCTTGGGCGATTCTGAGAGGCAAGTGTCACATGAGAAGTTTCTGGAAGATTCCATGATCATCCACCTCGCAAAATGTCTCCGCCACTTGTCTATTCTCGTCCATCGTACCCTATAGAAGGGTTTTTCAGTATGCATCACACCTCCCGTGTGCATTAGGTGGGATGCATCACACTTTGACCATGGAGCAGGTGAGATCATCCAGTTTTGACCAGTTCTGAGTAGTTTTATCATGGAGAACTTCTGGGAGATGATGTAATCAGCTGACCTTGTTCTTTTAGGGGTTGGAACAACACTTTTAGGGACTTAGGAGCCCTTAGTTTATGGACATATATGATTGGGGTTGCAATGCCCAAAAATGTCTATAACAGTACTACTATCCCTTTTGGCAACAGTACGTGGAGTGCGGACTGAATTCTCACCCGAAGTAGTATGGGAGGGTGCTCGAACCATGTTTCTGCACCCTAGGGATGTCTTGATGTGGGAGATCGATGCCTGATCCACCCTATGCGCTTACTAGGTTGCGCATACCCGAAAACTTATGGTGTTTTTGTGGAATTGCCTTCACGCAGCTTCAGCCATAGTGCGATCAATGTTACTTACCCAATTCTGTGCTACTTAGGGTTGGTTCGTTAATTACTAAGAAGATTCTTAGTCATAAGCATACGCGTGCAGATAAATAAACAGGTATTATCAACACATAACATTCAATTACGGATCTATAAACCCGATGCACAATATATCAACCCAACTAGTATTTATTAATAATGCTTTCAAAGCTTGATTCAATACAGGCTCGATTCCTTCTTGTGCACTTAGCTGCAGGGGTCTGCGCACTCAGCTGCAGATCCTCTACCTTCTACCGCAACCGAAGACTCAGGCTTATAGACTCAGAGCTTATTCATCCTCTAAGAACATCATAAGACTTGAAAAACTACCTTTTACACTTAGAGCCTTGCTCTATTTATACAATCCCATGGTCTGCAGACCATGGGTAGGCCGACACACTCTATATTAAATTTATATTATTTTAGGGAAGACTGCCCCAGACTCTTTTGCTCCGCGGCCACATTTCGCGGGGTCTTTACATTACATGGACCAAAACTCAGGCTTTAAGCCCCAAAAACTCACTATGGGGGCTCTGCTACCCAACAGGCCCCCACCACAATCATCTTTACTCGTCCCGAGTCACTTGGCTAGGGAAACAATCTTCGCACAAAGTCCATCCAAAAGGTCGCACTCAGCTTGGGTATCCACAACACACTGTTTCGCTGTTTGTTGTATTTTCTGCATCCGAATCTCTGAATTCCCAAAAGCAGGGTCACCTTCCTGTCCAACCGTAGAAAGTGCCTGCATCTGTGCCAATTTCCCCTCAATGGTAGCGGTAATGATGAACGCTTCATTGATCCATCATTGGATGCATTCCTTGAGCACTGCTTCATCTTGGCGTGCAGCGTCCATTTGGTCCTTCAGTGCCCTTGCCTGCTGTAGTCGTCCGAGTCGTTGAGTAAGGGAAACCATCTGTATGGTACCCTGGACACTGTCGTACTCCTACTGTAACTCGTGCGTCTTGGCTTCTAGGTGTTGCAAATTCGATTCCTCCTGCAGGTGCGTAAGCATGGTGAGTGCTTGATCCAACAGCCCAGTGCAATCCTGTGTTACCTGGCCAATCTGTTCTAGCCCCTGTTGGATAGCGTGGGTGCGACTGTGACCCCTATGACATAATGTCCTTGCACATAACCTCCTTCCCGTGCAGTTCTCCTACATACTTGTTTATAGTCCTGCGTTGTCTTTCAACTGCTTGGAGTGCTGAGACTGTTCTTTCTACGGATATTCAGGTGGGCACCCCACCTGCGCGAAGCTTCCCTACACCTGCCAGCCTATTCCACGGGCACCCCTCAAATACCTTTGCCTCAATCAGTGGGTCGTGTTCTTTCTTATACGGTGCACTCCCTCAGTTCCTTTTTGTAGTGGGGTGTGGCCACAGCCATGGTAGTAGAGCCACAAATCCTTCTAATGCAGTAGTATGGCTGCCTCCCTCTTGTCCTGTCATACTTGGTTGCTCGGCATGGCCTGCCTTTGTGACTCTAGTTTCCATTTTGTGGATTTCTGTGTCCCAGCTCCTGCTTCTCCTCCTCTGCCGTACTCGATTTTCTTCAAGTTCGCGAATTTTTTAAAGCCGAAGGGTGTCTAATAATTGCATATAGTCGTCTTCGTGCAGTGGCATAATTCCTTCATCCTGGTCCCTAAGAATTGTTCCTATTATGTGAGGATTCTATCCTCCCAAACCTATGGCCTCGACTCTACCCGTCATCTTTAGGATTGTATCCATGCTCAGATTCTTGTACATGGCCCTAAAGGCCCATCAGACCACTGGTATGTGCTAGACCCAGTCAGTCCGTCTAGCCTGGTGAACCTTGTCCCAGATCCCACATACCCTTCTGAATGCTTTTATGTGGGACTTTTTCGGTGCATGTCATTTTTCCTGTTGCTGCAGCTGGTGCCTAGTGGTGATCCTTAATTTGGACTGTACGGTTGGGGATGGCACAACCCCCATCCATCGATACAAGTGCTCGCGCAGCCTTCTCTGTCCTGGCTGCCTGACTTTCGTCTAGCGCTAGGGGCTTCCAACTCGTAATCGCACCCGCATTTTACCCTCGTGCCAACTTACCATGGTCTTTGGATGTGTACTCCCTCCTAATGTAGGTGTCGCACACGGTGCCCTTTCTAACGTCGTGTACCATTGTTGTTTCGGTACTACGCTTTCAACTTTGTCCAGGAATTCCTCTACCACTGTCACATCATCATGTGTTGGCAGTTCCCTTACTTCTGTTGTTACGCAATGAAGTGATCTAATCATCATGTTGCAATTTAGCGTCGTCACCTCATGTAATCGATTCTACCAGCGTTCTACTTTCTCATCTGAATCCGAAGTGCAGGAGCTGTCACGTTCCCGTGAGATTCTTCCATCCGTGGTCGGATTCACCTGATCCTGATCTTGCACTATTATCTGGTAAATGCAATCCACCTCATCGTCGCTTGCATCGTTGTGCACAGGTTCAGTGTAGCGCGTCCCTTGAGATGGGTCTAACGGGACTACCACGCGTAGTGACTTTTTCTCGAATATCATCTTCCTCTTCTTCAGGTTGATGACTCTATTGATATCAATTGCCCAGTTGATTCCTAAGAATGCGGGATAGGGATTGCTGTCATCGACAATCTCTATCACTTCAAAGTCTGTCTGTGTGCTCGTGCCTTCGATATCAACTATTACTCCTTGCAACCTTCCCATGGGCATGATCTTCTGTTGGTTCACCATTCGTAATTGAATAGGGGACCACTTCAACGCGAACCTACCCATGTGTTCCTAGGTTTGCTTAGGTAACACATTCGCGTCCGACCCTAGGTCCAGGATAACCTAATCCATTTCGTATTCACCAATCTACGTCATCAATCTCATCTCCCTTTGTTTCTAGTAAAACTAGTGTCCATTCCGAGCTGCTAGTCCCACTAAGACTAGTAGCTATCTTAGAAACAAACAATTCAAAGTAATTTGTGTTTTCCTTTATGCGAGATAGATGAGAGAGAAGTAGAGAGTACCAACCTCAGTCTTTCACTTGGCTCCTTGCTTGTTTCCTCTCTCCTTTGATAGAGCTTCGCCACTCCTTTCTCACTTGTCCCACTTCAAAGAACACCTGTAGAGTCAAAGCAGCAAAATACCATCAAAGCATAGAGATCTATAACCATAAACAATGTAGAATCAGATGTACATTAACCATACAAATGCATACACAAATACAAGATTCAGAAATATACAAGTATATGGAGGAAAAATCAAATAACTTTATTGATAGAAGTAGTAGAAGAGAGGATTACAACCTAGCTGTCTGATCCAGCATCATCCTCCCAGCATGAAATCCCTCTTCACCTCATGAAAAGCTAGATCACCCAACAATACAATGTCTCAAAGAGAAACCAACAGCACTTCCTTACAAATTACAAAATTCCAGTCTCTGGATCTCTAGGATGAGGGATCCATATATAGATATTTGTAGGGGGTGAGTTAGCTTCTAGGATTTTGATTAGTGTCATTTCACTGATAGTTCTTGGTTCCACTTGGATATTTCATGATCTCTTACTCATCCCTAGGCGAATTCAGAGAGGCAAGTATCATATGAACAGTTTCTAGAAGATTCTCTAAGTTTCCACCTAGCAAACTGCCTCTGCCATTTGTCTGCTCTCGCTCATTGCACCCTACAAAAGGGATTTTTAGTATGCATCGCACCCTCAACATTGAGCAGTCTGTATGGTCCAGTTTTGACCAGTTCTGAGCAGTTTTTCACGGAGAACTTCTGGGAAATGATGTAATTAGTTGACCTTGATCCTTTAGGGTATGAAACAACACTTTTAGGGGTTTGAGAGCCCTTGGTTTATTGACATATGTAATTGGGGTTGCAGTGCCCAAATATGTCTATAATAGTTGCCCCCTAAAGCATGAGGTCGTAAATCTTCTGATGTCGGGTGAAATGCTTTATCATGAGGATCCGAGGTTTTTCGAACTGAAAGGTGACCTGTAATAAGATACAATACAATACATTATCTTCATAATATTTTCATGATCTAGCTGAGGCGGGCATTCCCATGCTTAGCTTTATAAACTCATTTTCATGTACATAGGATAGACAACTGTCTGTGTCATAGACTGATGATTCTGGTAGAGCCATCATCCCGTAGCTTGGATGATTATCTTTGTAGCTATGGAGTACATTTGATGTTTTTATTTTCCTAAATATATCACAGCCCAAACGGATGAAACTAGATCCAAGGTCTTCAAACTCGTTCAATCTTCGCCTGATGTACAAGTCGATCCATGTGAAACGATGTTCTGGTGTTGAACATGGAAAGACATCGCCTAATTACCAGCCAATGATGTAAGCTGTTAACAGGCACGAGAGGAATCACCGATAATGATAATGACCCTCAAGGTACTGCAGTACAATTCACATGGTGTGAATACATGAGTCGATGTCAAACACCACGCAAAATATTTCGGTCGAAGGCCATTGATGTAAACCTATCGCCGAAAGTGAGAAACTTGCCATTGAGGCATGCAAGCTTCAAAGTACTAAAAGGGTTGCTCCTAAGTCGACTTCTTGGATAATGAGTTGATTTCGACAAGAAGTGACCCATCGTAGGAGGGCCTTAATGAATCCCACATCTATGACACGGAATGGAGCAAATGATTTTGTGGAGGTGAAAACGATCTGAAGATACAAGGATCAGGGTGGCGGTCATGAAAGAATGGAGTGTGAAGGTAATGCAGTGGATGAGATGTTAGCTGGGTTGGTCAATTCTCAAAGAAAATTCTCTTGAACATATCGGCAACACTGGAATGGATTGGTAGCATTAACCCCAAAATGGATGGTACGGAGGACCAATGGTGATATGACCAGTGAACGGAATAACCCAACCCGACTCAATCATGGTGATGGAGTGAAAGTGTCATGTTCAAGAGTGACCTACTACCAATGAAGTTCTTCAAGTTTTCTTCCCTTTTTCCCCAATCATTGTTGACCAGTACCTCTTTATTTTTGTCAAGCTTGAGGAGGATAACATATGCTTGTTCTATAATTTGCCGTTCGGGAAAACCTGTCGCTATGTTTTAGCGAGCCTAGCGACAGTGAAAATCGTTCTTGTCCGTATGGACAAGTTTATCACTATTGTTTTAACGAGTTTAATGATAAAGATAACTCAATCCTTTTCAATGTTAGAGAGTCTAAAAAGAGATGGAAAGGAAACTCCAGTAGTCCTTTTTCGTAGTATAAACCCTTAAGTCCTAAAAAGTATAAAATAGTACGAAAGGGATGATTTTTCGATAGTTTTAGCGAGCCGAACAAGACAAGCGCTTGATCTTTTTGTGTAATGATCCCTCAGGTCTAAAAATATTAAAATATAGAGGAGGGATGGCACTTCCAATCACTTTAACGAGTTAGAGAGGCCAATTGCTTGGCAGTCTTTTCATATTTTACGAGTCTAAAAAGAGCTTAAAGGAGACTCTTTTTTAAGGAACGTGTGATGTTTTTGGATAGCAACTGGTTCTAGGTAAGTTAGGAACTTTTCAATCACGGCAGTGTAAAGAAGGTGGCTAATAGAATCACTCATCGTAGTTGTTCCTCAAAAGGGTAAACAATCAAGTGGAGGCGTATGATCAGCTAAAAAGTGGAGGTGACGGTAAAAACATGACCAAGGTTCAAAAGCTGATAGCCATGCGATCACAAAGGTTATTTACTGAAGGTGGGTTCATTTTTTAATGAGCTTGAACTCTGGGGGAACATATGCTCATTGCTAGGTTTATTTTTTAACGAGTTTGAACTTCGCGTAAACCTGCTTGTTGCTAGGTTTATTTTTTAACAAGCTTGAACTTCGTGGAAACGTGCTCGTTGCTAGATTTATTTTTTAACAAGCTTGAACTTCGCAGAAACATGCTTGTGCTAGTCGTATAATAAGGATGTCTCTCATTAGTAGGTTCATTTTTTAGGGAGCTTTCCCCATGTGAAACTTTGCTCCGAAGCCTTTTGTATGCAAGCTAGGAATGACCAACTACTGTCCTAGGGGTTAAAGAACTACTAAGGTTAGGTAGGATAGCTTCTCGGTGGGAAACATCTCCTTTACTTTGCCAGTGCCCTTGGCCCTTGCAAAGGTGAATGGTTGACTAGACCAATCACCTAACTTAAGCAGTTGAAGTTAGTAAAAACTATGGGGTTAGAGTTACAATGGTCACTTTTCACTTGCGTACAAAGGGTTTGCATGCCCCCAGGTATAAAGAAGGGTAAATTTTCTAGGTTACCATACAGAAGTTCTTGCATTAGCAAGATTGTTCCATCCGCGTAGCAGACAAAACACTTCCTTGGCTTTGTCCATCGAAATGGACAAAGGAGAATGGTGTCAGTTCCAATCACATAGCCTTTGACAAAGAAATGATATTTCCAGACTGATCCCATTTTCCTAAACAGACGGGTGTGTCATATTGGTAATATATCCTACGAGGAAACACATCTTATATCCGGGGTTTTCCTGCCAAAGCAGACCAAAGCGCATGCCCCCTGGGTTTAGTCACATTCACTGAATCACTCGCGATCATCAGGCAAATGGACTGGAGGTTGATGAGATATTCCTTATGCAAAAAGACCATTTAGGGATGGCATTTTACTAGTAGCCGTGTTTGAACTGGGGAATGAAAGCTGGTCAACGAGCTGGACCATTCTGCCTTCATACGGGAAACACATCACCCAAAAGAGTGAGGAAACAATAGCTTCCATGTTGTAAATGTAGTCATGCCCTAGGAGTAGATTGTAATCCAGAGGCCCTTGGACTACCATCACGTTTAGATGAATGGTTTTCCTTCTCAAAGTTATAGGCAAATTTGGAAGGATCCCTAACGGTTGACTGGTTCCTTTACTGAAGCCTGATAGATTTTGAATCTCAGGCAGAAGCGATGGCGAACCAAGCACTTTCCAAGAAGTTGAGGAAAGGATACTCATAGAAGCCCCTTCATCTATAATAGTACCAACCATGATCATTCTATAAGCTTGTACTATGATTCAGAATGGTACATTAGATGGTAGGCAGGGTCTCGCTAGTAGATTCCAATCAAAGGAAATGACTAGATTGTTTGGAGGAGGGACCGAATAAACAGCCGGATGAATCTCTTGAACTGAGGAACTTCCTTCTTGTGGTAGAGGAACAGGTATATTTCCCCTCTGTTCATTGGATTCTATGTTAACAAAAAGAATTTGAACGGTGTTGTCCTAATTCTCTTTGGAGACTGTATCATCTGAAGGTGAACCTTCTGTAGACAAAACTGGGTCAACTGCCGTCTCGACCTATTGACTTTGGTCTGATGTGGACTCAGAGGGTTTATCTTCAATGATAGGCGTTTCGACCGACAACAGAGGTGTGTCAGTCAGATTTTCAACTAGCAATAGACTTGGCAAGAGTTTCTTGTATCTAGGAGGAAGTCGCTGCAGTGAAGCAGCACGGTCATTCAAGATTCTTTTAGCTTCGTCCAGGAAAGGGCAATGATGGAGGGCATGATCACCTTCACACAACCTACAAGGAAACTTAGATATTCCTTTTTGCCTATTGACTTCATTTTCACTAGTTGACGGTGTACTTTCAACATGATTGACAGAGGTTGAAGACACCGGATTGTGCAAGCGGGGAGACCAGTCTCTCAAGATCCGTGAGATGTAAGGACAATCTCGATGATAGTGGTCTCCTTTGCAAATTACACATGGAGATTTGGGTTTGGAAGGTCCAGTGTGTGGATTTTCACCAGACGATGCATGGTTACCCCCTTTTGCTGTTGGTTTCTTCTTCTTCTTCTTCTCCTTCCCTTTCTTCTTCTTCTCAATTACTTGGTTTTTAGTGTTACTAGTTTCATCAAGCGAAGAAGAAGAAGGAGAGGGAGAAACAAACAAAGTGGAAGGTGGGGGAGGAACTTCAGTATCACCTGGTTGCTGATTTGATTGCTGAGGAATTACAGTGCTTTGAATGATAGAGGTCGATAATATCCATATTGGCAAGCCAATTGTGAGTCCTGGAAGGGACAATGTAGCCATGTGTGGAGCACCAACATCTCCCTAAGAGAAGAAAGGACTAGGATTCCCCCCAAGGGGAAATCCTTAATTGGTAGATTCCATTTTCTGAAAATCAGATCAACGTAGGAATAGGGATGTTATTCTGATTAAAATAAATTTTATGATGCTTTGACACAACTTGCTTTTTCAATTTTTAGGAGTCGAGAAAAAGCTAAAGATGACTCTAGTTGCCTTCGATTTTTAATGAGCCTGAAGTGACAAGTGCTCAGATGGACCTTTTCTTTTAAGGAGTCTGAAAAGGAACAAAAGTGACTACTCTGGAAATATAGATAGAGGGATTACCAAACAAATCGCAAAACTGCAATATACACCTCAGTGGTAAATTATAGAGAAATTATCGAGGACTTTATGTATGGCAGTAAATCTTCCCGAATGTTGTGTTCAATGCATTGCGATCAATAGGGCGGAAGACACGGCTTCCTAAGGATAAAGGATATCAGCCTATTGTGGTCTCCCAATATATACTTGATGGTATGTGGGAGCAGAAGTCCGTACTAGCACTTGTCATATCAAAGAGGAGGAATCACCCAACCTACGATGAAAACCACAGTTACCAGGCTTTACGACACCGGAATACGTCTCTAACCTAGACTTCTAGATGTTGTGCGTTAGGTTCCAAAGTATTTTTATGTTCATTGAGGTTTATTTTATAGTTGATCTTTCTTAAGAAGTTTGCCTTTCAAGGTTCATCGCGTGATGTAGATTTACAACCCCTAAATATGCAATCTAAAATGCTAAATACTCGTTTAGTTTCTTTTAGCAATGAAAATACTAGCTACTAAGGAAAGAAAAATATGATTCTTTCAACATAGAGAAGAGAGCACACACTAAATGCACTTTTCCTAAATCAATTTCCACATGCAGTCTAAATGCAAATGCACATGCATGTATTTGTTTTTCAGTTCCCTTAATGTGAGAATGAAAAAAGAAAACTAAGTACAGATCTGAACTATTTTCTTTCAAAGTGATAGTACTAACAATTTTCTCTTTTTGAAATGAAAGGAAGACTAAGATGACACGTTGCGATTTCAAATTTAAAATTGCTTTCGACACTTGAAATACTAATAATTTCAAAATCAGGTACAATGGCAAAAGTGTAATCGACTATCTAAAGCAGGAAGACTTTATGACACTCTTTTTCTTGACTGAAAATGATAGTTGTGACACTTTCGAATCAAAATACGACAGTTCGATTAAGCTACTGTTTGCAAAGGAGGACTATAAATTATGAAAAATACATTAAAAAAACATTCACAATTCCTTATCAATGGAGGCTGAACAATGTGAAGGAAGAAGGTTTCAACAATGATATACTGATCATAGACAGCAAAACTACTGAATAGAGCTGAAAACAATGAAGAAAAAACCAAAATATGGAGGCAGAAACAATCTCATTCAATCATCGCACTTGTCCTTAACAAAAACAGGGATGCATCTCACCTATAGCACATGGGAGGTGCGATGCATCCAAACTACCAATGAGAGACAGTGCGATGGTCCAGGGATGAGACTGAGCTTGGTTTTCACCCATAGTTTGCAGCTAAGTTCAGGAATTTAGGCTGAGCTTATGATAGACAGTAAACACAGAGTATAGGGGCTGATATAATGAGGTTATTAAGTTACCACTAGGGCACTTAGGATGTTTTCAAGTCAGATGTTCATTTCATAAACCAACCGGGAGATTGACTGAAGCAGCGTCGATCTACTTTGTAGTTTCATAGCAAAAGCAGTTCGAAGGCTAGCTGGCTTAACTTCAGGCTCCATCTATAGTTTATAAAGCAAACAACAGTAACAAACAAAAAAATATTTGTTGCCCAGCGAAGTCGCCATTTCTTTTCTAGGAAAACTAGTGTCCATTCAGAGCTACTAGTCCCACTAAGACTGGTAGCTATATTAGAAACAAACAATTCAAAGTAACTTGTGTTTTCCTTTATGAGAGATAGATGAGAGAGAAACAGAGAGTACCAACCTCAGTCTTTTTCTTGGCTCCTCGCTTGTTTCCTCTCTCCTTTGATAGAGCTTCACCACTTCTTTCTCACTTGTCCCACTCGAAAGAACAGCAGCAAAATACCATCAAAGCATAGAGATCTATAACCATAAATAATGTAGAATCAGATGTACATTAACCATACAAATGCATACAAAAATACAAGATTCAGAAATATACAAGTATATGGAGGAAAACTTAAATAGCTTTATTGATAGAAGTAGTAGAAGAGAGGATTACAACTCAGCTGTTTGATCCAGCATCATCCTCCCAGCATGAAAGCCCTCTTCACCTCATGAAAAGCTAGATCACCCAACAATACAATGTCTCAAAGAGAAACCAACAACACTTCCTTATAAATTACAAAATTCTAGCCTCTGGATCTCTAGGATGAGGGATCCATATATAGATATTTGCAAGGGGGTGAGTCAGCTTCTGGGATTTTGATTAGTGTCATTTCACTGATAGTTCTTGGTTCCACTTGGAGATTTCATGATCTCTTACTCATCCCTGGGAAAGTTCAAAGAGGCAAGTGTCATATGAGCAATTTCTAGAAGCTTCTCTGAGTTTCCACCTAGCAAACTACCTCTGCCATTTGTCTGCTCTCACTCATCACACCCTACAGAAGGGCTTTCCAGTATGCATTGCACCCTTTATGTGTTGCAAGTGAGATGCATCGCACCCTCAACATGGAGCAATCTGTATGGTCCAGGTTTGGCCAATTCTGAGTAGTTTTTTAGGGAGAACTTCTGGGAAATGATGTAATCAGTTGACCTTGATCCTTTAGGATATGAAACAAAAATTTTAGGGGTTTGAGAGCCCTTGTTTTATTGACATATGTAATTGGGGTTGCAGTGCCCAAACATGTCTATAACACCCTTCCAGTGCGCAATGTATGCTTTCCCACTTTCCGGACTACACGCAGTTCACTCGACCCTGCGCACCTAGTGATCAGCTCTTGTAGTCCTCTAACTGCCTTATTGTCACACAACAGCTTCATGCAGGTCTCCAGAAAGGTAGTAAGCATGGAAGGATCTACCCCCGGCTCTGAGTGGTCATCACTACCTGAAGTGGAGGCTTCCGTGAAGCTCTTCTTAACTTCCATAAACGTCTCCTTTGCGCGTTCCAAATCATATTCAGGTTCCTTTGCAGGAGCCTTGTGAACCCATGTATATTCCTTAGGCTACTTCCCTTTATCTTCCCCTCTGGTTGCACCACTTTTGAGCATAATGTTCACATTGGGGTCTTTGTCGCGGGGTTCAGATTTCATCGTTTGGATATTTTGAGTCAGAGGGGGCTGGAGGAACCCTTTCTCGTGCATCTGTGTGATCGACGTAGGACAATCTATCATTTCATGATCCAACTTCTCGCAATATGAGCAAGACATTCTCGTTGGGTTAGTACAATTGCGGGTGTAGTGCCCTGGTCCTCCACAATTGTATCAAATCAACTGTCTGCGACCCCTTCCTCCTCATCCTCGACCTCGCCCCTGAAATCATGCACGTGCCATACCCACCATTGGGTTTAGGGCTCGTGTTTTTTTCTGCATCCTATAGGCTGGGGTCTGATCTATCATTAGCTCATAGTTGTGACAAGTGTGCTTGTCGTGGCCTACCGACCTACAAAACTTACAAAATAGTTGTTGTGGGGCCTGTGTATACTTCTACAACAAATGACAATTGTCTGTCGTGTGTTTCCCTCCTATCTGAAAGATCGTGCACCATAATGCTAGTGTCACACTTGACCTTGCCTGTGCTTCTGGTCTCAACAGCATTGGCCCCCCTCCTACCAAGTAATTCGTGAATACTAGATAATGATCCCTGTCTTAACCCTGACCTTTACATTTTATACACCATACTTCTTCGCGCGCCTCTGGCCGTGGTGCCCTATCTTTCTTCAAACTCTGCATCTCCAAGCATAGGTTTTGTAGTTGCGCGTGGATTTGTTGAACTCCCAACCCAGGATCTTGTATCGGAGTTTCATGAAACCTCATCGCCATTTCTATTGCTTCAGCTTGGGTTGAAATCTTCTGCTGTGATAGTTCTGTCCTCAGGTGCAGTGTCAGAGATGCCACAAACCATGCACAATGTTACACATCTATGAGCATCATATTAGCCTTGTGGATCAGACTCTTCAGTCGCTGATCCAGATCTCAGGGGGTCTCACCCGGGAGAATCGCGATCTCTTTAAACCCAATGATTGACTATGTCTCAGACTTTGGTCGACTAAATTCTCTGTTCAGCGCATTCTGGATCTCGGCTATCCCCACGTTTGGGTGATTGTTAGAGTGCTTGATATACCAAGTCATTGCACAATCCTACAATGTGCTCACCAATGTAACCTTCTTGATGTTATCATCTGTGACCCCTTGTGCTTCCTACACTGCTCTTACCATGAACTAGAACTGATCTGGGTCCTCATTTCCTACTCCTTTAAATATGAACTGTGGGGTTGATGAAGGTGGAGTGGGAGGAGATGGAGGTGAGGGAGGTGAAGCAAGTGGTGGTGTGGGTGGGGGTGGTAACTGTGGAATGCACTGGTTTATCAAACGGACCGCACTTCTCGGAGAGAACCAAGCGAGCTCCTCCTTGCTCTCTTGCAAAGGTGAAATCAAGGGATTGTTTCCTAATTCCTCACTACCATTGTAGATCTTTCCGCTCCCCGTTATCCCAAACATTAATGTGTTCGCAAAACCCTCTTTTCACATAACAACATCTTAATCCAGGTATTCAAAGATTTAATGTACTTACCTCGTGGTCCCTTGAGAAAATTTCGTTCTGCTTTGCTGTAGCTCATGATTGTGTTTATCGCGAACTCAGTGATGAATCCCCCTATTATTCGATCGAGCCAGTGGTCCACAGCTCGTGCGATCTTGTCTTTTGATGCCTCTAGTCTACGTACCAACTCTGGGGTCCACACTATTGGTTGGTCGAGCTTATACCATCCCTGACTGTCAGCTAATCTCACGATCCAATCATAAAATTCAGATGGAAAGGATGCAAAGAAGATCTCATGGATTTCTGTGTACACGTAGCGATCCAGCCACCATTTCTCAGATAGTTGTGGAGTTTTGTTTTCTTGTGTCGCAAAAATCATGAATCTTTTGGTCCAACCAATCTTCAATTTCCTTCTTCGTTGGGTTTTAGTGTTCTGACATTAGACATCCCTTAGGCAGATCCCGATCCCAGAAACGGAACCATTTGTTGGCTACTTGGGGCCAGACCCAGGTTCAGTAGTGAGTTTAGCCAAGCAAATCCTGGTACTATCGGCCCTTTCGGCAATAATCTGCAGGGCATGGACTGAAGTCTCACCTGAGGTAGTATGGGATGGTGCTGGAACCAGGTTTTTTCACCCTAGGGATCTCTTGATGTGGGAGATCGGTGCTTGATCCACCCTACGCGCTTACTAGGTTGCCCATACCCGAAAGCTTCTGGTGTTTTTGTGGAACTGCCTTCGCGTAGCTTCAGCGTCAGTGCAATCAATGTTACTTACCCAATTCTTTGCTAATTAGGGTTAGTTTGTTAATTACTAAGAAGATTCTTAGTCATAAGCATACATATAAGTGCGCGAAGATAAATAAATAGGTATTATCAACACATAACATTCAATTAGAAATCTATGAACCCGATGCACAATATATCAACCCAACTGATCTTTATTAATAATGCTTTCAAAGATTGATTCAATACAGAATTGATTCCTTCCTGCGCACTCAGTTGCAGGGGTCCGTGCACTCAGCTGCGGACACCACTAGGCCTCTGCGCACTCAGCTGCAGAGCCTCTACCTTCTACCACAACCCAAGACTCAGGCTTACAGACTCAAAGTTGATTCATCCTCTAAGAACATCATCAGACTTGAAAAATTGCCTTTTACACTTAGAGCCTCGCTCTATTTATACAATCCCATGGTCCGCGGACCATGGGTAGGCCGACACACTCTATATTAAATTTACATTATTTTAGGGTGGACTACCCTAGACTCTTCCGCTCCGCGCCCGCATTTCGCGGGTTCTTTACATTACATGGACAAAAACTCGGGCTTCAAGCCCCAAAAACTCACTATGGGGGCCTCCTTATAGGTTTACTCAAATTTCAAGTGTAGACACTCATTGGATAAGGAATTCAATTCCACATCCAAAGAGTACCCATTATGCATTCTATTGAGAAGACCCACATTGATAAAAATTGAATATACATTATGTTTTTATGTTTTTATTTTTCCTTAGGAGGCCACTTTTAGGCTAAAGTTTCCTCTAATGGATCTTGCGCTATAATGTGGATACTTTCTCTTACCCCCTTTCCTCTTGGTGAGATTATAAAGGCTCATTCAATCCTTTGGGAGAATGTCATTCCATCCTTTGGGAGAATGTATCTAGACACGTAGGGGGTTGAGAAGTTAGGAAACTTATACAATTATGGGCCTCTAGACAACTCATACACAAGTGGGTCAAGTTGATCTCCTTGGGAATGACAGACTCTAGAAACGTTTTTCACAATTATGAGATTTTTCTCAATTATCTCAATTATGAAATAATTATTATCTCATAATTATAATATTTTGGAAAAATAGTTATGAGAAATTGCTCACTTATATAATTTCACCCTTTTATCATGGGATAAATCTCACATAAGTAAAAGAAAAAGTGAAAATGGATGCAGTTTACTCAAACAGTTGAGGTAAGTTGATATTGGGTTTCTCTCACTATAATGAAGTGGTAAATAGGGTTATAATATATGCCCCCTAATGCATGATATCAAAAGAGAAATTAATGAAAAAATGAATTACAGTAATACTCAAAGCTCAAAATTGGAGAAAGGATCCAAGACTACAAAGCTTGATCATAGGAACTCAAGTGTTGAAGTCTCAATTCTACTGATAACATCCCCAAGGTGGGTATACCTATGATCGGTCATAAATGAATATTGAACATGGCCGCCAAAACATACACTACAGATCCATGACATGAAATGTTAGAACATGGCCACAAAGGACAAACATAGTGGATCCATGTGACTCAATAAATAGAGCATAACTACCAATAAATACAATGTGGATATATGTCATAGTATACATCAGTAGGACTATGGACACGTGACAGACAAACAAGTGTCTCAATATAGTCCTCAAAGTACACGAATGATATATAACTCCAATGCAGACAGGGAAGGATGCCATAAAAGAGTGAGATGTCCCTAACCCTGGGTCTTTGGCATAACCCCAATGGTATGAATCTACAACATGCGAATAGATGTGCTGAGGGAGAGCATGGTAGAAACTTTTTGATTACGAACCAATGAGGTAAAACAATAACAGACATGAGGGAATCCACCAATGAGGAAAATTGACCCCAATGTACCTAATATAGTCCACTAAGTGTGAACACATGAGTTAGCATCGAACAATGGTGAACTCGATCAATCAAGAGCCAATGATGTAAACCCACTGTCGATATTGAGGAATATTTCCACTAAGTTATGCAAGCTCCAAGGTATTACCAATTCCTAGATCAAGCTCCTGGATAATGAGTTGAAGTCGACAAGAGAAGATCCGTCAAAGGAGAGCCTTGATGTATCCCCAATCAATCGACATGGAAAAAACTAGGATGATGTGATGTATGGATGTAGTCATGAAGTGATGAAGTAAAACTGACACAGGGATGGTCGACTCAAAAAGGTCAATAGGCTACTTCAGATGGCCGACACAGACTGAGACTTCCCTTGAACACATAGCAGCATGACACAAGAGTGACTTGGCAACGTGACTAATGAGCACCATGTGATATCACACAATGATGCAGGAGGCATCAAGGCATGCTCCTGTTGTACTACAAAACAACCCCCTCATTTATAAAGAACAATAGCTAAGGTTAGAGTTATAAATGGGGACCCTTTTTAATTTTTAGGCTTAGGATAATAATACTTAACTCTAAGAAAAACCTAGCAAAACCTTGAAAAAAAAACTAAGGGTGAAATCCACATTGCAAATCGCAAATCGTACTTTTCCATATAACTATCTTAAACACCTTTAACGAGTCGCGATCTATAATTAGGTCTCCCGCTGCGAGAACCCGATAACAACACCTTGACATTTTGCAATCACATTTCACACTTCGCAAGAAACTTAACCATGCCATTAGAATGACTATTAGCAATTTGCTAAATGCGATATTGCGATATCCACAATTGCATTTTACTTAATGCATCTAATAGCGCTATGTTGTATCCATTTAAATATTGCGATGCACGATTAAGAGTTGTAAAACATGTGAAATAATTATGTTTTAAATACCAAAATGAACGAATTGATAGGTTAATAAATATTTAGCAGCTCGAGGAAGGATAATCATTTTCCAGGTTATGGGTAGTTACAGTCGAGTATCTCATTAAACCTTTCTCATGATCCAAAGTCATTTCAGAGAAGCTTTCAGTCTTAAATACAACATATTGTCTGTGCTAATATATCTAGTCTATTTCAGGCAAGCTACAAAAGACATGTCACTAAGAAAGGTGATGCAGAAATAGAGCAAACAAACCATTGTTGAATCTGAGTTTACAGAGATGGCTCCTATCTTTGTTGATACAGTTTGTGATGCTGCGGGAGGCGCAACATCTTGGGAAGTGATTTACAATAGGTTGGAGGATGAGCGTCCTAAAATCACTGTTATGAGAGCAATAACTAACTCAACAAGGCCTTCAAGACTTCAGTGCAGAGATGCTTCGTGTTCTTCCTTCATAGGATAGGAGCAAGAGCTAAAATCCTTCCATACACAGATATGATCAGGTGGGTGATCGAAAACCTTATCATTGAAGATAGGCAATTCAAGAATTCAAGAATGGAACTCATAGGCTCGTTCAGAGCAGAGGACTTGAAGAAAATGTACCACATACCTAACCCGCAGGATATCAATGACAACACATTTGTGGCAAACTTCGCAAAGAAGAACCCACACCCCTTCAAGCTAATTCAAGGATGGAGAGTGTTGGACAACAAATTAAAATATGAAAAATCAGGTATGTATGCTATAGTCTCTTTGGCAAACCCATACAACTATGTGGCATCCATGTTATGTAGATTGTATGGGCTACCCAACAATACTAAGTTTTCAATAGAATGGATTCCTCTGATTGATGTCTTTGTTAATTCCCATATCATGAATTGGCTCTCCATCTTATCTGAAAACCTAGCCACCACCATTACCTAATATCGACAAAAGAAAGCCTCCTTTTTTGATAACCTCCCTCCATTCTATTTTAGTGACTACATTATGGATGTTATTTGTTTTTGCACGACATTTCCAACCATGGGTTGGAAATGGACATTACAGGATCCCTACCTAATCCATCTCAGTCATAAACAAATATGGGAATTGAATTACATACCTCACTTCTATAAGTTATTTCATGTTGTTGTGTTTCCCTACATCAAATAATTTTCAATAAGAAAGCCCCTAGGTTTTCCCAAGAAGCTGCAGTAGACCTGCTTACTGTCGGCAAATATTTCATTAAAGAATGGTTCACTTACATTAGGGTCTTTGGTAGCACAGCCGATCCACATTTCCTTCCTTTATATGTTTTTGATAAGTTATTAGCAAGAGAGATCGCCTACCAGACTATGGAAAGGGAACTAGCTAAAGTTCTCAAAGATGGCAAGAAGCCATTATGGCCCACTTTCCATATCAAATGTGGTTCTTTTTCTTTAGCGAATTTTTTTCATGTTACTAAGGAATCAGCACATATGGAAGCCCTCAGGCTGTAGAAATTTCCCACTGTAGATCACCTGATAATGCAATATACTAAAGCAAAATACTTGATCTACTTCTACAACAAACTTTGCAGAAGCTTAATCGAATATGAGCAAGATCAAATAGAACACATATAACAGAGAATGAGAAAGCAATCACACATGAACACAGAAGAATACTCTAGGGAAAGCCTCAGCCTAAAACCCCGATCTCTGTAATATCATACAAGTGGAAATAACTAACGATTACACAAAGCTTTAGCTCACAAGCTATCCAGCTCTCATTACAATCCCTCAGTGTTGCTCATAGACAGTCAGAGGTTTCTCACAAACCTTCTCCTTTGCCCTCCAAGCCTCCTATTTCCTTGCGCAATTTCTCCTTGGTCCTCAAGCTGCCACCTGTGTGTAATAACCCCTCACACACTGCTCTGACCTCTGAAATAACTGCACAAACCTGAAGGAGATAATTCCTTCTGCATGGATGAGTTTCCTATATAGGAAAAATCCTCCAACTAATAGTACATTGTCCCTTCCTCTGATCTCAACTGGGTCTCTGACTGAACTGACATGCATGAGTTATTTATGAGAGAATATTTTGTTATCTAGAGAGCAGCAGTTACATGCATGCAAGCATTAACTAACTGAACTCACAATTAATTCAACAAACTATTTGAACTAATCTAACTGGACTTAACTCAGATAAATGAGCTAACTAATTACAACTCAATGCACAACTCATCCTCATCTCCTTAACTAAGGGATAAATTCCTCAATCAATGGAGAAACTGTTGCATGTCTTCACATAGACTTCATGTTTGATTTCCTACAACTAATTAACTCATGGTGAATTAATTAATTAATTTACAAACAGCTGCTAAGATCAAATTCGAATTTTACTTCTCAATTTTAGTCCAAGGATGTTAGGACCCCATATTGTCTATTTTTGACCTTATATTTTGTCATAATATTACCCTCTTCAACCCATATTTGAAAGCCTTTGCTAGTGTTTTGACTTAATCATTCCAAAGGTATACAATAACTCTCCTCATTGCTATATGTTTAATTATCCAACACATAATCATGCTATCTTTATAATTGATCCTTGAAGTTGACTAAGTTGCTGAACAATTGTTGAAACTGCCTAAAGTTGGCAGGACCATATTTTGCAGTTGCTGAAACAGCGGAAACAGCACGAACCTTGAAGCTGAAACAGCAAGAACAGCATGAACCTCGAAGCTGAAACAGCAAGGACAGCATGCGAACCTCGAGGAGACAGTTGAGATTTGCGTATCAGATCTGCAACAAGAAAGGAATCTGATCGATTATTGAATACACGGTTACATTGGTCGTAACGATCATGATCCACATTACTGTAACAGCGTTCTGTTAACAGGAACTGATTTTCCTATTTTTGTACAAAGGGTCGAACTAGAATGTATAATGAAAATATTTTGTAATAGATGTCTCCTCTATAAAGAGGAGACATCTACATTAGAGGGGGGATATGTGGAGAGAGGATGAACACGCTGTAACACAGGAATTGTAGTGAAAGGACGAGATTGAATCTTTCTTGTAATATGGTATATTGACAGATGAATAAAGTTTTGTTCTGAGTAGTTCATCTTAGTTTCCGTGTCCTGGGGAATCTTGTGAGAAGGACAGGGCCCACCTTCATCACAAGATTCACCCATCTTCTTTCTGTTGTGTGTTGTGTGTGATTTTTGTTCATACCTTATTTATGAGTATTGCTTCTGATGGTATTTTACTTTTGCTGAGACTCTGTTTTTCTTTTAATTGATTGATGTTTTATATGAGTGCCTCACCGGTGACTAGGATTTACAGAGTGTATTGGCGAACTGGATAACGGAGGCAGGTGCTGAATGTTCCTACTCTGGGGATAGGGTCCTGATCCTTTGTTACATGACAACCATCACTTCCTTTTGCAAATTAATTCTCTTTAATTAATTATCTGGTCCATTCCTGCAATAGACTATAACTGTTGTAACACAAAGTAAGGGTTTAACAAAGAATGAATTGTTTATACTACAGCTTTTAATGCTATTAAAATCGAGTACATACAGTACGTAGTCACCTTTGAAATAATCAGACTTTCCCGGGTTGACAATTTATGTGGCACTTGACTGTTTAATTAATAAACAATTAAAGTGACCAACAAAGGACTGACTAAAATTGGAATCCATCACGAAATGCTATTTATAGCAATGCTATTTTTAGCACTTCCATTTTTCATTCCTTGTTGCTACATCCAACACTGGTACCCGAACTACTATTTATAGCAGTGCTATTTTTAGCACTTCTATTTTTAGCATTTCTTGTTGCTATTTTCAACACTCCCTCTCAACAAGAAAAGCATTCAACTCAAACCCGATCCTGTACCTTTGGAATGTTCTGCATGCAACACTTCTTCCAAGTTTTATTGCTCTAGCAACTCTAGAAACAAAAAAAAAAAAACTCCCAACTGACCTCTCTGTTGGGCTAGAAACATCCTCTGATGCTAAAGCTCCGTCTGCCACTGACAAGTGGTCCCTCTCTAACCTCTAAGCTGTTGCAACACTCCATGCATCTCGCAACGTTGCACACCTCTCTATGCCATCCTGCACTTGTGAAACACTCCTGTGCCTCTCACATTGCTGCATCTTGCTAGCTCTACATAGTATTGGGACTCCTACACTGTAGCTCTCTCTGCCACTCCATCTACATCTATCTCTACCCACTCAGCTAGTCCTGCTACTCCTCATCGCAGCTCCCATAGCAAGGTCTAATCAAAGAGGTTGGGTACCTCAATGATCCTGCCCCTATTCCAACCTTATTGGGATTGTCACTCCACATCACCCCACCTCCTACCTGGAGGTATGGATGCATGTGATCCCTCTTCCCACTTGACTCGAAATTTTCCCCTACTGGAGGTCTCTGCATGAGTGGATGCCTCCACTCGGTCTCCTCTCAACATCTCCACTTGTGGCTCCTCCACAATTGTCTAAGACTTCTTCTAGGGCTGCATGTTGAGAGGTAATTTACTATCCCTCTCAACCACCAAGTCTATAACCTTTGACGTGCTCCTCAAAGCCTTGCATGCATCTTGAACCTCAAGAGCATACAGGTTCTTGGCTAGCACACCAATTTGTTTCATCTTTCTGGCCGTCACAAAATTTTCTTGAAAAATAGCTGATTTGAAATCAGTGATATCTCCCTCATCCAAACTCCAATTCAACCAATTTTTTTTATTTTATTTTGCGTATTTTTCAGCAAGGAATCCAAATCTGCTATTTGTTTCTAAAAAATTTTCACAAAATTTTTCAGATCTGCTCTGAAAACTCATGGCCTAAAACTCAAAACTTCGAAATCTCCTCTAGTATATTGTTCTCCGCTTTGATTACCTTTTCTCTGATACCATGTAGAAATTTCCCACTGTATATCACCTGATAATGCAATATACTAAAGCAAAATACTTGATCTACTTCTACAAAAAACTTTGTGGAAGCTTAATCGAATATGAGCAAGATCAAATAGAACACATATAACAGAGAATGAGAAAGCAATCACACATGAACACAGAAGAATACTCTGGGGAAAGCCTCAGCCTAAAACTCTGATCTCTGTAATATCATACAAGTGGAAATATCTCAGGATTACACAAAGCTTTAGCTCACAAGCTATCCAACTCTCAGTACAATCCCTCACTGCTGCTCATAGATGGTCAAAGGCTTCTCACAAACCTTTTCTTCTACCCTCCAAGCCTCCTATTTCCTTTCGCAATTTCTCCTCGGTCCTCAAGCTGCCACCTATGTGTAATAATCCCTCACACACTGCTCTGACCTTTGAAATAACTACACAAACCTAAAGGAGATAATTCCTTTTGCATGGATGAGTTTTCTATATAGGAAAAATCCTCCAACTGATAGTACATTGTCCCTTCCTTTGATCTCAACTAGGTCTCTGACTGATTTGACATGCATGAGTTATTTATGAGAGAATATTTTGTTATCTAGAGAGAACCAGCTATATGCATGCAAGCATTAACTAACTGAACTCACAATTAATTCAACAAACTATTTGAACTAATCTAATTGGACTTAACTCAGATAACTGAGCTAACTAATTACAAATCAAAGTACAACTCATCCTCATCTTCTTAACTAAGGGATAAATTCCTCAATCAATGGATAAATTATTGCATGTCTTCACATAGACGTCATGTTTGATTTCCTACAACTAATTAACTCATCATGAATTAATTAATTATTTTACAAACAGCTGCTAAGATCAAATTCGAATTTTACTTCTCAATTTTAGTCTAGGGACTGACTAAAATTGGAATCCATCCCGAAATGCTATTTATAACAATGCTATTTTTAGCACTTCCATTTTTCATTCCTTGTTGCTATATCAAACATTGGTACCCGAACTATTATTTATAGTAGTTCTATTTTTAGCACTTCTATTTTTAGCATTTCTTGTTTCAATTTTCAACACAGGCTTCATACGTTGCCTAAGAGGCAATTTGATCCAACCAAAGTGGCATATAATGTCACTATTGGAGTAAAGCTCAAGCCATACAACCATGAAGATAATTATTTTGAGGATTTGTTACAATCGACCGTATCCTTCAAACAAGCGTTCGAATGGGCAAAGGTGAATCTGAAACCTGAAGATTTTCAAAGATTTCAGGAATTCAGAAATGAGAGGCTCCAGGTGATCCCAATGCATCTATTAAAGCCTAAGGATAAGCCTACACCAAGTGCCACTATTGATAGTGGAGGTCCTAGCTCTGAAGTAGACTCTAAGGTAAACAATGAGAAGACACCAGACACAGGGAAACCCCAAGACATAGACAACACAGCTGAGTCCAGCAGGATGTCAGCTGAGAAATAAGTGATGAGCACCTCGACTACAAATATCATTTCAGAGGCCAAAGGCAGTAGTTTGGAGTGGGAGTGGGATCAGTTTAATCAGAAATTGCAAGGCACTCACAAAGCCTCAAATACCCAAGAAACAGAGGAATGTAAAACTCCTCTACATGTTCATAAGGATACAGAGCCCAAGTCTATCGTCGAATAGTCCGAGCCTTTGGAGGAACAAGTGAGAACATCCCAGCATACTGAAATTATCCCTGCTCTGCCTACATCAAAAATTGTTCTGAAATTGATTGAAATACCTCCACTTGATGTGTTCTATAGCCCTCTCCACAAGGTTGTAGTTAGAAGGCAGAGAAAAAGGAGAAGGGTAGATACACCCGAATTCCCACCTGGAAACGAGCCGATGGAAATTTTTTGGAAGGACATTCCTTTCAATCGGTCGAGAACTTGACTAGACTATCACACTTCATAGGAGCATATGCATTAGCCACTATGGACAAGTCTAATGAGGTCTCTACTTTACTAAGGGAAAAAGAGGAGAGGATTGCACAACTTGAACACGAGCTCGAGATAGAGAAAGCAAGCGCAAAAAGGCAGGTGGCTGAGTAGCTCACACAATTGCAGAAAGATGTGGAGGTCTTGAAAATAAGCCATGAAGTCGATATATCGTCCAAAAGCATGAAACTCCAATAAATGCAGCAATCCATGGAAAGATACAAGGATGTTCCCACTACTAAAGAGTTTATTAAAGAGGCCCTGGAATTATATTCCCTTTTGGTGAAATAGTAGGAGTATTTCTGCCAAAAGATGTCACACATTACTCCCTATCTGACTACTAGCGACCAGCTAACAGATAAGGCAATCAACCAGAGAACGGAGTTTAATTATTTAAACACCAGAATCTCTGAGTTCATCGAATGGTAGGAAATAGAAGATGGAAGGAAAGCCAATCTACCTGAGATTGAGGAAACCCAGAAAGACATTCTCTTCACAGATTGGGACGCGAGAATCAAACAGGCCAAGCTAGTAGTTGCAAGGGCAATCAGGGTATCACATAATATCATTAAGACAGTGAATCACATCCTGTTCACCACCAATCTCATTAAAGAAGGAAATATGAAAGAAATTCTTGATTTAAATACTCTGTATAAAGGTTGGAAAGAAAAGGCAAGGAGTCAAAGAGAGGCAATTAAAAAACTAACCACAACCAACTACGAGTCGTATTGGCAGTGTCTTGTTAAGCCACATGGCTAGATTAAGACACTAAATTGTTCCCTTAATGTTATAGACATTTTTGGGCACTGCAACCCCAAGCATAAATTTCCATAAACTAAGGGCTCCTAAGTCCCTAAAAGTGTTGTTCCAACCCCTAAAAGAATAAGGTCAACTGATTACAGCTTCTTCCAGAAGTTCTCCATGAAAAACTACTCAGAACTGGTCAAAACTGGACCATTTCACCTGCTCCATAGGCAAAGTGTGTTGCATCTCACTTAAATACACATAGTAGGTGCGTTGCATTTCAAAAAGCCCTTCTATGGGGTGCGATGGGCGAGAGGGGACAAATGGCAATGTCAATCCGTGAGGTGGAGAAGCATGGAATCTTCCAGAAACTTCTCTTGTGACACTTGCCTCTCTGAATTCGACCAGGGATGAGTAAGAGATCATCAATCTCCAAGTGGAAGCAAGAACTATCAGAGGGAAGACACTAATCAAATCTCAAAAGCTAACTCACCTCCCTTGCATACATCTATATATGGATCCCTCATCCCAGAGATCCAGAGGCTGGAATTTTGCATCTTGTAAGGAATTGTTGTTGGTATCTTGAGGCAACATCATAGCGTTGGGTGATCTAAGCTTTTCATGAGGTGAAGAAGGGCTCACTTGCTGAGAGGATGATGTTGGGTCAGAACGATTGGTTGTAACTCTCTTGGATCTTTCTTGATTATCAATAAATCTATTCAAGTTTTCCTCCATACTCTTGTGTGATTTATGTTTTATGCACTTGTATGGTCAATTTACATCTGATCCTAGATTGTTTATGATAATAGATCCATGTTCTCGTATAGTGTTATGCTGCTTTGATTCTACAAGTACTCTGTGAAGCTGGGTATACAAGAAAGCAAGTAGCAAAGGACTATCAGAAGAGAGAGGAATCGAGTAAGGAACCAAGCGCAAGACAGAGGTTGGTCTCCTTTATTCTTCTCTCATCTATCTTTCATAAAGGAAAATGAAAGTAGTTTTACTTTGTTTGTTTCTAAGGTAGCTACCAGCCTTAGTGGAATTAGCAGTTCTTCATAGAAACTTTTCCCTATAACAAAATGGCAACTCCGCTGGGTCTAGGAATTTACAGGGTAAGTTCCTCAGAAAGAATACCAAAAGGACACCGCTCACAACCAGATCACAGATCAATACACCAGTATTTTTGACGTGGTTAAAACCCTCAAAGAGGGAAACAGTCCACGGCCTGTCCCAACGTGGGTACTACAGGAAATTTATTAATCAAAGAATGAAAATTTACATAAGCTTCTCTCATGCACGGATTACCCGAACAATGACCCTCCATGCGCTTTAAATAGAACTCATGGACCAATCGGGTGTCAAGCCACGGATCAAGTGTCAGTAATACCGAGGTGAGAGTGAACCGTCAGATCACTACATATCGTGACCATCGGATTGTAAGTTACAAAATGTACAACGGTAAAGAAGGACACTTTACATAACTCTATACTAGACCAAGTTGAACTTAACTATATCCTATGTGTCGGAATATCCTAACATCCCCCCTTAAGAACAACTTGGAATAGGATTGAAGGATTTACAAATATGACACAATAGGAGAAGGAAGGAGGCACTAGAGCCTATCCCCCCTTAGTGACAACTTCCTGAACTCCAAGCATATATTGAAGTTTAGTGAACTTCGCCTCTGTGAGAGCCTTTGTGAAGATGTCTGCAACCTGATCATCTGTTGAACAATATTGCACTTCAAGAACATGGTCATGAATGAGCTTTCTGATGAAGTGCATGTGTAGTTCAATGTGTTTGCTGCGCTGATGCTAGACTGGATCTTTGCATAGCTGAATGGCACTTTGATTATCACACCAAAGTGTGGTTGGATGCTGCTGCTCAAAGCCAAACTCTGATAGGATCTGACGAAGCCACAAGGCTTCCTTACTAGCTTCCACGGCACCACGATACTCTGCTTCTGCTGACAAAAGAGAAATGGCAGCCTGTTTCTTACAAGCCCATGTAATAGGTCTTGAACCAAGAGTGAAGACATAACCGGCAGTAGACTTCCGATCATCAGGGTCACCAGCCCAATCAGAATCAGTGAAACCAACTAATAGAGGAGCTGCTTTGGCACTGTAATGAATCCCAAATTATACTGTACCTCGAACATAACGAAGTATTCTTTTGGTTGCTTTCCAATGACTTTCACGGGGGTTTTGCATAAAACGAGCAACAAGGCCAACAGAAAAGGAAAGATCGGGACGAGTGTGGGTTAAATACAAGAGTTTTCCTACAAGTTGATGGTATAAGGTAGCATCAACTTCAGGAGAAGTACAAGAGACTGAAAGTTTGACTCCAGACTGAAAGGGAGAAGGGGCTGGCTTACAGTCTTCCATGTGAAAATGACGAAGAATATCACAAGCATACTTGGACTGGGAAAGGGAAATACCCTCCTTGGATTGCAAGACTTGAAGACCGAGAAAATAGTGTAAGTGTCCTAAGTCTGTCATTTCAAATTTCCTTTTGAGGCTAGACTTCACATGGTTTATAAGGTTGGGATCACTACCAGTAAGGATAAGATCATCAACATAAAGAACAAGGATGATAAGAGAGTTGCCCACTTTCTTGGTGTAGACAGTATTGTCAGAATGACACCTAGAAAAGCCAGATTCTAAAAGAAAGCTATCCATTTTGGCATACCAAGCCCGAGGAGCTTGCTTGAGACCATAAAGGGATTTCTTAAGTCGACAGACAAGGCTGGAGTCTGTTTGTATGAAACCAATGGGTTGTTCCATATAGATTTCTTCCTGCAAGTCCCCATGCAAGAAGGCAGATTTAACATCCATCTGATGGACTTCCCATTTTAAAGAGGCAGCAAGGGAAAGAACAAGGTGGATAGAGTTCATTTTGGCAACAGGGGAGAAGGTTTCAGTGTAGTCAATTCCTTCAACCTGTGAAAAACCCTTAGCAACAAGACGAGCTTTATGTTTATCAACTTTCCCATCTGGTCCATACTTGGTTCTGTAAACCCATTTACATCTAACAAGTTTGCGTCCCTTTGGTAGAGGAACAAGATCCCATGTATCATTTGTCATCAATGAATGATATTCTTCATTCATAGCTGCTTCCCAATGTGGATGGCCTGAAGCTTCTGCAAAAGTGTCAGGATCATGATTTACTGGAGCTTGAGCCAGTAAAGAAGAGGCTCTTTCAAACTGAGAACGTGTACATCGCTGATCTGTAGGATCACCGGCAAGATCACCTGCTGCATCCCGAGTAGCACGGACCCATCTTGGAAGTTGAGGATCTTGAGAAGGTGGGGGAGGATTATCATCCTCGCTTTCATCATCTGAAGAAGAAATGTTTTCAAAAGTAGAAGAGATAGGAAGAGGTGGCACATCCGCCGGACTAGGCTCGCAGGCCGATTTATTTTCATCAAATTTTACATCTCTTCTAATGATAACATTTTTGGACTTAAATGGAATAAGTCTATAACCTTTTACATCTTCAGAATATCCAACAAAAGTACATTTCTCACTCTTAGGTTCTAAAGCTTTATGCTTTTCATCTGGAATATGGGCCCATGCTTCACTTCCAAAAACACGAAAGTGACTTACATCTGGTTTAATGGAACTCCAAGCTTCTTCTGGAGTGATATTCTATAGAACCTTAGTAGGAGTGCGATTGATTATATAATTTGCACAATTAATTGCTTCGGCCCAAAAACTAAGACTGAGTCCTTTAGATTGCAGCATACAATTAGCCATTTCCTTTAAGGTGTGATTTTTCCTTTCAGCTACACCATTTTGTTGTGGAGTGTATGGAACAGTATGTTGCATTTGAATTCCATTTTCGGTGCAAAAGTTGATGAATGTGTTTTTAACATATTCTCCACCATTATTAGTTCTTAGCTTAAGAATTTGATGTCCAGATTGTTTTTCAACAAAGGCTTTGAAGGCCAAAAATGTGTTAAATACTTCGCTCTTGAGTTTTAAGAAGTATACCCAAGTGCGTCTGGAGAAATCATCAATGAAAGTTAAGAAATACTTGCAGCCAGAGAATGAAGCAACAGGAAGTGGACCACATAAATCACTGTGCACAAGCTGTAAAGGGGCTGAGGCGTGCCAAGAGGCACGTTTGTCAAAACTATCCCGATGATGTTTTCCGAGTACACATCCGGAACAAACACCATCTCTGCAAGATACCATAGGAAGACCTGTCACCATATTTTCTTTACATAGATGCTGAAGGGAGCGATAGTTTAAGTGACCAAATCGCTCATGCCAAAGTTTGATCACTTCATCATTATGAGCAACAAATACTGAGGGAAGATTTGATGACCCAAAGTTGTGAAACTTATACAACCTTGTGGAATCATCAGCAATACCAGTAGCTAGCACCTGTTTAGGATCTCTTAGATCCTTGATTACAACATCATGAGGTGAAAATTCAACAATTTTACCTTCACCTGAATGAGTTATCTGATATACAGATAGAAGGTTGCAGGATAAGGTTGGAACACATAATACATCATTAAACTGACCATTGTCTAGATGAACAGTTCCAGTCCCTACAACATTGAGAGATCTATCATCACCAACATATATATTTTTTGTGTTACAATCGTTTAAAGAAGAAAACATGGCTTGGTTTTTGGCCATGTGATAAGAGGCTCCAGAATCAATGAGCCACTCATGAGAAGGAGAAGAAGAAGATACATTTAATGCATAACCAGACTGAGATGATTGACAACGACATGTAGAAAGTGCCATTCCGGAAGTTGAAGTTGAAGTATGGTCCACATGGATGTTATGTTTCTTCATTGCGGCTTCCAAGGCTTCCATCTTCTTAAAGCATTTAGATTCTAAGTGGCCATCTCGATTACAAAAGTTACAATGTCTATCAGTATTCTTCCATTTGTTTTTATTGGTCTTATCATTTTGCTGAAATGATCTTTCATTTTGAGGCTGAGGACCATTCTTTTTAGGATATGACTTCTTAGGATTCTTTGAATTTGGTTGCTGCTGGGCGCCTAAGGCTTTCGTGGAAGAGTTTCCAAGATTAAGAAGACCAAGGTGTAAGAGTTTTTCTTGTTCTCTTATTAAGGAATCACAAAAGGAGTCAAAGGAAGGGGCCTTGTAGTCTTTTCCTTGACAAATGAAAGCTTCCCTTGTAGAATGGAAAGTGGAAACAAATACAGAGTAGGCTGGTCCCAACTTAGTAAGGATGGAATAAATAAGGTTACCATCTTCTTGCTTAACTTTAACACCTTCCAAGAGATATCTAAGGGTCTTGAATTTGGACAAGAAATCTTCAATGCAAGAAAAATTATTAGGATCCAAAGTAAACAACTCATTTTCAAGTTGATGGGCTCTAATTTAATTTTTAATCCCAAAAACTTTAGCGAGTTTTTCCAATGCTTCATGAGGAGTCTCAAGTTCTGCAATATGGAATTTAAGATCAGGAGAAATAGACATCCCTATCAAACCACGTGCTTGATCTTGTCTATTTTCCCATTTTGCAGCCTTGTCTTCATCTTTTGGTTTCTTCTCTTGGTCTGTGGCTATTCTGAAGAGACCTTTACTTCTAAGTAAATCTTCCATGTAGGCTACCCATTAGAAGTAGTTAGTGCTGTCAAGAATGACTTGGCATGGACTTTCCATTTTTTTTAAAAAAACTGAAGCTGAAGATGCTGAAAGTAAGTGTTCCAATGGATAGATCTCGAAAAAATAGGCGGTTTTAAAAAAAACGGCTCTGAAAAAGGCTTTCAGATGAAGAAGTTATGGCTTTTTGAAAAAACAATTGTTGAAGTTGCCGGCAAAGTGCGCGAATGTGCGGGAATGAAAAAATCCGCCCCCACAAAATGGAGACTTGAACCCAAGACCTCTACTCTCTTAAAATAGCTTTGAACCAATTGATCTATACAAAAAATTTGAGAGAGAGAGAGAGAGAGGGGGGAAGGGGGGGGCCTTGGTTTGCGTGCTTGCCTTGAGAAAGCTCTTTTTCCCTACAAAACACAAAACACAAAACCCAACACGAATATGCAAAGAAAAACAAACCTTGCGGCTCGAAGTTAGCTTTAGCCAAAAAACTAGATATTTTTTTTAAAAAAAATCTCAAAGTTAGCTTTAGCCGAAAAACTAAATATTTTTCTCAATGTTTCTGATTTTCCGAGATCACACTAAGGTGCAGGGAAAAGAGCATACGCATGAGAAAAATCCTTCCTTTCTGTTTCTGATTTGCCCAGATCGCACAGAGTCGCAGGGCAAAGAGCATACGCAGAAATGAAAGGTATAGATCCGGTTAAAAAAAGGCTAAATAAACCGAAACCGAAATAAGCAGAGAGAAAATAACAGTAAACTGCAAAAACACTGTATACCTCCCGATCTGAAAAATGACGCAGCTAGGGCTACCGGAAACCTTTTCGCGTGAAACGAAAGAGGTTCCTCACTGGAATAGATGCTCCGAACGCAACAGAGAAGTCCTCTCGGCCCGAAAGCAGTCAGAAACAACAGATCTAGGAAACGACAGCCGCATGCAGTTCTACCGGCTTCAGATTTGGATCACCAACAGATGCGGCCCTCAAATAGCTCTGATACCATGTAGGAATTTACAGGGTAAGTTCCTCAAAAATAATACCAAAAGGACACCGCTCACAACCAGATCACAGATTAATACACCAGTATTTTTGACGTGGTTAAAACCCTCAAAGAGGGAAACAGTCCACGGCCTGTCCCAACGTGGGTACTACAGGCAATTTATTAATCAAAGAATGAAAATTTACATAAGCTTCTCTCATGCACGGATTACCTGAACAATGACCCTCCATGCGCTTTAAATAGAACTCATGGACCAATCGGGTGTCAAGCCACGGATCAAGTGTCGGTAATACCGAGGTGAGAGTGAACCGTCGGATCACTACATATCGTGACCGTCGGATTGTAAGTTACAAAATGTACAACGGTAAAGAAGGACACTTTACCTAACTCTATACTAGACCAAGTTGAACTTAACTATATCCTATGTGTCGGAATATCCTAACACTGGGGAGCGAATAGATTGATTGTTTATCTACATTTGTTTACTTTATAAACTTATAAACAGAGCCTGAAGTCAAGCCAACTAGCCTTCAAACTGCATTTGCTATGCAAGTGCAAAGTAGATCAACGCTGCTTCAGTCAACCTCCGGGTTTTGTTTATGAATTAAACAATTGATTGACAAGCTTTCTAATTGCCCTTGTGGTGTTTCTAGTAACCTCCTTAGATCTACCTCTGTGATTGATTTACTGATTACCACTTGCTCGGCCAAAATCCCTGAACGGAACTGCAAACTGTGACCCGGAACCCAATCAAAGTCTCGTCCCTGGTCCAACACACTGTCTGTTCTGTGAATCTCAAATTCAGCGCACTTCCCGAGTGTAGTAGGTGCGTTGCATTTCAGTTTCACTGTGTTACAGGTGCACTGATCAGACTAGGCATTGTTCCTAAATTTTGGTTTCTGTGTTCAATCTTTTCAGATCTATTCAAGAGTTTTGTTGCCTGTAGTTAGTACACCTCTGTTTGAAACCCATTTCCTTGCTGTTATTCTGCCTCCATTGTGCAAAGAACTGTAAATGTTTTTATGTATTTTTTGAGTCATTTTCAGTTCTCCTTTACAAAGAAGTAACGTAATTGTACTATCGTTTCTTGATTTGAAAGTGTCGCAAGTGTCATTTTCAGTCATAGAAGAGAATCTATTTGTTCTTGATAGTCGATTACCCTGTTACTATTGTATTCGATCTGAATTAGTATTTTTTCTAGTGTCGAAAGCAAGTTTTCATTTCCAAATCGCAAAGTGTTGTCATCGTCTTCATTTTGATTTTGAAAAGAAACTTGTTAGTAATTGTCGCTTTGAAAAATAATTCAGATTTGCGCATTAGATTTCTTTTTATCATTTACATATTAAGAAGGCTGAAAGCAAATACATGCATGTGCATTTTCATTTATACTGTTTGATTGGTTTGATTTAGGATAGTGCATATAGTGTGTGCTCTATGCTCTTTGCTGAAAGAACGCCATTTCTCTTTCCTTAGTAGCTAGGATTTTCATTGCACAAAGAAGATAAAACAACTATTTATCATCTTAGATTACATTTTAGGAATTGTACATCTACATCACATGGTGAACCTGAAAGGAAAATTTCTTAAGCAAGATCAACTATAAAATAAATTTAATGAATCTAACAACGCTTTGGAACCTAACGCACAACATCTAGAAGTCTAGGCTAGAGACGTATTCCGACGTCGTAAAGCCTGGTAACTGTTGCTTTCACTGTTGGTTGGATGATTCCTCCACTTTGAGACGATAAGTGCCAGGACGGACTTGTGCTCCCATGTACCATCGAGTATATTTTGGGAGACCACAATAGGCTTAATCCTTTATCCATAGGAAGCCGTGTCTGCCGCCCTATCGATCGCAATGCACTGAACACAACATTCGGGAAGATTGACTGCCGTACCGTAAAAAGTATTCTGTAGTTTTGTGATTGGTTTGGTAATCCCTCTGCCTAGATTTCCAGAGCAGTCCCTTTCATTCCTTTTCAGACTCCTTAATGGAAAAGGTCCATCTGAGCACTTGTCACTTCAGGCTCATTAAAAATCGAAGGCGACTAGAGTCATATTTTGTTTTTTCTCGACTCTTTAAAATTGAAAAAACAAGTTGTGTCAAAGCGTCTAAAATTTATTTTAAACGGAATAATCATCACCTTTCCTACGTTGGTCTTAGGTTGAGGAAAATGGAGTCCACCAACCAAGGAGTTCCCCTGGAAGGAAATCCTAGTCCCTTCTCCTCTTGGGGAGATGTTGGTGCACCCCATATGGCCACATTGTCACTTCCAGGATTGACAATCGGTTTGCCCGTATGGCTTTTCTCAACCTCCGTCATTCAGAACACCGCGATTCCTGAACAATCGAGTCAGCAACTAGACAATTCCATAGTTACCCCTCAACCCTCTACTTCGTCCAATTCTTCCTCTCCTCCTTCCTCTTCACTTGATGGGGCTGGTAAAGCCAAAAATCAAGTACCTGAGAAGAAGAAGGAAAAGAAGAAGAGAGAGAAGAAGAAGAAGAAGGAGCGAAAGGCGAAAATGGGTAACCAAGCATCGTCTAGTGAAAATCCACACACTGCATTGACCAAGCCTAAATCACCATGTGTCATTTGCAAGGGAGACCACTTTCATAGAGATTGTCCTTGCATCCCTCAGATCTTAAGGGACTAGTCTCCTCATTTGCACAACCCGATGTCGTCAACCTCTGATGATCATGTTGAAAATACACCGTCGACTAGTGAAAGTGAAGCCCCTGCACAAAAAGGAAAAAGCAAATTTCCTTGTAAACTGTGTGAAGGCGATCAGGCCGTACACCATTGTCCCTTCTTAGATGAGGCTAAAAGAGTTTTGGACGATCATCCGGTTTCACCATTACGACTTCCTCCTGGATATAAGAAACTCTTGCCGAGTCCGTCACTAGTTGAAAATCCGATTGACACGCCCAGGTGGTCGGCCGAAGTATATGTCACTGAAGAAAAACCATTTGAATCCATACCAGACGAAAGTCAAAAGGTCGAGGTGGCAGTTGACCCGGTCTTGCCTTCAGAGGTTCCATCTTCAGATGATACGGTCACCGAAGAGAACAAGGATGACATCGTCCAAATTCTTTTCGTAAGCACAGACTCCGATGAACATGGGGGCAATTTACCCATTCCTTTACCGCAGGAAGGAAGTTCGTCAGAGTCATACCCGGCCATCTATTTGGTCCCACCTCCAAGCAACCTAGTTGTTTCCTTTGACTGGAATCTACTAGGCAGACCCCATTTACCGGCTAGTATACCATTCCGAATCATTGCTCAAATATATAGAATGGTTATGGCCAGTACCATCATAGATGAAGGGGCTTCTGTGAGTATCATTTCCTCGACTGCTTGGAAAGCGCTTGGTTCGCCATCGCTTTTTCCTGAGATGAGAAATCTAACAGGCTTTGACAAAGGAACCAGTCGACCGTTAGGGATCCTTCCCAATGTGCCCATAACATTGAGAGGGAAAACTGTTCACATGAACGTAATGCTAGTCCAAGGACCCTTGGATTATAATCTACTCCTTAGGTGAGACTATATTTATTGCATGGGAGCCATTGTCTCATCACTCTTTAGAGTAATGTGTTTTCCGCATGAAGGAAGAGTGGTCAAGCTCGTAGACCAGCTTTCATCCCCAGTTCACTTATAGCAAATAGTCATATACCATCCCTGAATGGTATTTTCACACAAGGAATGTCTCATCAATCCCCAGTCCGTCCACCTGATGAGCGCGAGTAATTCGGGGGACATGACTGAAACCCAGGGGGCATGCACCCTGGTCTGCTTCGGCAGGAAAACTCTAGGTATAGGGTAGGTTTCCGCGAGAGATATATGACTAGTCTGACACTCCCGTCTGAAATTGGAAAAGGGGGTTGGAATGGAACAAGATTCCCTCATCAAAATTATGTGAGTGGAGGCATCTGCGCCATTCACCTTTGTCTATTTCGGTAGACATCGCCGAAGAAGTGTTTTGTTTGTGGTACAAATAGAACAATCTTTGGTAACCTGAAAGAGGTAGGCCTTTTTGGCAAATGTTATAGACATTTTTGTGCCTTACAGCTCTAAGCATGAAAATTCCATAAACCAAGGGCTCCTAAGTCCCTAAAAGTGTTGTTCTAACTCCTAAAGGAACAAGGTCAACAAATTACAGTTTCTCCCAGAAGTTCTCCACCAGAAACTGCTCAGAATCAGTCAAATCAGGATCATTTCAGCTGCTCCACTAGCCAAGTGCGTTGCATGGCACCTAGGTCCACTAGCTAGGTGCGTTGCAACACACCTAAATGCACTACCAGGGTGCGTTGAGCGGGAAATGACAAGTGGCAGAGTCATTCCACGAGGTGGAGAGACAATGGAAGCTTCCAGAATCTTCTCCAATGACACTTGCCTCACTGAATTCGACCAAGGATGAGTAAGAGGCTCTCAGTCTCCAAGTGGAAGCAAGAACTGATAGAGAGAAGACACTAGTCAAATCATAAGCTGACTCATACTCCTTGCATACATCTATATATGGATCCCTCATCCCAGAGATCCGGGGGCTGGAATTTTGTACATTGCAGAGAATTGTTGTTGGTTTTGCGATAGATATCAGAGTATTGGGTGATTTATGCTTTGTTGGAGGTGAAGAGGGGCTTCTTTGCTGGGAGGATGATGCTGGATCAGGAATCATCGGTTGTAACTCCTCCTGGATCTTCTTGTTATATCAATAAAACTATTTGAGTTTCTCCTACATGCTTGTGTATCATTGATGTTTGTTACACTTGTATGTTTAGCTTAAATCTGATCCTAAGCTTTTTATGAATATAAACCCATGTCTTTGTATAGTTTCCTTCTTCTGTGATCTTGCAGGTACTTGGTAAAGCTGGACAAGTAAGGGAGCAGGTAGCTGGAAGCTGTCAAAGAGGAGAGAGATTGGATCAAAGGACTAGCGCAAGACACAGGTTGGTTCATCCTATTTCTCTTTGTTTATAGTTCATAAAGAAGAATACAAAAGTAGTTTTCTCTGTTTGTTTCTAAGGTCACTGTCACACCTTAGTGGGATAGGGTCGTTCTGAATAGACACTTTTCCCTTTAACAAAATGGCGACTCCGCTGGGGACGATTGTCTAGTTAGTTTGTTTGTGTTTCTCTTGTTGTTTGTTTCATAAACTTAGAAATAGCAAATCGAACTGCATTTGCCATTAACAAATGCAAAGTAGACATCTGCTGCTTCAATCCATTCACTGGATCTGTTTATGATTTGAACAGTTGATTCACAAATGATCTGATTGCCCTTTGTGATAGCTCTTAGACCTTCTTTAAATCTACCCTCTGATTGTGCATTACTGATTGCTTTTACTCGGCCAAAAACCATAGATCAAACTGCAAACCGTGACCCAGAACTCGGATAGAATTCTTGTTTCTGCCCCAGCGCAGGTACTGTGAATAGTTCCTGCATTTCAGTGCAGTTCTCGAGAGGGCAACCTGCGTTGTAATCCACTTTCTCTGTGTAACAGGTGCGCTGATCAGCCTAGCCTTGTGCAACTGGGGTTCTTTGCTTCATCTTTTTCAGTTTTGTCTCTGATTTTTGCAGCCTGTGATCAGTTTATGTGTCTGTTTAAAAACCCCTTTTCTTTGCCGTAATTCTGCCTCAGTTGAATAAAAGAAACTGTAGATGTTTTTGTGTGTTTGTTACGTCATTTACAGTTTTCCATTGCAAAAGTAGAATAGTCATACTGTCGTCCTTTGATTTAGATCTGTCACAAGTGTTGATTTTGATCATAGGAGAAAGTTTATTTGCTATTGACAGTCGATTATATTTTTACTTTTGCCTTTGGCTTCAATTTGTAACTTTCTAGTGTCGAAACAAGTGTTTATTTCAAAATCTTAAAGTGTCGTAATCATCTCTACCTTTTGATTTCGAAAAGAAGCTTGTTTGTGTTTTTCACTTGAAAGCGAATTCAGATTTGTACAAAAACTTTCTTTTTAGGCATCAATATTAAGAAAGTGAAAAACAAAACACATGCATGTGCATTTGCACATTGACAGTCTGTTTGGCTCGATTTAGGAAAAGTGCATTTACAGTGTGCTCTTTGCTCTTTGCGAAAAGATTGTGTCTTTCTTTTCCCTTAGTAGCTAGGATTTTCATTGCTGAAAAGAGATAAAAGTTTGTTTATCATCTTTAGATTGCATTTTAGGAATTGCATCTACATCTCGTGGTGATCCCAAAAGGAAAACTTCATAAGAAAGATCAACTTAAAATAAATTCAATGAACTTAACAACGCTTTGGAACTTAACGCACAACATTTAGAGGTCTAGGCTAGAGACGTATTCCGGCGTCGTAAAGCCTGGTAACTGTTGTCCTCATAATGGTTGGGTGATTCCTCCACTTTAAGACGATAAGTTCCAGTACGGACTTGTGCTCCCACGTACCATCGAGTATATATTGGGAGACCCCTATAGGCTTAAAATATTTTATCCATAGGAAGCCGTGTCGACCGCCCTACTGATCGCAATGCACTGAACACAGCATTCGGGAAGATTGACTGCCGTACCGTAAAAAGTATTCTGCAGTTTTGCGATTGGTTTGGTACTCCCTCTACCTAGACCTCCAGAGCAGTCCCTTTCGTTCCTTTTCAGACTCCTTAACGGAAAAGGTCCATCTGAGCACTTGTCACTTCAGGCTCATTAAAAATCGAAGGAGACTAGAGTCATCTTTTGTTTTTTCTCGACTCTTAAAAACTGAAAAAACAAGTTGTGTCAAAAGCGTCTAAAATTCATTTAATATGGAAACATACTTTCCCTTTTATTTTAGTTGATCGAGTAATCCGCAATCGTGGAAGAAAGTCAATTGAAACCCCGTCGTTCGCGGAGGCTTACGAGTCAACCGTCTTTGTCTCCGGAAGCGAAACCAGTACGGACAAAGCGAACTCGTTTAACCAGATCCAAGTCTCCTATCAAAGTTAGAACAAGTGTTCCAACGACATTAGAGACTCTGGTTACTCCAAACATTTCTGGAATCCCTGCCTCAACAGAAGAAGTTCAACAGCCACAGAAGGACAGTGGTACTGATCCTAGTTTGAGAATAAACACTTGTGTTACTGAACCAGTTCCATCTATAACCGGTTCAGAGAGTCTTACTCTTCAAACATTTGTCGCTGCTTCTTCGGCACCAGAAATATTTTACGGACCTGATGGTCTTCCCCTTCCACCTGGTCTGATTGCGATAGAAGAAATTGTAGAAGATCCTCAAACAAGTACTCCAACGCACTTTGGAGTCGGGATCACTCTATATCCTTCGACATCATAAGTTAGTCTACCACCAGCGGAAGTCCCTGTAGAATCGCTAGGTAATCTTTTGGATAGACTACAAATGTCTGAAAAACCATCAACATCTAGGACTGTGTCTTCTGACACAGCGACGGTAGAACTCCCTGCTGTCACTCCGACAATGTTCGCTGGCATACCATCTGTCCCGACTAGCTCACAACTGCTAGAAGGAGCCCACCCAAGGGCTATTTCTACAGTCTGGTCCGTTCCTGTTTGTTCATCCGGAAACTCTTATGTTGAGTCTCGACAAATTGATCCATTTGGAGGTCAATTTGGGCAGTCCGGTCCCCAAGGGCAAACAATTCCCTTGAGTTCTAGATTACCACCGTATGGGGGGCAGTATGCCCTTTCATTATCCCCTCCGGGAGGATATCCGTACGGGAGTTCACAACAACATTCAAGTTATAATGGAATTACCTCAAGTGGTTGGGTACCTATACTACCTCAGCAACCAAGAGTTGTGTATTCGATGCAACAATGTGTACCTATGTCGAACATACTGACTACGCCAGCTATTGTGACGGTGTCGCAAGTTCAAGCGCTGCCTGTTGTATGCCAACCTCAGGTTTCTCAGGTTGTAATGCAACAGCCCCTTGACCCTGTGACTCAACCACAATCACCGACTAGTGGGGCGACACAGGTCCAGACGGGTACAATTACCCCTCACCTTGGTCAAACGGTTAGTATCGGGCAAAATCACATGGATTCACAACCGTGGCTGGTGCAATACCAACAACCACAATTCCAACAAGTATACCAATGTGCTGAGCAGCAGATCTTTGCGAACAGTGGATAGTCGTACATTCAAAATGGTCAAAATCAACCATTCTATAATGGTCAAGTCCACCAACCTTACCAGACATACCAGCATCAAATGCATTATGCCGGTATGAAAAGACCAACTGCTCAGGCGATTCCATCGTATCCTGGGTATGCTTCACCTAACCTGAATCAACAGTTACCATTCGTGGCAACTTTAGAGTTACCTGATTTAAACCGGTTAACAAACGATCCAATTGCTTACGCCCCTTGGTGGCCAGCGATTCTGCATAAACTTCCATCAGATATTCCTAAATTTAATGGAAATCCGGGTGAAGATCCATCGAATCACGTGATGACCTTTCATCTATGGTGTTCATCAAACACCCTAAATGATGATTCGATAAGACTTCACCTCTTTAAGAGGACATTAACGGGTCCAGCGGCAAAATGGTACATTGAATTGCCTAGAGCTTCGTTTGACAACTTCAGTACCTTAGCCACAACCTTTTTAACCCATTTTCAATTACCAATAAGGTATGAAATGGGAACAGAACTTCTTACCAACTTCAAACAGACAACGGCCACTCACATATCTGATCATATACATGAGTGGCGACGTCGTCGTAGGATGGTAAAAACGTACGTTCCTGATGAGCTATTAGTTGAATGGTTTATCAAGTCATTACTGCCTTCCATCACGGAAGATGTGGCAAAGGGGGGAGTCGTAACGGAAGAGCAAGTGATCGCTCGTGCACAATATCTGGACTTGATTTACACTCAGTCCGGCATGCTCTACGACAAAATACTTGACGCCCCTAGACCGGAATTCTCAATTCCTCCTCCTCCTAAATCGAACAATGACTCTCATACCGGCGATGGCATGATTGGCACAACAGACACGAAATCAACAAAGGCTACATCCAAGAAGGCCCGTAAGATTTCAGGTCAAAATGCAAAAGATGAACTTCTTGCTTCGGAAGTAAATGCCGTATCGACAGATAAGGGCAAAGAAACCAAACAACCAGGAAGCAAGAAGAAAGGCAAAGGGAAGAAGAAGAAACAGGATGAGTCATCTCCTAAAAAACCTTCTACAAACCCTCCTGGAAATAGGAAACCCCCTACAGGGTGTAATATATGCGATGAGGATCATTGGATGAGAGAATGTCCATACAAAGCTGAGCTTAAGAGATTCTTTAAAAGTTCGAAAACCTCAGTAGTGTTAACTGATCCATTTCCAAATCCAGGAACAAATCTGGTTGAAAGTGGAAATGCTTCCCCGTCTCAAGTGCTAATGTTGTCGATTTCAAAACAGCAGAATGATGCTTTGATTTCGACAAGGAACAAAGATTACGGGAATCCGCAGCTGTTGAACAACAAGGATAAAGATCAACCAAGTAGTTCGACAGAAGTTGTACCACCCACCATCCCTGAATTGACAATAAAACCGCCGAAGGGAGTAGTACACAAGTCGACATTTAATCCCCGTGCTAGAGCGGCGCAGCATTATAACATAGTGGAAGATTTGGCCCAATCGCCATCCGCTATGTCGACTCTTGAAGTACTACAAAATTGCCCATCCCAAAGGCAGGCTTTGTTATCGGCCATTGGTGGGATTGATCCAAAGGATTCCAATCTTGTATCCTTCGACCACAAAAGGTACGATCCTCAGTTACCAGCTCAATTAACTTTCCTTGTTCAAGTGAAAGCCCTCAACAAAACTGTTCACCGAACGATTATTGATGAGGGGGCATCTACATGTATTATGTCGATGAGTTGCTGGAAAACTTTAGGATCTCCAACCTTGTCGCGGTCTGCGACAACATTAAAAGCATTCGACGAAAGGACATATACCCCATACGGTATCCTAAATAACTTGAAAGTTGAACCAGGAGGGAAAACAGTAGAAATAGATGTTGAAGTCATCGATGGGAATCTTGATTACAACATCCTACTGGGACGACCATGGATATATGCCATCGCAGCTGTTGTGTCGACCTATTTTAGGAAGATTGCATTTCCCTTTCAGGGAGGGATTACAATCCTCGATCAACAAAATTTCTTCCCCAATGGTTCTCAAGTTACACGAAGCATTCCCATGATCCATGGAAGCCCCCATTCGCTTCAGAATATCGGAGTAGGCCTACTAAAAGATCCTATACTAATGGGAACTTTCGCTCTTCCACCTCCAATCAATCTGGTGGAAGTAGCATCAATAGGAACCTGCAACATGATATCTTCCACAAAGATCTCAGAGAACGATATCGACATGGATCATGCAATGGTTTTGCCCCCAAGCCCAATGGAAATATTATAGCAATCAATGTTTCTGGCATGGGAGGCAAACCCAAATCAACGCTCGTCAAGCGTTTGGATAGATAGGTCTAGAGAATATGGTACTCCTTCAGATCCTTGGTCGCAAGTGCATGGCACCGACGAAGGAATTCTCCAAGCTATGGTAATTGAAGGAGCACCATGGAATGATTCCCACCATCGTTCTCTTCTTCCGGATTATGAAGAAGATACTCAAAATGACCTTTACCATCCTTCAGTAGTTGATTTTCTATCAAATACTGTAAATACGGTGGATTCCGAGCGAAACTTATCCAACATTGAAGAGACTATAGCCATAAATATCTCGACCAAAACAGATGTTGTAGAGAATATTTATGTCGGCAAATGTTGTTCTCCTTCAGAACTGGAAATATATAACGCTCTTTTTCATGAATTCAGAGATGTCTTTGCTTGGTCATACAGTGAAATGCCAGGCATTGACTCGAGTATCGTTGAACACAAAATTAAGATGTATCCGGATGTCAAACTAGTACGACAACGGCTAAGGCAGGTGCACCCCAAGAAAGCCGCTGCCATTAAGGCAGAAGTTGAAAAACTTCTCCATGCTGGTTTCATCTACCCGGTTCCTCTAACCGATTGGGTATCAAATATTGTCCCTGTTATGAAAAAAACAGGGGACAATTAGAGTGTGTGTCGATTATAGGGATGTAAATCAAGCTTGTCCAAAAGACAACTACCCTACACCCTTCATTGACCAGATAATTGATGAATGCGCCGGATGCGAAATCTTTTCATTCATGGATGGATTTTCCGGGTATAATCAAATAAATATCCGCCCACAGGACCAGTCAAAGACTACATTCATTTGTCCGTGGGCACATTCGCATATCGAAAATTACCCTTTGGTTTAAAGAACGCAGGGGCGACGTTTCAAAGGGCAATGAATTATGCCTTCCATGACATCAAAAACATCGTTCAACCATACCTCGACGACCTTTCGGCTCATTCGGGAAAGCAGACTGATCATCCACAGCATCTAAGAGCGATATTTCTACGTTGCCGACACTACAAGATACGACTCAATCCACACAAATGTGTATTTTGCGTCAGTTCTGGTCGTTTACTTGGCTTTGTAGTCTCCAAGGATGGGATTCGTCTCGACCCGTGTAAGGTCCAGGCAATCATAAATTTGCCTCCACCTTCGAATTTGCTTCAGATTCAGAAACTCCAAGGGAAAGCAAACTTTCTGAGGAGGTTCATTCCAAATTACGCTAAACTTGCTAAAGGTTATACTCGCCTCTTGAAAAAGGAAGTACCCTTTGTCTGGGACCAGGTTGCGCAAGCTTCCTTTGATGCTTTAAAAGATTCCCTAATGAAAGCATCATTAATGTACGCCCCTGATTATCAAAGAGATTTTAACCTGTATCTGGCTACAGCAGATACGACCATCGCAATGGTTTTAGTTCAAGAAGTCGATGGAATTGAACATCCTATTTATTATTTAAGTAAAAACTTAAATGAAACAGAAAACAAATATTCTTATGTTGAAAAACTAGCGCTTGCAGTTGTTCAAGCGATACAAAGATTTCGACACTATGTCCTCTTTCGGAAGATTACGATTCTGTCAGATTGCAACCCCATGACTTATATATTGTCGCGACAATTGCTAGGGGGCAAATATTCAAAATGGATAGCAATCCTTCAAGAGTTTGATCTGGAATTTGTAAAATCCAAGTCAAAGAAAGCTCTAGTTTTCGCAGAATTATTATGCGATCTCCCATCGTTGTCCAATGATGAAACGTCCGAAGAATCAATCGTGGATGAAAGTTTGTTTCTGATATCTACAAGCAATGAATAGTATGGGGATATAATCATTTATCTCCAAACCCAAAAATTTAGGCCAAACACCACCCACTTTGAAGAAAAATGTATATGATACCAAGCAAAAGACTACATGATCGTCGGTGATACACTTTACCGTCGTGGTATTGATACAGTTCTGAGAAGTTACCTCACCCATGAGGAGGCTGAAAAAGTCCTGAATGAGTGTCATTCAGGCGCGTGTGGGGGGCATCAATCTGGATATGCTACAGCACAAAAAACCTTACGAGCAGGATACTTCTGGCCAACAATGTTCAAAGATTGCATAACCACAGTCAGAAGTTGCCATGCTTGTCAAATTTTTGATAGCAAAACCAGAAGACCACCCGCGCCTCTACAGCCAATAGTTGCTGTTGGGCCATTCGCCAAATGGGGCATCGATTTCATGACATGTAACCCCACCTCGACTGGGGGGCATGTGTATATCATAGTCGCAGTCGACTATTTTACCAAATGGGATGAGGCGATGCCTACATTAGATAATACAGGTGAAACAGCTGCCCTTTTCTTTTTCAATCATGTAGTCGCCAAATTCGGCATACCACAGGATATAGTCACAGATCATGGATCGCATTTTCGCAATCACATGATGGTTGAATTAACTGCCAAACTAGGGTTGTCTCATGACAGCTCTACTCCATATTATCCGTAGGCCAACGGACAAGTTGAAGCGATCAACAAGGTCTTGAAACGCATGCTACAAAGGATGATTGGAGTTCACAAAAGAAGATGGCACCTAATCCTATACTCAGCCTTGTGGGCTTACCGAACATCGGTAAGAAATGCAACCGGGTTCACACCCTTCCAACTGGTATATGGCCTGGAAGCATTCTTACCAGTCCAGTGTGAAATCTCGTCTCTAAAACTCGCAATTGATCTCCTCCCCGGAACTTCAGAAGAAGAGGCTCGTTTCTTGGAATTAATCCAATTGGATGAAACCTGTCGTGACGTCGCGTTGGCTAACGAAGCCCATAAGAAATGAGTCAAGGCGCAGTTCGACAAAAATGTCAAACCCCGTGTCTTCTCAGAAGGTGACTTGGTCTTGCTTTATGACCAAGAATCCGATAAATTGGGAGCAGGTAAATTTAAGTCTTTATGGATGGGCCCCTATATTGTTAAACGGGTGTTAGCAAAGGGAGCCTACGAGTTAATGGATTACGACGGAATTCCACTGGCGCAACCTCGTAATGGGTTGTACCTCAAGCGTTACTACGCGTAGTAGTAACCAGTATGCTTTTGTTATATTTTTGTTTTCGCTAAAATGTTTGTTTTGGTCGAGTAATCCACCTTTTTACATTTATTGTAGATGTCAAACCCATTGGAGCCATGTGTTGGATATGCCGACGGAGCAAGTCATAGTTCACGGAACCTGTCCTCTGCAGCCTGGGCCATTTTTGATCCAAGCGGCGAGTTAGTAAGTTTCAGAGGTGTATGTATTGGTCGATCAACAAACAATATCGCTGAGTATAGCGCGTTGATAGAACTTCTCTCTGATGCCATCACTCATGGTATACGCCGACTAATTGTCAGGCTAGACTCACAACTCGTAATACTGCAACTCAATGGTATATATTCCGTCCAAAACCCAGCTATTTATCGCATGTTCCTAAGGGTTAAGATTTTGGAAAGACAATTTGATCTTATTCAATACCAACATATTTCCAGAAACTTAAACACATTAACCGACTCATTAGCAAACTATGTGTTAGATAGACATTTGCAACATTTATAAAAAGAAACACATCATCAATGTTTTACATGTGGATCATATAACTCAGCCAGAATAAAACTTCGAAAATCAAAATATATATAGCTGTTTATGGTTTACATATAATGTTCTGTAACCAAGACAAAATCGGTCATGCGACCCAAAAACTCAAAATGCTAGGGGGCACCCTAGTCTAATGATGCTCGTGATAGCAAGTCACAGCCTGTGCAATCATGCGTAAGAGACGAGTCCATCGTCTGGGCACACCAGTAATATGCCGCTGTAACCGCAAAGGTAGCTCGTCAGTCCTCACATCTGGTATACCAAGAGTGAGGCCCTCAACCTGCTCCTGCAAAGCTGTGAGAGTCTCGGCCACATCGATGTCGCGAAGAATAGCCCTTCCAGCGGCCTCTCCTGCTGGAGCAACAGCTAGTTCTCTCAGGCGAACTACTGAACGATCAAGACCAACATCTGCATGTACACATGAGTTTGATTAGAATCTTGATAGAACAAAGCACAAGGACATTATAAACAAAAACAGTAAACAGCAATATGGTCAGAGATTTTACCAATAGCACCCCACTGCTCGCCGTTCGGCAGTACTAAATCTGGATCACCCTGGAAGTCCATGCCGGCATATGGATACTCGGCATAAACCATCTCCTGACGATCAAACCACCTGAAGAAGGTATCAGAAAATGAAATCTAAGATTGGCCAGCATGCCTAGACATATGGTCAACCCATCTCTGCATACGTGGTTCAGTAGGAGAAGGTAAGTCGAGTGCAATGTACTGCGGCTGCATCAGTGGTATCTTCTCCAAGGCAAAGGCGGTCAGAATAGAACCGTACCCAAAGTTCTTCAACCTCCCGTTCTTTATCTTGGTCAACTGTTCCTTCATCACAAGAAGTACTGCGTCACACCAGTTGAACACCTTCGGTTGAAGGCATTCCAAGGCATGCTGCATATAGGATCTGTTGGCTACATGAAGAGACGCACTACCAGCCATCCTACCAAAAGTAAACAGGATAGTCCTAAGAGACCTGTCAGTAACATCACGGATGATGATCTTGCCGTCTTTACTCGGTTGAGATCCTTCTCTGCAATACCGGCAGACATAATCTCTCACAGAATCGCCTCCTCGGGCCGAACCTGACAAAGAGATGGGGGCACCCCACCTCGACAAGCCAGTCAAGAAATAGATGTCTACTGTAGTCAAGGGGATAGATTTGCCTCTAATCTGAGAAACCTAGTTGATAGGATCCCAAGCATCGAGCAAATACTGCAATAAGTTGATCTGCTGTCTCATGCTAGAAATGCGGAAGAATTTCAGTAAGCCACAATTCCACAGCGCATTCACTGTAACTGGATCATGTAGGGCAATCATGTCCTCTTCTTCATGCTCACATTCTCGCCATGTAAGGGTCATCTTGCTCCAAGATCTCTGAAAAACCAACAAGAGAGGAGTTAGGTCCTGATTTTGGTGAGAAACAGGCAAAAATTCCATGAAAAATTGTGCAACAAATTCCCTTTCTGCGCCCAACGCACCTGCAGCAGTGATCTAGGTGCGTTGAATGTCAAACTGCCTTCATACAAGCCAGCATTCAACGTAGGTTTCGATGCACTGAGGGTGCGTTGATGGCAGAACGAATCCCTCAAACCCCAGGGGCTCAAAAAAGCAGGGAATAAGGCACAAAATGCAAAATGGAAACCATGAAATGAAAGAGCTCAGGTTTAGCTCCTACCTGGTCCAGACGGCGCCGAGAATCGTCCACAGAATCTCCCGAAATCAACTGATGAAAATCGAGGGGGAAAACACCTCCAAAGCTCCAACAAACCAAGTTCAAATGAAATGGTAAAATGAGAGGTAAAAAACACTTTTTAATTACTTTTACGTAGTTCAAAGTAAAATATTAGCGTTTTAATCTCGTTTTCAAAGCAAATGTTGTTCATTTCTAACTAGTTTGATGAAGCAGTTGAAAATACAGTACGATCTTTGGAAGGACAAAGCTATCTATGGTAAAAATCAAAACAAGACCATCTGATCGAGCAGTTTTAGCGCATAGTTCAAGCTCATTAAAAAATAAACATAAGACATGAGCAAATGTTTCCACCCGCGTTTAAGCTCGTTAAAAAATGAACTATTCCCCGGTAAATAACCACCGTGAATGAAGCATTTCAGCCATTAAAGCCTTGGTCGTGTTTGCACCGTCACCTCCACTTTTCCATTGGCCGATCATTCACCTCCATTTGATTGTTTACCCATTTTTAGGAACAGCTGCGAAGAGTGATTTCACTAGCCATCCTTGTGACACTGCCGTGATTGGAAAATTCCAACCCTTACCTGGAATCAACTGCTACCCATTTTATCACTTGTTCCTCAAAAGACGAGTCTTCTTTAAGCTCTTTTCAACTGACTCGTAAAATATGAAAAGATTGCCGAGTTTTGGCCTTCCATCTCATTAAAGCGACAGGAAGTGCTATCCCTCCTCTAGATTTTAATCTTTTTGGACCTGAGGGATTATTGCACAAAAAGATCGAGCGCTTGTTTTGTTCGGCTCATTAAAACTATCGAAAATTCATCCCTTCTGTATTGTTTTTTACTTTTTCAGACTTAAGGGATTAGATGACGAAAAAGGAATTTCGAAGTTACCTTTACGTACCTTTTCAAACTCTCTAAAAATGAAAAGGACCGAGTTATCTTTGTCGTTAGACTCGTTAAAAAGATTAATAGCGACAAACTTGTCTTTAGACGAGAACGAGTTTCACTATCGCTAGGCTCGTTAAAACATAGCGATGGGTTTGCCCGAAGGGAAAATTATAGAACAAGCATATGTTATCCTCCTCAAGCTTGACAAAAATAAAGAGGTACTGGTCAGCAATGACTGGGGAAAAATTTGTAAGAAAACTCAAAGAATCTTTATTGGTAGCAAGTCGCTCTTGAACATGACACTTCCACTCCATGCCCGAGTCGGGTTGGGTTGTTTCATTCACCGGTCACATCACCATGGTCATGCCATACCATCCACATTTGGGGTAAATGCTACCAATCCATCACATAAGTGTCGCCGACATGTTCAAGAGAAGTCATCCAAAGAAGTCACCTGTGTCCCATCCACTACCATACATTATACTTCATTCTTTCATGACCGCCATCCTAAACCATATATCATCAGATCGTTTTCACCTCCATCAAAATCATTTGCTCCATTCTGTGTCATTGATGTGGGATTCATTAAGGCCCTCCTTTGACGGATCACTTCTTGTCGACATTGGCTCATTATCCAAGAAGTTGATCTAGGAACACCCCATTCAGTACTTTGAAGCTTGCATGCCTCAATGGCAAGTTTCTCACTTCCGGCGACAGGTATACATCAATGACCTTCGACCAAAAGATTTTGCGTGGTGTTCAACGCCAAGTCCTTTATTCACACCACGTGAATTGTACTACAGTACCTTGAGGGTCATTATCATTATCGGTGATTCCTCTCGCACTTGTTAACAGTTTACATCATTGACTGGTAATCAAGCGATGTCTTTCCATGTTCGACTTCAAAACATTTCTCACATGGATCGACTTGTACTTCGAGTGAAGATCAGACGAGTTTGAAGACCCCGGATCTAGTTTCATCCATTCGGGCTGCGATATATATTCAGGAAAATAAAGACATTGAAATGTACAGCATTGCAGCACAGATAATCATCCTACCAGAAGGATGATGACTCTATCGGAATCATCAGTCTACCATCAGACGATTGTCTGTCCTATGTACATGAAAATGAATTTATAAAGCTGAGCATGGGAATGCCCACCTCAGCTAGATCATGAAAACAGTATGAAGATAATGTATTGTATTGTATCTTATTACAGGTCTCCTCCCAGCATTGAAAGAACTTCGGATCCTCCTAATAAAGCATTTCACCCGATAAACGGCCTCATACTTTAGGGGGCAACTGTTATAGACATTTTTTTGCCTTATAGCTCTAAGCATGAAAATTCCATAAACCAAGGGCTCCTAAGTCCCTAAAAGTGTTGTTCTAACTCCTAAAGGAACAAGGTCAAAAAATTACAGCTTCTCCCAGAAGTTCTCCACCAGAAACTGCTCAGAATCAGTCAAATCAGGATCATTTCAGCTGCTCCACTAGCCAAGTGCGTTGCATAGCACCCAGGTCCACTAGATAGATGCATTGCAATGCACCTAAATGAACTACCAGAGTGCGTTGAGCGGGAAATGACAAGTGGCAGAGTCATTCCACGAGGTGGAGAGACAATGGAAGCTTCCAGAATCTTCTCCAATGACACTTGCCTCACTGAATTCGACCAAGGATGAGTAAGAGGCTCTCAGTCTCCAAGTGGAAGCAAGAACTGAAAGAGAGAAGACACCAGTCAAATCATAAGCTGACTCATACTCCTTCCATACATCTATATATGGATCCCTCATCCCAGAGATCCGGGGGCTGGAATTTTGTACATTGCAGAGAATTGCTGTTGGTTTTGAGATAGATATCAGAGTATTGGGTGATTTATGCTTTGTTGGAGGTGAAGAGGGGCTTCTTTGCTGGGAGGCTGATGCTGGATCAGGAATCATCGGTTGTAACTCCTCCTGGATCTTCTTGTTATATCAATAAAACAGTTTGAGTTTCTCCTACATGCTTGTGTATCATTGATGTTTGTTACACTTGTATGTTTAGCTTAAATCTGATCCTAAGCTTTTTATGAATATAAACCCATGTCTTTGTATAGTTTCCTTCTTCTGTGATCTTGCAGGTACTTGGTAAAGCTGAACAAGTAAGGGAGCAGGTAGTTGGAAGCTGTCAAAGAGGAGAGAGATTGGATCAAAGGACTAGCGCAAGACACAGGTTAGTTCATCCTATTTCTCTTTGTTTATAGTTCATAAAGAAGAATACAAAAGTAGTTTTCTCTGTTTGTTTCTAAGGTCACTGTCACACCTTAGTGGGATAGGGTCGTTCTGAATAGACACTTTTCCCGTTAACAGCAAGACAAATGTTTTGTCTATGAAATTGCGAGGTAACCTTGAAACTCTATGTCTCTATACCTGGGGGCATGCAAACCTTTTGGCATGCAAGCGAAGAGCGACCATTTATTTTTTTAAATTTGTAGGTCCTCTAACCCTTTAAACTCGTAGGATTGGTCGTTTCCTAACTTTCCTAAAGAAAGGATGTGGGGCAAAGCTTTGAAATAATTTCGTTTTTATATATGCGACATTCTTATTATACGATTGGATTAATCGAGCAGTTTTAACACGGACTTCATGCTCGTTAAAAAATAAACATAAGCAATGAGCAAATGTTTCCCCCAGCGTTTAAGCTCATTAAAAAATGAACCAATTTCCGGTAAATAACCATCGTGAATGTAGTACTTTAGCCTTTGAAGCCTTGGTCATGTTCTCATCATCACCTCCACTCTGTATTGGCCGATCATTCACCTCCACTTGATTGTTTACCCCTTTTGAGGAACAGCTGCAAAGAGTGATTTTATTAGCCATCCTTGTAACACTGTCGTGATTGGGAAATTCCAAACCTTACCTGGAATCAGCTGCTACCCAAATTTATCACTCGTTCCTCAAAAAACGAGTCTCCTTTAAGCTCTTTTTAGCTAACTCGTGAAATATGAAAAGATTGCTGAGCCATTGGCCTCTCCAACTCGTTAAAGTGACTAGAAGTGCTATCCCTCTTTTAGATTTTAATCTTTTTGGACCTGAGGGATTATTACACAAAACGATCGAGCGCTTGTTTTGTTCGGCTCGTTAAAAGTACCGAAAATTCATCCCTTCTGTATTGTTTTATACTTTTTCAGACCTAAGGGATTAGATGATGAAAAAGGATTTTTGGAGTTTCCTTTACGTCCCTTTTCAGACTCTCTAAAATTGAAAAGGACTGAGTTATCTTTGTCGTTAAACTTGTTAAAACCTAATAGCGACAAACTTGTCCATAACAGACAAGAACGAGTTTCACTATCGCTAGGCTCATTAAAACATAGCGATGGGTTTTCCCGAAGGGAAAATTATAGAACAAGCATATGTTATCCTCCTCAAGCTTGACAAAAAATAAAGAGGTATTGGTCAGCAATGACTGGGGAAAAATTGGGAATAAAAATTGAAGAAACTTTGTTGGTAGCAAGTCGCTATTGAACATGACACTTTCACTCCGCATCCAAGTCGGGTTGGGTTGTTTCATTCACCGATCACATCACCATGGTAACATCACACCATCCACATTTGGGATTAATGCTACCAATCCATCATGTCAGTGTGCGCTAATATGTTCAAGAGAAGTCACTCAGAGAATTCACCTGTGTCTCATCCGCTGCAATACATTTACGCTCCATTCTTTCATGACCGCCACCCTGAACCTTATATCACCAGATCGTTTTCACCTCCATTAAAATCATTTTCTCCATTCCGTGTCATTGATGTGGGATTCATTAAGGCCCTCCTATGACATATCGCTTCTTGTTGACATCAGCTCATTATCCAAGAAGTCAATCTAGGAACACCCATTTCAGTACTTTGAAGCTTGCATGCCTCAATGGCAAGTTTCTCACTTCGGGCGACAGGTTTACATCAATGGCCTTCGACCGAAATATTTTGCATGGTGTTCGACGCCAATTCCCTTACTCAAACCACGTGAATTGTACTGCAGTACCTTGAGGATCATTATCATTATCGGTGATTCCTCTCGCGCCTGTTAACAGCTTATATCATTGGCTGGTAATCAGGCGATGTCTTTCCATGTTCGACTCCAGAACATCTCTCACATGGATCGACTTGTACTTTGAGTGAAGATCGAACGAGATTGAAGACCCTGGATCAAGTTTCATCCATCTGGGTTGCGATATATATTCAGGAAAATAAAGACATCAAATGTACATCATTGTTGCACAGATAGTCATCCAATCTAAGGGATGATGGCTCTACCAGAATCATCAGTCTCCACTCAGACGATTGTCTGTCCTATGTACATGAAAATGAACTTATAAAGCTGAGCATGGTAATTCCCGCCTCAGCTAGATCATGAAAATATTATGAAGATAATGTATTGTATTGTATCTTATTACAGGTCTCCTTCCAGCTTGAAAGAACTTCGGATCCTCATGATAAAGCATTTCACCCGACATCAAAAAGATTAACGACGGGCAACTGTTATAGACATTTTTGGGCACTACAACCCCAAGCATAAATGTCCATAAACTAAGGGCTCCTAAGTCCCTAAAAGTGTTGTTCCAACCCCTAAAAGAACAAGGTCAACTGATTACAGCTTCTCCCAGAAGTTCTCCATGAAAAACTGCTCAGAACTGGTCAAAACTGGACCATTTCACCTGCTCCATAGGCAAAGTGCATTGCATCTCACCTAAATACATGCAGTAGGCGCGTTGCATTTCAAAAATCCCTTCTATGGGGTGCGATGGGCGAGAATGGACAAATGGCAGTGTCAATCCGCGAGGTGGAGAAGCATGGAATCTTCTAGAAACTTCTCCTGTGACACTTGCCTCTCTGAATTCGACCAGGGATGAGTAAGAGATCATCAATCTTCAAGTGGAAGAAAGAACTATCAGAGGGAAGACACTAATCAAATCTCAAAAGCGGACTCACCTCCCTTGCAGACATCTATATATGGATCCCTCATCCCAGAGATCCAGAGGCTGGAATTTTGCATCTTGTAACGAATTGCTGTTGGTTTCTTGAGGCAACATCATAGTGTTTGGTGATCTAAGCTTTTCATGAGGTGAAGAAGGGCTCACTTGTTGAGAGGATGATGCTGGGTCAGAACGATTGGTTGTAACTCTCTTGGCTCTTTCTTGATTATCAATAAAGCTATTCAAGTTTTTCTCCATACTCTTGTGTGATTTATGTTTTATGCACTTGTATGGTCAATTTACATTTGATCCTAGATTGTTTATGATAATAGATCCATGTTCTCGTATAGTGTTATGCTGCTTTGATTCTACAGGTACTCTGTGAAGCTGGGTATACAAGAAAGCAAGTAGCAAAGGACTATCAGAAGAGAGAGGAATCGAGCAAGGAACCAAGCGCAAGACAGAGGTTGGTCTCCTTTATTCTTCTCTCATCTATCTTTCATAAAGGAAAATGAAAGTAGTTTTACTTTGTTTGTTTCTAAGGTAGCTACCAGCCTTAGTGGGATTAGCAGTTCTGCATAGACACTTTTCCCTGTAACACTTCATACAACTCAACAAATGCTACCACTGCTCACCGATGCGATCTTCACAGGACATCTCAGGACACATTTCGGGGCACCTCCTCAAATTCAATCGATGACATATTTGCGATTTAAAGGACAAGATGGCAGACAACAAGTCATCCTCTTAGTTCTGTTTATTTAGCCTTTGTTTATTTTTGGAGTTATTTACCTAGTTAGGAGGAAGGTTTGTTGAAACCTCCTCAAATTTTGTATAATCTATTTTTTCACATTACTTAGAATTGTATTTATACCCTTCTCATGCATTTAGAGAAGGGTCCAGAATTTTATCAAAAGCATTTGCAAAGAATGCACTGTTGTAATTTTATGAATGCTTTGGTGAAATTATGGAACATGATCGTTTCTTTTAGATATCAGACTACTTTCCTTTGTTGATGCACTTTTGTATTCTTGGGAGACAATTTGATTTGAAGAAAGAAGTTGGTATATGTCATTTGTCAAATTGTTATAGCACCATTTACCAGCCTTGGTATTTGTGATGCTTGGTTTATGGCCTAGGGCAACCCCTCCTTCCAGACTTGGTCCAAATATATAAAAAACAATGTTTTATTCCCTATATGCTACTTTTCCCTAAGATAAAAATGTGTACACGTGTGTCAGTCAATACCCAACCCGCGTATAAACACTTAAAAAAATAAATTTCCTTAATTATGGGCAGTGTTCACGGGTTTTACCTATTGATTACCTCCTATTCCCTGTGACCCAACTATTTCCCAACTAAAAAAATAATTGGGAGAAGTATAAATAGACTTCTATGGGAAGGCCTAAAGGAGGAGAAGAGATAGAGTTATTATACTAAGATTATCCCTGGCTGAGTCTGATGAATCCCTGTGCCTCATGCACTTCCCCAAGCTTCAGAAAACCCTTGTTTCCTTGATTATAGATATTCTCCCTCTTGCTTGAGATATCATGGTGTTGGTTATGGAAGAAGATTGTTGAAGGCTAGGATAGGACGAATCCGGAGGACGGTTCCGTTTGGAGCCGGAAGAAGAAGACTCAGGTGAATTCTCTCCATGTTATTTATAGCTTACTGCAATAAAATAAATGTTGTCTTGTTTTTGAAATTAACCATGTTTATGCATCATATTATGTTGTAATTCATATATGAATTTTGTTTTTATGTATGGTCAATCATTTGTTTATATGATATTAAGTAAAATTTTGTGAATATGCTTTACTTCTATACTGTTATGTATGTTCGAATTGAATGATTTTCAAGTTTGAAGAACATCGAGAGTTTCTGAGGGTCTGAACCCTACGGGACCTACTCGAACGAAGGAAATCCAGGTACAGTCGCTCTTACGTAGTTTGATTATATAAGAATTTTGCCTGAGTTGTATGAGTGTTTCTTGTTGTAGTTTGCTTCTACTTTGTTGGGGTTCTAACCCAAAGCCCTAGGGTACTTATTCTCGAAACAGAATTGGCAACTTTGCTGGGGATAACAATCTTGTTATTCCTAGTTTGGGTTGTTCAGTGTCAGTTAGGGCTCAGTATTTGGTTTGCTTGTTGTTACAGACTTATTTGGTCTATTAGAGTCTTAGACCTTAAGTCTGATCTTTTTGATCTGGCTTTTTTTTTTTTTTTTCTTGCAAAGATGTGTATACGCCTTTTACTCTATTTATAGTAGTGTACACGCGCTTGTTTCTATGAAGTGAACCCGCTATACGTGAGTTTCCTATATCAAAAGCGCATGTACAAGCCTCTATGTTTGAACACGGTCGCGTATACGAATTTTTGCATTATTCTTTCAAATCTCTCTGCCCAGATAGACTTGTTGCCTAGTCTTTTTAGTCTCTGTGTGGTCAATTTCTGTCTGAAGAATTTAATTATTCTGCAAGCTTACTATTTCGAAGTCTCTTCCTCATTGAAAATATTTGGCCTAGTTTTTATTTTTGAGCGAGTTTGTAATTGTTGTTTTGGCACACAAGACTTCATTCAGAAGTTCTTGATTGTTCTGTTCCTCCAGAACATAAGATTGTTTTCAGTTTCAGTGTCAAGCTCGGTTTTTGGATCTACTTTTTTGATGAATTTGAAAGTATTTCTTTCCTAGCTTCGTGGTCAGTTTGTCAAGCTCTTTGTTGTTGTTTGGGTCATTTAGTACAAGTTGAAGCCTTTTTGCTCAAGTTTTCGTTCATTTCCGAGTTTGTAACTTACAAAGACTCCTTGTGCTCTCTTTTCAATCTTTGAGTTTTAGTAGCATTTTGTGTGATTTCAAAAAGTTGTTTTGGTTGTTTCTTGAAAAAGAAAAGATCTCAAAAAACTTTGTTTTTATTTTCTTTTTCCAAGTTTGATTTTGGTTTCTTTTGGTTTTTGAAAGTGAATTGCGATCTTTTACAATTTGTCCTTCTTGTTTGGAGAGAATTTTGTGTTCAAAATTTGTATCCTCTTTAATACTTAAGTTGGCTCATTGATATTTATAAACAATTTCTTTCGCCTTTTAGAGTGATTTAGGATCTTGCATCTCCATTATGTCTTGCATTAAAGGTGTTTGCATTGTTAAAGCATTCGTAGTCTTTTAGTTTTTGGGTGTGTGAGGTGTGTTTCAAGAAAAGAAAAGAAAAGGTATTTTTCTTTATAGAAGTTTTGTAGAACCCACGTAGAGATCTCTTTTCATCGAAGAAACAATGATTGCATTCATGTAGTTAGTTTTTCATTGATTTCTTTTGTGTCATATAAACACCATTGGTTTCACTTCCATCTATACCCTTGACTTAAAAAACAACCATTAATATCAAGTGCTTAGTTAAAATAAAATAGAAATTTTGTATTGTCATCAGAATACACCAACAAGTTTAGGTTTATTAGGGCCTTGGATTAGGCGAGAGGAGAGTTAACTCCCCAAGGCTGCTCCAAATTACAAAACATAGAAGTTTGATTAATGAGCAAAATCCAATAGCGTTAGGGAGACTGGGAAAGCTTAGTAACTGGGAGTAAAGCATGACGGTGAGTGAGGATAAGGATGAGAGATACACCCTCTCTTACTTGTTGGATCCTACCTCACGACTGTTCCGCCCGTCTTCTGATACGAGTTGGTGACCATAGTTGCCTATCTTAGGGACCACACAGGTGGCTACGGAGGGGAATCCCAAGGCACCTGAGATTGAAATTGTATCAAGTTCAGCAGTACTTCTGGAGGGCACCCTTGTGAAGCTTGGCGGCTTGCACCTCTGATACCTTTGCTAGTAGGCCTGGGGCATAATTACCCTAGTATATTTTCAGAAGGCCCTTATTATTAACTTTCTTGTATTTTGGTGTCCGGTCCTAATCACCCGAAGTGGAAATACTCGAGAGTTGTTTGATTGCTGATATCTTTAGGGACTTTTTAGTGAGTGTTCTTTGCTCCTAGTCGGCCTAGCTCTATAATTTTTTGAGTCTTTAAGTAGATATTTTAAATAATTCAAAGTGACCGACCGACCATCTCGATGCTCTAGAAGACTTCGTGGGCTATCACCTACGAGTCCTGAGCCTTCTCCTAGAAGGAGTAGGAGAGATTCTGCCAATTGTTTTCAACTAGTGGCAGCAGGTGCATCGAAGATTGATCCTCTGCTTGGGGTAATTGATTCAGATAGACCTAGCACTAGTAGAGAGTTAGAGAGGAACACACCAGTTCTTTCTCGAGTACTCTTTCAATCAGAAGATAATATCGAAGTTGAAGAGCTTTCAAAGTTGGTTGCAGCTTTGAATTCTCCTCTCCCTCCTAACCATCCAGACGTTCTATTGTATGTCAAAACTCTGACTCATAGGCCTTCGAGTCCAGGTTTACATACATCTATTCCTTCGATGACCACTTCTGGAAGCATGGCATCTACGACGAGTGTTGCGAGCATGTAGACTCCCATATCTGTACAAGGGGGAGGAACTATTGCCATCCCTTCTATTACTCCATCATGACTATATTTGGGTCTGCTTCCATTCCGTCAATGAGTTTAAGTTCTTAGGCTACTACATCCAGTTCTAGATTTTTCCCTTATGGAATGCCGTCTCACGGGATTCTTTCAGTTATTTTGAACATACCATTGACCACATCTACATCCATGATGAGTGGATCGGCTTCTTTTCAGGGTTTCCCATTTGGAAGTGGTCATATACCACATTCCAATCCGACAATAGGCTTAATGCCTTCTCCTTTTACAAGTCAAGGTAGTAACCCCTTCTATAGTTGGACAAACCCTGCGGTTAGTGGGATAGGAGCTGGGAATCAATTTTTCAGCCAACAAGGGAATGTGTCATATTCTTCGGTTAATTCATTGCAGAATTTTCCACCCTTTGCTAATGCGTGTAATCCTTATTAGGGGCTGTCATCTCCTTTCAATACTTCGTTAGGGGGTAACTTCACTTGTTACGGAGGATTTTCGGCAGGAGTTAGTCAAACTCTCAATTTTGTTGGACCACAAGGACTACCTTTTGGTTCAGTAGGCTCTATGAGTTACTTCAGGCAACTTGGTGTTTTCCAAAATCCAGGTCATTCTTTTTAGACCTTTGGGAACCCCACCCGCTCTGGATGGAACTCCTAAGGTCCCCTATGACTTCCTTTTCTGGCCACTCTTAACTTGCTAGACTTAATTAAATTGACGAACGATCTGATTCGGTACAATCTGGCTTGGCCTCCAGTCCAAACTAAACTTCCCTCAGATATCCCAAAATTCGAGGGGAAAAGTGGTGAAGATCTAGGAGACCATGTGACCACATTTCACTTATGGTGCTCATCCAACTCCCTAATAGAAGATTCGATCAGGTTGAGGTTATTTCAGCACACCCTAACTAGAAATGTGGCCAAATGGTATATAGAGTTGCTAGGGGTAACCTATACTTCTTTTTGTGATTTGGCTAATATCTTTTTGAGCCATTTTCAGTTTCCTGTCTGATATGAAGTCAGAACTAAACTTCTGGCTAACTTTCAGCAAGACACCACAACTCACATTTCAGATCACATCCAGGAATGGAGAAGGAGAAAAGGCATACCAAAGCTGAAATCCCACTAGAATTCCTTCTCGAATGGTTTCTCAAATCATTAGAACCTGAGATCTCAAAACACGTGTCTCTTTCTCATGTTTATTCGGAAGAGAAGGCTATTTTTCGAGCCCAACAATTAGAACTGATATATTTTCAGTCTGGGACTCTTTAGAAAATTCTACCCGATGCTCCTAGATCTAGGGTTGATTTAGCCAAATCGAAGCCAGGCCCCCACGCCGATGGTAGTCGGATCAATTGATGTTAACACAGTGAACCTTTTGAATCAATTGTAGCAGTTGTCTCTACAAACTGCTTCTTCTAACCAGGCAGCACCGTCTACACCTACACCTTCCCAACCTACCTCTATAAACGTCGTCCAGGCCTCTAACCCCAAAGGAAATCAACAATCCAATGGGAAGAGGAAGGGATGAGGTAAGAAGAAGAACTAGGAAGGGAAAGGAAATGCAAACAAACCTGGCAATAGTGCCGGTGAGGGTAGAAAAGAGTCCAAGAAAAAGGTAAAGTTTCCATGCAAGTTATGCAATGGAGATCATCTGACTCACCTTTACCCTAAGATACAAGATGCTCAGTGCTTATTAGTGCAGCAAGGGTCCTCTAGCTCCCAAGCTGTTTTGACTAACCCTTTTCCCCAAGGGTGGCAATTACTTGCTGGCACGACTTCAAACATTGGTACCTTCGCAGGGGGCAACCAAGAAGGGGAAAATTCCTCAAATGTTTATATGATGAGCTCTCATATCGACACCACTACGTGAGCACACGATTATGGTGAAATGGAGTCATCTAAGGCTAAATCTGTTCTCGAAGCCATAGACCCACTTCATATTGAGCAAACCTCTGTTGAGTCTATACCTCGGATACCAAAAGGTTCCGCAAAGCACTCGACTATTAACCCTAATGCTAGGGCAGTGCAGAACTACTCGATTATAGAAGATCTGGCTCAAATTCCTTATGCTCTGTCTGCATTGGAGGTACTCCAATCATGCCCTACTCATAGAAGTGCTTTGCTTTCGGCAATCAGTGCAGTAGATCCAAAGAATTCTTTAGTGCTCACTTTTGATATGCTAAATGTCAAAAAGATACTTCCTCACCATATGGCTTTCCAGATAAAGTCCACTTACCAAAAGACCAATATTTTTCGGAAAGTTATAGATGAGGGAGCTTCCACATGCATAATGTCTATGTCATGTTGGAAGGCCATTGGATCACCTTCAGCTATTCCTTCACTGAGACTCTTGACATCATTTGATGGACATTCTCATAGGCCACATGGGATTATCCCAGCCTTTCCTATATGTGCTGGGGGATAGGTCATAAATTTTGAGGTAGAAATCATCTATGCCAACCTGGATTATAACCTCCTCTTAGGCAGGAATTGGATTTAAGAGATGGATGCCATAGTTTCATATTTATTCCGCATCCTCTGTTTTCCTCATGAGGGGAGGATTGTTAAAATTGATCAATTGGATTATTCTCCAGGTGACCCCCACGCAACTTCAGATTCTACCGTTCCATTGGTGGATAATCCCCATCAACCTATAGAGAATTTAGGAGTTGGGATTTACTCTTCGTTAATGGGTATATTTGACCTTCCTACTCCTACAACTAGAATTAATGCAATTTCATCCTCTAGGGGACCTTCATAGAAAGAGTTCTTTCGAACTCATTATTTTATGGACCCTTGGACCTTACCTTCATCTACCACCACATTAGATGGAGGGTAGGTTGGTGGAATGGCATTTCCCATGTCTGCAGCGGAACTTAGCTATCAATCTATCATTAACTCCAAAGACAACCATCCCACTCCTTTTTCACAAGAGGAGTTAGATGGCGATGTGGCTCCACTTGGACCCTCAATTCTACTTCAGCTCTGGATTGCTTGGATACAGTCTTACCATCCGAAGAAGCAATTTTGCAGGCAATGATTGGTGTGCATCAACCATGGGAAGATTTACATCATCATTCATATTTTCTTCCTCCATTGCATGAAGTTGAATCTAGGTTCTGTAATTTGTTTACTAGTGATGTTTGTACAGTTTCAAACCCTTTGGATATAGTACAATTTTCTGTCGAAGGTAACATGTCGGTTATCTCACGAACTATACCTATAAACATTTCTAGGAATCCTAACGTAATGGAAAATGTCTTCATCGGAGCTAATTGTTCCCCTGAAGAAATTCAAATATACACCGACCTCTTTAAAGAATTTAGAGATGTGTTCACTTGGTCTTATGAGGAAATTCTTGAAATTGATCCATCTATAGTCCAGCATGAGATCAAGACATACAAAAACACCAAACCTATTCGTCAAAAACTTCGACCGGTCAATCCTCGAAAAGTGGCAGCTATTAAAGTTGAAGTTGAAAATTTTCTTAAGTTGGGTTTCATATACCCCATTCCTCTAACTGAGTGGGTTTCCAATCCAGTCCCGGTAGATAAGAAGCAAGGAACGTGTTGGGTCCCTATAATACTAGTGATTACCCCATTACTATTGTAGTTATACCCCTTATTTATATTGTTGTTCCCCTATTACCCCCATGTTGTTATTTCTGTGCCCCATAGAATCCCTCTATTGTTATTTTTGTGGCTTTATATTATTATTGTTAGGTCGGCTGGATTATATTGTGACTCCTTAGACTCCTATATATAGAAAGGATGTTTTGTCATTTATATCATCAAAGAATTTTTCACTTATGTAATGTAAAGGAGGTTTCCCCCTTGAAGAGGCTGAATTCTAAGGCATTGATCTATCTTTTCTGTCTTTTCTTGAGCTGGTTTCATAACATTTGGTATCAGAGCTTTGGATTCTAGGGTTTCGCTGCTCCAAACAGGTCATCGTGGAATTTTCGCTATAACTTTTTTTTTCTGTGACATTTCAGAAGTCGCAAAAAAAACCCATTTGAGAAGAAATCACACTGAATCTTGGGTCCGAATTTCAGAGATTTTTCGTGTGATATTTACAGAGATATGATCTGAGGAATTTGGTCTTTTTGCAGACTCCTGAATTACATTCAAAACAGCTGACCTGGGGAAAATCGTCATAACTTTCTCTCTGGGGATCGGATTGAAATTTCATAAGAAGGTACAGAAAGAGGACGGACAGTAGTTTCTTGTATGTGTGTTTCAGATTAAAAGGTTGAAACAGTGACTCGTGGCACGTCATACAAGTTCGCTCTACTGAACTAGTCTAAAATCAAGTCACTGTGGGAGATTTCACATAACTCTTCCTTGGAGAATCCAATTTGGGTCAGACTTGTGGCATTCGAAAGAGGACGCAAAAGGCTACTACAAGTCACAATTTCAGAATTGGATGATCCGAAATTAAAGAGATACATCAAATTCAATATCAGGCTTATATAAAGTGAAAAAAGGTGTGTAGTTTTTTTTAAATTTTTGTGTAAGCTTGGTTTAACGGAATTCAAAGGGCATAGTAAAGCATTATTATCGGTACCTGATGCCCCGAGGAAATAAAATGAAAACACCTAGTAAGGAACTTGAAAGCTCTAGCATGACTCATGAAGAAGAGGAAGAAATGCTACATGATATATCAAAATTACAAGAACAAGTGCAACAAATGTCACTCTCACAAAAGCTAACAGAAGCTAAGATAAATGGCGTGGAATCTAAGATAAATGGTGTGGAATCTAAGATAAAGGGCATGGAAGCTAAGATGGATGATTCGAACACAGATTTGAAGAGAGACATGGTAGATTTGAAGACAGATTTGAAGACAGACATGGACGAATTGAAGATAAATATGAATAAGTTGCTACAAGAAATGGGCACTAAGGATGAAAGGGTACTAAAGGAAACTCATGATGAGAATAAAAGAAATGTTAATCATGATTCCATAGATGCTAATGTTGGATCGAAGACTCACCATATTCCAAAAATTGATATGAGGAAGTTTGATGGCAAGGATCCTGCCACATGGATATTACAAATGGAGCAATTCTTCAATCTCAATAATGTGCAAAACACACAAAAGGTACGTATGGCAACTGTATATTTGGAACCAAATCAGTTTGTATGGTATCAATGGCTTTGCTCTCATAAAAAATTTATCACTTGGGAAATTTTTACGGAAGAATTGATAGCACATTATGAAGATACAAAAAGCAATATTTTTTTTAGCCAATTGATAAGTCTCAAACAAAAGGGTTCAGTAATGGAGCACATTGAGGAGTTCCAAAAATTGAAAATAAGGGTAAAAGATATTCCAGAGGAGCATAGGATTGATGTGTTCATAGGGTCTTTAAAGGATAATATCCAACATGATGTTCGCCTTTGGGAACCTGATTCATTAGAGAAGGCATTCAGGTTAGCAAGAAAAATGGAAAGCAAAATTATGGCAACCAGGAAGCATACCACTCACAACTATAAAGACGGAAGTGTGGTTGCCCCTAGTCTTCCACAACCTATAAGGTTGACACCACAACAATTGGAAGAAAAAAGAGCAAAAGGGCTTTGTTACAGTTGTGATATTAAATACACTAAAGGTCATAAGTGTGCTGAGAAGAAATTATTCTACATAGATTGTGAAGAGGAAGAAGAAAAGGAGCAAGAAAGGTCAAAAGAAGAAGATATACTCCAGGAAAAAAGCCTAGATGAAGAACAAATAAATCCGACCATATCTTGTAATGCATTGGCGGGAATTACCACTCCTCAAACCATCAAGATAGAAGGACAAATCAAGAAGAAAAAGGTAATAGTGTTGATTGATTCATGAAGCACCCACAATTTTATTCATTGTAGGGTAGCAAAAGAATTGAATTGCTTCCTATATCCAGCACCAGAGTGTCAAGTGATGATTGCAAATGGAGGAACAATAAATTGCTCTGGAAGGTGCCATAATATCAAGCTATCCATGGGAGAATATGTATTGACTAGCCCAATGCTTTCCATTCCAATGGGAGGTGCTGATGTTGTACTAGGAGTCCAATGGCTACAATCCTTGGGTACAATAGCTTTTAATTTTCAAGAACTTTTCATCAAATTTTCTACGAAAGGAAAGGAAGTTGAATTAAGGGGTATTGCAGGGAAACCAGGAAAGATAATCAGCTCTAATGGTATGACAAAGCTTCTAAAAAAGGAGCAAAGAGGTGTAATTGCACAATTATGTTCGCTAGATGTTTCCACATCGGAATCATCTATTTCTCCAGATCTCCAAAAAGTCCTGGACAATCATTCCAAGGTATTTGAGACTCCCAAAGGTCTCCCACCTATGCGTGATCATGATCATGCTATTCATCTGATTCCAGGAAGTGTTCCTCCAAACATCAGGCCGTACAGATATCCTTATGTCCAAAAAAGTGAAATTGAACGTATGGTTGCAGAAATGCTAGAGGCTGGTATAATTCAACCAAGTCAAAGTTCTTTCTCTACTCCAGTAGTATTGGTGCACAAGAAGGATGGATCATGGCGCATGTGTCCGGATTATAGGGAGCTCAACAAGCTCACTATTAAAGATAAGTTCCCCATTCCTGTCATTGATGAATTACTGGATGAATTGCATGGATCAATTTACTTCACCAAGTTGGATCTTCGTTCGGGATATCATCAAATCAGAATGAAGATTGAAGACATTCTGAAAACGACATTTAGAACTCATGAGGGTCATTATGAATTTTTGGTCATGCCTTTTGGCCTTACCAATGCACCTTCAACATTTCAAGGTTTGATGAATTCAATTTTCAAACCATTCCTTAGAAAATTTGTGTTAGTATTTTTTGATGATATACTAATCTACAACAAGTCTTGGAAGGATCATGTTGAACATGTTGACAGGGTGCTACAACTATTGGAGGAGAAACAATTATATGCAAAAAGATCCAAATGTTTCTTTGGAGTCCAGGAGGTGGAATATTTGGGTCATATTGTATCTCATGAAGGAGTTAAGGTAGACCCTAGCAAAATTAAAGCCATTAAGGAATGGAAAATCCCCACATCCATAAAGCATCTGCGAGGATTTCTTGGGTTGACAGGGTATTATCGCAAGTTTGTTAAGAATTATGGGAGAATAGCAGCACCTCTAACAACATTATTGAAGAAAGATGCATTTTCATGGACTCCGGAAGCAACAAAGGCCTTTGAACATCTTAAAGAGGCAATGTGCCAAGCACCGGTCTTAGCTACACCGGACTTCACAAAAACCTTTATTATGGAATGTGATGCTTCAGGAAATGGAATTGGTGCTGTTCTAATGCAAGATGAAAGACCCATTGCTTTAGTCGTCCAATCAAGGGAAAGTTTTTAAGCAAAGCTATTTATGAGAAGGAAATGTTGGCAATACTACATGCACTTAAGAAATGGCGACCCTACCTAATGGGAAGACACTTCAAGGTAAAAACGGATCATGATAGCCTTAAATACTTTTTAGAACAAAGATTATCCTCTGAAGAGCAACAAAAGTGGGTCACAAAGATGTTGGGTTATGACTTTGAAATCATCTAAAAAAAGGGAAGCAAAATGTGGTGGCAGATGCACTCTCAAGAAAGGATGAGGATGTGGAAGCATTGTTGTGTGCCATTTCTATTATCCAACCAGATTGGATAAACGAAGCAAGGGAGGAATGGAAGAATGATGAAGAAGTGTGGGCACTTATTCGAAAGCTACAACAAGATTCCAGTACGTCTGATACATTTAGCTGGCAAAATGATTCATTATGGTACAAAGATCGCTTATACCTCTGTAAGAATTCCCAGCTAAAACAAAAGATTCTTATGGAATTGCACACTTCTCCCTTAGGAGGGCACTCAAGATTTTTAAAAACTTACCACAGGGTTAAGAAGGAATTTTTTTGGGATGGCCTTAAATCAGATATTCAAAAGTTTGTGGCGGAATGTTTGGTTTGCAAACAAAATAAAGTTGAAACAATTAAGACACCAGGTCTATTACAACCTTTATCCATTCCAAGCCAACGTTGGGAGGAGGTTTCAATGGATTTTATCACAGGTTTACCCAAGTCTGAGGGAAAGAGTGTCATCATGGTGGTAGTTGACAGACTTACCAAGTATGCACACTTTTGTGCATTATCACATCCATTTAAAGCCAGTACAGTTTCTACTGCATTTATGGAAACAATTCAAAAGCTACATGGAAACCCAAAGATTATTGTAAGTGACAGAGATCCCATTTTCACTGGAAATTTTTGGACAGAATTATTTTCTTGTCTTGGTACTCAGTTAGCTCATAGCTCATCTTATCATCCTCAATCTGATGGGCAAACTGAGATAGTAAACAAATGTTTGGAAGGATATCTTCGTTGCTTTGTATCTGATAAACAGACACAATGGGTCAAATGGTTGCCTCTAGCTGAATGGTGGTATAACACTTCCTTCCATACAGCAACAAAAATGACCCCATTTATGGCACTTTATGGGTATCAACCACCATCCATCACATCATATTTAAGAGAAAATTCTAAGGTTCAGGCAGTGGAACATCACATTGAACATCAAAAACAAGTCCTCCAACTCTTAAAGGATAACCTCGTGTTGGCACAAAATAGAATGAAACAACAGGTAGATCAACATCGCAGTGAAAGAAGTTTTGATGTAGGTGATTGGGTATTCCTATGGCTACAACCATATAAGCAAATGTCCCTAAAGCAAGCTAAGAAGGATAATAAATTATCACCAAAGTATTATGGTTCGTACAAGGTGTTGCAAAAAGATTGGTACTATGGCATACAAATTGGAGCTTCCTGCAACTTCTCGATTGCACCCAGTTTTCCATGTTTCATGTTTAAAGAAGGTTATAGGCGACAAGCTCCCAGTTCAAACAATATTGCCAGAACTTGACGAGGAAGGAAAAATTATATTGGAACCGAAAGCAGTCACAGAAACAAGAACTCGACAGCTACGAAATCGATCAATTTCAGAGTATCTTATCAAGTGGAAGAACTTATCCGCTGAAGATTCCACATGGGAGGATGAGAATTTTATGCAGAAGTATCCATAACTACTCAAGCGTTGAGGACAACACTTTTTTGAAGGAGAGGGGCATGTTGGGTCCCTATAATACTAGTGATTACCCCATTACTATTGTAGTTATACCCCTTATTTATATTGTTGTGCCCCTATTACCCCCATGTTGTTATTTCTGTGCCCCATAGAATCCCTCTATTGTTATTTTTGTGGCTTTATATTATTATTGTTAAGTTGGCTAGATTATATTGTGACTCCTTAGACTCCTATATATAGAAAGGAGGTTTTGTCATTTGTATCATCAAAGAATTGTTCATTTATGTAATGTAAAGGAGGTTGCCCCCTCGAAGAGGCTGAATTCTAAGGCGTTGATCTATCTTTTCTATCTTTTCTTGAGCTGGTTTCATAACAGAACGATCCGAGTATGTATCAACTTTAGGGATTTAATAAAGCTTGTCCAAAATACAATTACCCCACACCTTTTATTAATCAAATTGTTGATGAATGTGCAGGTAATGAAATTTTTTCGTTCATGGATGGATTCTCTAGTTATAATCAAATTACTATCCGTCCAGAGGATCAACACAAGACAACCTTTATTTATCCTTGGGGCACATTTGCATACAAAAAGATGCCTTGTGGTCTTAAAAATGCTAAAGCTACTTTTCAGTGAGCCATGCCTTATGCTTTCCATGACATCAAGCATGTTATCAAAGCATATTTGGATGACTTAGCGTCTCGTTCTCGCAAGAAAATTGATCATCCCAGCCACCTTCAGTTAGTTTTTTTGAGATATCATTTTTATAAAATCTGGTTGAATTCAAATAAGTTTGTTTTTGCGGTCACATCTAGTCAGCTGTTAGGATTCATCATATCGACTGAAGGGATTCATGTTGATTCTTTCAAGGTTGAGGCAATAATTCAATTGCCTCCCCCGTCTTCCATTCATCAACTTCAAAGTCTCTAAGGAAAGGCAAATTTCTTAAGGAGATTTATAGCAAATTACACCAAGATTACCAAAGGATTCATGTGTTTGCTTAAGAAGGGAGTTCCATTTTTATGGGACGACTTTGCACAACGATCTTTTGATGCTTTGAAAAAGGCATTAACCTTTGCTCCATTGTTGAGTCCACCAGATTATGGCAGATATTTCCTTTTATATCTCACTGTTACAAAATCAACCATTGGTATGGTTCTGGTTCAGGAGGATGATGCTCTCAGTGAGCATGTAATCTACTACTTGAGTAGAGGCTTAGTAGGACCTAAGCTACACTATTCTCCCATCCAGAAATTGGCCTTGGCAGCTGTCCATGTTGTCCAGCAGCTTCGTCATTACATTATGCTACGCAAAACGTTCATCTTAGTGGTAGTCAATCCTTTTGAGTTTGTCCTCAGTAGGTGAGTGATTCGGGGAAACTATAATCGATGGATTGTTATTTTGCAAGAATTAGATCTCGATTTATTGTCATCCAAATCTAAGAAGTCATTAGTTTTTGCGGAATTAATTTGAGAGCTACCTTGTGAGGAAGCCATTGTTTATGAGGAAAAATTTCCCAATGAACATTTATTCCTCATTTCTTCACAAGATCCTTGGTACGGAGATATCATTATATATCTCCAGACTTCGAAGTTCCCACCCACTTTCTCCAAATATGAGCGTTGAAAGTTACGTCACCTTGCCAAAAACTATGTTATCATTGGTGATACATTATATCGCAAAGGGGTTGACTCAATCCTTAGGTGTTGCCGAACTTTGGAAGAAGTTGAGTCTATACTTAATGATTGCCACTGTGGAGCTTGTGGTGGTCATCTATCAGGGCTTGCAACAGCCCATAAAATTTTGCGTGCAGGCTACTTTTGGCCTTCAATTTTCAAAGATTGTATTGAAGCGGTCAAACATTGCCATCCTTGTCAAATCTATACTTGGAAAATGTGCACGCATCCAGCTCCAATTTTTCCTGTTATCACTGTCGGTCCATTTACGAAGTGGGGCATTGATTTTACTACTTGTAAGTTTCCTTCGGCGATGAATCACAAGTACATCATTGTGGCTGTGGACTACTTTACGAAGTGGGCTGAGGCCATGCCTACTTACAAAAATGATAGTGAAACAATAGCCTTGTTTCTCTTCAACCAGGTTATTTCACGATTTGGTATCCCAAGAGAGATTGTCATTGACCATGGTAGTCACTTCCAGAATCAACTGATGAACGAATTATCTCTCAAGTTGGGATTTTGGCAGGAGCATTCATCTCCATATTGTCCTCAGGCCAATGGGCAAGTCGAAGCCGTGAATAAGTCCCTTAAGACTATCCTGCAAAGGACAATTGATAAAAATCAATCCAATTGGCACATCATGTTGTACCTGGCACTTTGGGCATATCGAACCTCGGTTAAGACTGCCACCAGTTTTACTCCTTTTCAATTAGTTTACGTGATGGAATCTATTTTTCCTATCAAATGTGAAATTCCATCCCTTAAGCTAGTTGTAGAACGTCTTCCAAAGACATCTAGTCTCAAAGAACACCTCGTTCATTTGGAACATCTTGATGAGCAGTGTTGTGATGCAGCCATAATAAACGAAGCCCATAAGAAGAGGGTTAAAACCCAATATGATAAAGCTATCCGTCCTCGGGTTTTTTCTGAAGGTGACCTTGTCTTAGTCTAGGACTAAGAAAAAGATGCCCTGGGGGTCGGAAAATTCAAGTCTATGTGGTATGGTCCCTTTATAGTCAAGCAAGTTTTGGGAAAATGGGCCTATGAATTAATTGATTTTGAAGGGAACAAGCTGGCGGAGCCTCGAAAATGGATCTACCTTAAGAAGTATTTTGCTTAGGCTTCGGCCGAGCAATTGCTTGTTTGTATATATTGTATCTTTGTACATATTTGTCTGGCATTTTGTGATATCAACATTTTTTTATCTGCTTTGGCAGGTGTTGATGGATGATTCGATATATTTCAGATTCGCCGATGGTGCTAGTTGGCACACTCGGAATCTTGCTTCCACGGCTTGGGTGATTTATTATCCATCTGGCCAGTTGATGGTGTCGAGGGGAGTATGTATTGGCCCTGCTTCGAATAACATTGCCGAATATACTGCCATTCTTAATTTACTATCTGAAGCAATTTCTTATGGGATTGATTCATTGGTATTTTATCTAGACTCACAGCTAGTGGTGTCGCAGTTAAATAACATTTATTGGGTTCGTGATCCTTATTTATATCGCCAATTTTTTAGAGTGAGAATGTTGCAACGATCATTTATTTATATTACATATGTTCACATTCCACAATCTGAGAATTCATTAGCAGACTCTATTGCTAATCAAGCATTAGATTGGAACATTAATCATTCATCTAATTAAATAACATCAAAAAATTTGAATCTGTATATATATCATAAAATCACCTGTATATAGATAGAGTGTTCAAAAAATAATATAAAAAATTGGGACAAGATGCCCTCAAAATTTGGGTTCATGCCCATAATCATGTCCAATCATACATAGGTCTGTCTATCGACCCAGCTCAGGATGAGCAGCTAAAACGTTAACCACCGCGTTGGCTACACGCTGAAGTATCCGGACCCAGTCCCGTGGTACCCCTACCATGCAGCGCTGCATCTCCTCAGGTAGATCCTCTATGGCTATCATAGGTACCTGGTGAGTTAGTCTCACCAAGTTTCTCTGAACTGCATATAGGACTCTCTCTATCTCAGCTACTGCCTCTTCGGCCCCTCTTCCGTGATGCCAGTGCCTTGAAAATCCATCTGATCTCACTGGACCCACATCTGGAACATGGTAATTTTGTTAGTATTTTGTCTCATAAAAAATATTTCTAAGTTCATTTCATATTAAAAAATCCAAAAAATCTTAAAAATTCACAAAAACTTAAAAAATTGTTACCTATGTCTCCCCATGCCGCATTTGGTGGTAACACTAAGTCTGGATCTCCTCGGAAATCCATACCGGCATATGGGTAGTCGTCAACTATGATGATTTTTTGGTCCCACCAGGTGAAAAACTCATCATCAAAAGTCGTTCTAGGCACGTCCCCGCCTCCAAGGCATTTCATCAAGTCTGCCCATCTACCCATTCGTGGATCTCTAGGGCTGCTGATGGACACTGATACTTTGGGATGTAGCCCAGGTACCTTCTCGAAGAAGAATGAGCATAAGATAGTCCCATATCCAAAATTCTTCATCTGACCCTTCTGTATAGAGGTCAATTGGCTCTTCATGTTAGTCAGAAGAGGCGTGCACCAGTCAAATACCATGGTAAGACATTCCACTGCCAGGCTCATGGACACTTGTGATGCCTAATGTAGCGAAGCTAACCCATTTACCCGTGCAATGGTAAATAGCAGAATCCTCAAGCATAAAATTTACACATGTTTGATTGGAATTTGACTTCCAATCTTCTCTGGATGTCCAGGACAGTATATATGGACATAGTCTTATACCAAAAGACTACTTCCTATCATTCCAGTTGAATGCATGACATCCCCTCTTCGAGTGCGACCTGTAATAAAGTAGATGTCTTCGACCTCAATCTGTAGAGGCATTTGTTCTATCATGAAGGCATCATCCTCTGCACTCCAGTACTGGATCAGTAGTTCGAGCAAGCACGTATTGGCTTTCATGTTTGGCATTTTGAAGAATTTCAATAAGCCACAGCCTCTCAGAGCGTCTAGTGCATTTTGGTCATTCATTACCTCATTATCAATAATGGTATGCTCTCTTTCCCTCCATGTTATAGTCATCCTGCAAAAAATTAGAGTTTCAACCGTTAGGTTTTATGTTCAAACTTTAACTCGCATACACACGAGTTCCCTTTACACACAGTCACGTGTAGGGTCATCGTATACATGGGTTAATCACATCCAAACCACGTGTACATAGAGTTGGATTTTTGGGCATAATTTCCCATGGTCAAAACTTTAAGAAAAGTTCTAAAGACTATCAAAAAACATTACAAGTATGATTTGAGGATTACCTCATAACTTTGGGGTGATTTTGTTAAAATTGGTAACTAGGGCCAAACTCCATGTGGGTCAACTTATTTATGGTAGCTGATATTTTTATTGGATCCCTCTCATTGAGAGGTGTAGGATTGATCCAAATATCATCCGATTCTGATAAGTATTTATGAAGTTATGAATTTATTTATGTTATGGACAAATTGTTAAGTCGACCAGCAACTTATGTAGGCTCAAGAAGCCCAAACGTCATGTCTATTCAACCTATACATTTTTGGTATAAATAGAAGAAGATTTGATGTCATTTGGTACACACATTCTTGAGGTGATCTCCTCCTCTCCACGTCTTTGGTTTTCGGAGAAGGAGTGAGACACCAAGAGTAATACGTTGGCCTAATGGTGATGCCCTACCCATAGGTTGATCTACATAGCAAACATAGACACCTATACACTGTCTAAGGAGATTCATATGCTGTCCAAAGTTGCAGTCTATGAGGGTTCTTTATGTAGCTAAAGTAGGACCTAACACGCTGTCAAGAAGCCTTATGAACAGGCCCTAACACGCTATCAAGAATCCTTATGAACATACCCTAATACGTTGTCCAAGAAGCCTTATGAATAGGCCCTAACACGCTGTCAAGAAGCCTTATGAACAGGCCCTAATATGTTGTCCAAAAGTAAAACGCAGTCAAAGGAGACATGTAACACTTGGCCTTCGAGTATAGTAGTCGTAGTTAAGAAGTGAACTGAACTCGGGTATAGGGACCAACATTTAAGGGTGATAGAGAGAAGCAAGGTCATCAAATATACAATCTTAGCATAGAGATGTCTCTAAGGTACAGTCATAACTAGGAGGTGTAAATGATGAAAAACATTGATAGAATGGAATACCTGTAGTAGCCCTAACACAATGAACAGTAGTGGTAGAATGTCACATCTATAAGGGCAGCATAACGATGATGCACGTCTGTAAGGGTAGCGTAATGATGATGCACATTGGTAAGGGCAACATGATGATGATGATGATGCACATTAGCAAGGGCAACATGAAGATGAATGAAACAGTGGGCATGATAAATAATGAGCAACATGATGATGAGGGCAAGATAAGCCCAGTCATCAAGGTTCAACACACGTGACAGTACAGCATGGTGTCACACAGTTATGTGCAGCAAATGGATGAAAGGCAGCACTACGATAGGTGAAGTTGTCACCTTGGAGAATCAGTTGAAGCAGAATGTCTTCAACTGATCTCATCGTTATATGGGATGATCTATGCTTAGATATAGATAAGTCAAAGTGTTGACTTCTATTGTAAATGTACTATCTCTCTCACTTTCTTTGCTGAACTTTGAAGAACATAAAATAAGGATTGATCAAGGGTTTCCCCACATTGTGGGGTTTGTCCCTGGTTGGTACCACATCTTGAGTCCTCTTGTCTTGGCTTGTCTTCTGCGGTTTATATTTATGTTCTATCTACAGTTTAGCTTAATGTTGTTGTGATTGCTAACTGTAAAAATTTAAATAAATTGCTCTAGCATAGAACATACCTAAAATTAACATGGTATCAGAGTTGAGGTGATGACAATGCCCAAGCAAGAGTGAAAGAGCAATCACCGAAGACATTTGGGACAGGACAAAAGAATCAATGGGATCATCATCCATCTTCTCATTCACTAAGAGTGAAGTCGAAGCAGAGAATATCATCAGAATGACGCAACAGAATATGTCCTACCTAAAGATCACTTCATTGGAAGACCGGATCTCAGGGTGGAAGGAAAGGTAGATAACTAGTTCAGCCATTATGCGAAGGAGTGTCCGAATGGAAGGGACAGATCACTTAATGATGATAACAACAGAGACATCTTCAATGATCAAAAGAATGACAAGTAACAAAGAAGCGTTATCTTGTATTGGCCCTCTCCTTCAGATTCTTTAGGAATTTGGCTTATAGATTGTAGTGCTTCAAGGCACTTCATCGGATAGAAGGGTGCACTCTCTAACTTGGTAGAGATGGAAAAAATCGTGGGATTATACTTGGAGCCGATGCCATCTATCCTGAAAAGGGTGTAGGGAATGTTACCTCTCAATTGAATGATGGTAACTTGATTCATTTACAAAATCTCCTTTATGTACCTGATCACAGAAGAACTTGGTGTTCATTTCAGGAATGGAAGTTGAAGGTTTTAAGGTGGCATTCGTCGATGGAAAGGCACATGTTTGAAAATATAATTTTCAAAGATGTTTTTGAGTTCAGGGTTGTATTAAGTTACAAGAAGTCCACTAGGGACCACGTCCATTGACACATAGCACCGGAGGTTTGTGAGTCAGATAGTGATAGGGAAGCCTAAATTCAAAAAGAGCATGAAAGTACATGTCTGAGATGTACCAAAGGAAAATCTTGCAAGGGGACCATTCCCCTCATGTAACAGGTTCACAGGTTTGGAAAAACCCATGGAGTTTGAGATTTATGAATGGGAATCTCATGTATACAGAAAGCCCTCTATGGCTTCAAGCAAAACACACCGGGCATAGTATGAGAGGATTGATAGTTTTTTGATGAAGTTGATATTCACTAGGAGTGAAACCGATCCAAACCATTTCTCAAAGGTTGTGGATGATAGACCTCTCATACCAGCACCTTATGCGGATGAACTATTTTTGACAAGTGCAGACCCTCTCATTTCCAGAAGTAAGAGGGAGTTGGATTCCGGACATATGTTTTGCAGTTAGCATGGTGAGCTCATATTTGGTTGAGCCTCATTGGATTGGTACCAAGAATATTTTGAGATATCTTCAGGGCACAATCTCTCATGGATTGAGATACACTGTCGGAAATATGAAAATTGCATGATTATTCGAATGCTTACTGGGCAGGCAGTGTGGAGGATCACTAGAACAAGTCTCAGTGTTGGTTCTCTTTGGATTCTTCTTCTATATCATGGATGATCAGGAAGTAGAAGTCGGTTTTTATATGTACCACCGAGGCCGGATACATAACTACGAGTATGACCTCATCTGAAGTTGCCTGGTTGTGGAAACTCTTCAGTGAGTACACATGATGAATACCACTGTGATTCTCTGTGATAACCAGAGGTGGGAGTTGATTATTGAGGAATCCCATATTCAATGATTACTCCAGTAGATAGACATCAGATACTGCCTTATCTGGGATATGGTAAGTCGATGTGCAAGGAGGCTCCATAGCATTGAGATGATGTACAGGTCACTACAAGTTGTCAGAGGCCCGGGGAAAGATCAAATTTGTGATTTTCCTGAACGACTTGGAGTCATCGACAGACCCTTATAAAAGGGTACTGCATGTTGCATACATTGAGCTCTGGGAGCTCTGGGGGCTTTCAGTTCTTACTGGAGTAACATATGACCACAGGGTGACTCACCCTCTCCTGGTGGTGTGCACTGGGACAAGATGATTTGCTCTCTTGTGGGACAGGATGATTCGCTCTCCTGTGGACAGGATGATTTTCTCTCCTGTGAATAAGATGATTCATTCTCCTGTGGGACAAGATGATTCGCTCTCTTGTGGGACAAGATGATTCGCTCTCCTATGTAGCAGGATAAATAGTTCTCCTGTGAGGTCTGGATGATGTGTTCTCCATGACGACTATGTAGCAGGATGATTAGTTCTCCTGTGAGGCTTGGATGATGTGTTCTCCATGGTGATTGTGTAGCAGGATGATTAGTTCTCCTATGAGGATAGGATTGATTAAGTTCTCATGTCGAGGCATCCTACCCATGTAGTCTGGGACTCATGGGAAGTACCTCTCATCTGATCAATGAATAGGGAAATGAGGATAGGGACCATAGTATTATCGATGGACGCATTGTTGTATCTACCATATTCCCCATGCTAGGATGACCTTCATTGATATGGGATCAATGATACTGGTCTGGGACCAGTTGTAGGAATTGTACCTACTATGACGCTGACTTCGGTTAGATTGAGACTGGTCTGGGACCAATGGTACATACTCTGAGACTCACTTCGGGTCAGTGGAGGACTGGTCTAGGACTAGTGGTAGGAGTGGTACTCACTATGACGTTGACTTTGGGTTGGTTGAGATTGGTTTGGGACCAGTGGTACATACTCTGATACTGACTTCGAGTCAGTGGAGAATGGTATGAGACATTCTCGATCAATTCTTCTTCTTCATAGTTCAGCAGAGCTAAGCAGAGCAGAGTAGAGCCAGTTGAGCAGAGTTGAGCTGAGCATATTGTTAGCGATTGGAATTCACCTAGGCTGAGATAGACAAACTCTGAAGGCTACATCAAACCATTTCACCTCGTAGCTAGCCCTACGAGGTATGAGAAGGCTCTCTCGGGTCAGATTCGATAGATCTTTCAATATGATTAGGCTGACCAATTAATAATAAAGATTTTAGGCTAGTAAATTGATAAGGGGGCTGATTTAATGATTTTTGGGGTTTTTGGTGGCAATTGGTGGAAGTGCAATTCAAGGTGCGGGGATTGAGCACAGTTTTCACAGGGGGATCTAAGGGGCAAGGTAGGAATGAGTTCTGATGCCTTAATCTGAGATGGATGATCAGAGATGATAGAGGAGAAGCTAAAGAGGGCAAACACACAATTCGAATCCTCTCTAGACAGTAGAAAACATTAAAATTGGACAAACTAAAAAGTTGAGCATGTCAAAACATGAGTTCAAACTTTACCACTTCATCTGTCCAATTTAGAAGCATAAGAGAGATGTGAAACACATAAACAAAATTACAAGAACATGTAGAGAACACACCATCAACAATCAGATCCACAAGAATCCTCAAAGATGTCTGTAAAACCCTGGCTTTCCTTGCCTTCAATTGCAGAAATAGATGCACAATATACAATAAAGCTTCCTTACACAAGAGTCCAACCATCAAAATGAGAAGGAGAGAGCATAATATAGACCATCTAGACCATCTAACTCCTTTCCCCACCTCTAGGGGTCGAGCTCAGCTTTCTAGGAGCAGTTTGAACAAATTCTAAACTAAGAACTAGAAAATAGGCAGCCAAACAACTTGCCTCTATTACTTAGCTAACTCATCCATGCATTAATTTTTCACTTTTTACATCATGGAAGCTTCTAGAAGAGTAAAGAAAGATAAAATCTACCAAAGTGCCATGAACATATTACATTTATCCATCATCTACAAGTAAAAATAGTCAACCATAGTCAAAACAATGTTTTTTTGACCAAAAATGTGAATTCTGGCAAATCTGGAAGTTCTGGTCGCGCCCCTGGAAGTTCTGGTCGCGCACCTTCACAGCTGTTTTTGAGTGGGTTCCACTGGTCCAAATCAGGTGCAAGATGGCTCATTGGAAAGCTTGATCTGTCTACTTTCCATCCAAAGTGGAATTTCTGGATTTGAAGTTGATTTGGCCCCTCAAAAATCAATTCTCCCAAGGTCACTTTCTGCAACTCAAAAAGTGGGCAGAAAGTCATTTTTTTTATGTATTTTGAGCTTTTGGAGGCTCAAAACTCAAAACCAGGCTTCTCCCAAGCATTGGTAATTTTTCTTTTTGCATGCCCTTTCCAAAAATGCCAAGTTTTCAAAATTCCGAGCAGTCCTCCAAAATGGTCTCACCCGGGGTGAGACCAAACCGTGGGCAAAACCTGTAATTTTACCAAAAATTTCCAAAATGCTCCAAAATTCTCAAAATTTTCACATTTTGATGCTAGATCAAGGCTGATCAGTACCATGATGAGTGAAAGATGCCTCAGCCAAGATGCGGAGTGGGTTTTTCCTTTTCTTCCTCTTCCGGGCCTCAGACAGCTTCCTTTGGAGAATTTTCATTTTAGCCTTGCAAACATGTAACCACTATGATGACCACCTCTGCCACCCTTACGAGGCCTCTGCTGTGTCTCAACCTCTGTAGAAGAAGACCGGTCATCACCTTTCTCATTAGTCTCAGTGGTTGACATGGTGTTATTGAGCAAGGTGGAATAAACAAGTCAAGATGACTGCTGCCCTGCCTGCAAAATGCTGTGAAGTATGCTGTTTTCAAGGGGAAAAATCATGAGGGACATGTTAAGGGGGGGAATTTACATAAGGAAAGGGAAAAAATATATATAAACAACAGGGAATTTTGAAGGAAACAATCACACAATGTTAAACATGTCATTCCATCTTTCATCATTTGCAAATGAATACTGTATTAGGGAAATATGTTTTATGATCACCAAGGGAAAGGACAATGAAAATCATCATGATGGAGGGGAGGATGTCATAAGCATAGGGGGATAAGGCAGCATCATTTATAAACCATTAACAGGCTGTTCTCCTTAAATTTTGACTTTGAATGTCTTTTAAGAGCATACTCTGTTTTTTCATAGCTTTTGAAATGGTCATTGATACTAAATGGGAAACAGGATTTTGTTATTTTGATTACAAGGGGAAGAGAAGGGTTTTTATGACAATTTGAAAAGGAAATGGGAAAGGGACTATATCAAGGGAATTAGGGAGATGGAGGGATATGGGAATTAGGGTTAGGGAGTAGGAACCCATCAACAATGCTGCCAACCATATTTCATAACAGCAGTCCTTTACAATGCTGGTAACTTTCATACTTTTGTCATATGTGAATTAGGGTCTTCAATTACATACTTTGTCAAAAGGGAAGGGTATCAATTGCATAGGGATTTTAGGGGATTAATGAGCAATTGAATCAAGGTTTTTATGAGGGGAAAGGTAAGGGAAAACAGAGTTTAGGGATAGGGAGATAAATACCATGTCACTTTGCAAACCCTAGCACAGCAAAACTGCTCTTTTGATAACTATGCAACTGTATATTTAATGAATTTTTGTCATGAGCACCATACAGCTACTAATCTTTGACATTTACACAGCAAGAGGTCATTTTTCTTTTGTTTTTATAAGGCTATGCAAGTTACATTTTTCACTGTTTTTTGTGTGATATTCGTAAGCATGCCTTGCTATCATTTTTCCTTTTTGTTTTTATATTGTTTCTTTTCATTCTGTTGTGTATTTACATATGTAAATTTGCTGTATATACTAGTGTAGGGTTTGAACATGACACATGGGGGGAAACTAGGGTTTTGAAATGGTTTAGAAGGGGTTAGGGTTTCATAGGATTGGGGGTAGGGTTTGAGCTTTTCTTGCAAATGAGATTAATGAAAATGACATGTTAACATATGTAATTTAACTTTGGGAAAATGAATGGAGGGACTAAGGAAAAAGTTGCCTTGAAAAACAACAAACAGTCAAACATATGCATGCAAAACATCAAGTGAATTCAACCTATCTTCTACGGATTCTTGGCATAAAATCATCATCATAATCTTCTTTTGTAACCTCAACACCATCACACAACACGTGGAATAGGCATACCTTTAAAAATTTGAGTGAATTTGAGTGAATTTGAGCGTTTGGGAGAGTTTCAAGGCGAGCAGACTTTTTGGTTGCGCACGCCCTCAGAATGGTCGCGCCCCTTCGTTTGGTCGTGCCCGTGTTATTTAACACTACGCTTTGGCCTCCGTTTGGTCGCGCGCACCCAGGTGGTCGCGCACCTGTCTAGAATGGTCGCGCACCACTTCTAACCTTGAAACTTGCAGAAACTTGCCCGAATTGCCTCCTTTTGCCTCTAACACAAATTTTTTGACTTTCAAATGCACAATAAGAGTGAATTGAGAGGGAAATTAGCTTTTATAGGGTCACTTTAAAAAAAAAATTAACTTTAGAACCCACTTTCTAATGTTTTCAACTTGCTTTGCTTTTTGACACTGTTTAGAGTCTTTTTGTCCTGAAATGAGCTCTCTTGATGCGTTTGACTCCGTTCTTTTTGCAGGTTGACCACCTGATGGACTGTAGTGAAGGAACCAGGGTTGTTGCTGGCACTTTTACAAATTTTTGAAAATTTCTTTATTTTTACAAATTCCTTTATTTTTACAAATTCCTCATGGCCTTGGACTTAAAAACAGGGTTTTTTAAATCCAAGGCATAAAGTGAGCTGTAGCTTAAGAAAATGATAATGAAACATATGTACAAAATTCCTTCCGGCTTGCTGGGCACTTACTGACCATGACTCATTACCTTGAAATGATTTTGACTCAAAACCCTAGACCTAAGACCATGGGATCTCAAGACAAAAACAAAAAAACAAGTATGACTCAATTTCATTGTTGTATGACCTGATCCAGCAAAGCCAAGAAGGGAACAAAGACCAGCTCCTCCATTCAGTGTTATGGCATGCCTAGTGGGATGCAAAACTGACACTGATGAGACACCTATAAATGCATATGCAAAGAGTTATTGATCACTGATGGAGGGCTCAAGACCGACACTAACATTGGCTCCAATGGGGATGGCAGCTCCTTGGAGGTGCCAAGAACCTCAGACCTCTTGGGAGTGCAGACCAGTGCCTTATCCATTGGGCAATGGAGTCAACTAGTACAAATATAACCATACTCGAACAGACTTTATTTGACTTGGATTATAAACTAAAAACTTTCAAAGGACTATGACTCAAACCGACTTGAAACAGAACTTTACAAAGCTTTTGGAAAAACGGCAGCAATCCATCAAGATGTGAAATCATGATGACAACCACCTGTGTCTCTTACAAGACAATATACATCAAACTATATCAAAATGCCAATGCAACCAATCAAGCAGATGCCTTCTTGATTGATTCTCCTGATCAGATCTCATGATCAACAATAGATACTGGTAACCGGGCATCCAAAAACATAGCTGACCATGATCTCCTTCATCACTGAAGACTGCAATAAACACTATCACTGCTGGCTGCAACAAACTTACTAGAGGATCGTGAAAAACATGAAGAGTTGCCATTGCCACCTCCTGCTGAAAGAACAAGGTGTCTTTTGTTTCAAACTCTGATCTTCCTTCATCATGTGCTTCGATAAGAGTATGCTCATGGGCTTCAAAAAATTCTGAACAAGTAGATGAGCAGATCTCTTCTTGGAAAAACATTTCAGCACATGAAACATATGAAGAATCTGAAAGGTAATCCTGTATGCTATAATCTTCGGTGGTCAGACAATATGGTAGGTGATCTTCATATGATATGACAACCGGATTCTCATTACATTCTTCAATCATAAGGAAAGAAACTTCAGCTGATTCTTGAGGTGCAAAAATGACAGTTCTATCATCTATCATAAATTCATCCAAAGGAACTGTTTCACTTACTTGAATGAAGATGTCATCTTGATTTTCATGAACTGACTGAATTACCTCCTCATGCAGGCTTTGCATGCTATCTTCTTCTGTGGGCAGATCTGAAATGAGCTCTTCTCTTTCACCATCTTCAGCCATATAACAAATTTCAACCTGCTGATCTATAAAGCTGCTTACAAGACTGTCATCCTTTTCAGAAGAGGAAGAAGGTCCACCATCATCTTCTTGACCATGTGTGCACTGCAAATCTGCATTAACTTGAGCTGGAGCAAGACCTCTCAAGAGCTGATCTATCTCCTCTTCGGACAAAGGAGATAATGCCTTTTGTTTTCTTCTGCTCAAACAGTGATTGTCTTCATTGATTTCAAGTGAAGGAGTATACAGATTTTCCTCATACTGCTGATCCATTTCATGCAATTTCTGTTGATTGTCAAGAGGCGAAATTTTTTCATTTTCCACCATACTAAGATCTTGGTCCTGCTGCAAATTTTCATGATCGTCTCTATGGGAATCCTCTAGGTTCTCTTCATGTTGCTGAAATGGATTCTCATACAAAGCCTCCATGATCTCAACATCCATAAAATTATCATCCTCATAAAACTTCTCAAGGCTTTCAATAAAACTATAAGCATGCTTGCAACAGTCATGAACCAAATTTAATGATGGATAAGATGCTTGATATCTTTCAATGAACAAGACATGAAAATCCTTCAAACAGTAAATACAAGCAGGTGGCAAACTTTCATACCATGATTGAGCTTTACCTTCCAGAGTGGCCAAGAATATTTTCATTAAGCAATCTTCAGGAAAATCCACCTTCAACTTGCGAATATGCATATGAAATCTAACCAAATGTAGAGCAGCGTCCTTCTTACCATCATCACTAAATGTAGGCAAATTCTTTGACCAATCTACCTTCGGAATTTTATTTGGAAAACCGGGGATGTGATCTCGGCTCAAGGGAGCATATCTTCTTGCAATTAGGTCCATCATGAAAATCTCACAGCTACTGATCTTCCTGCAGTGAAGTCACCATGAAGCATTGATCTTTGGAGTTTTCAGTGAAGGAGTCGCCAGTGAATGATTTCAGCCTTTCAAGTGTCTGATCGTTGTCCACTATCAACAATTAGATCTGAATACTGGGGTAAAATGCAAATGAAGTGGTCGTATTCACAAGCTCATGGAGATTGACTGAAGCAGCGTTTATCTACTAACGCTGATGTAAAACAAGAGCGTTTTCGAAGGCTTCTGGCGTAACTTCAGGCTCCGTCTAAGACTTATGAAACAAACACATCAACCCACAAACAAGTTTGTTCTCCCCAGTATGGTTGCCAATATGTTAGCGCTTGAGATTCACCTAGGCTGAGATAGACAAACTCTCAAGGCTACATCAAACCATTTCACCTCGTAGCTAGCCCTACGAGGTATGAGAAGGCTCTCTCGGGTCAGATCCGATAGATCTTTCAATATAATTAGGCTGACCAATTAATAATAAAGATTTTAGGCTAGTAAATTGATAAGGGGGTTGATTTAATGATTTTTGGGGTTTTTGGTGGCAATTGGTGGAAGTGCAATTCAAGGTGCGGGGATTGAGCACAGTTTTCACAGGGGGATCTAAGGGGCAAGGTAGGAATGAGTGCTGATGCCTTAATCTGAGATGGATGATCAGAGATGATAGAGGAGAAGCTAAAGAGGGCAAACACACAATTCGAATCCTCTCTAGACAGTAGAAAACATTAAAATTGGACAAACTAAAAAGCTGAGCATGTCAAAACATGAGTTCAAACTTTACCACTTCATCTGTCCAATTTAGAAGCATAAGAGAGATGTGAAACACATAAACAAACTTACAAGAACATGTAGAGAACACACCATCAACAATCAGATCCACAAGAATCCTCAAAGATGTTGTAAAACCCTGGCTTTCCTTGCCTTCAATTGCAGAAATAGATGCACAATATACAATAAAGCTTCCTTACACAAGAGTCCAACCATCAAAATGAGAAGGAGAGAGCATAATATAGACCATCTAGACCATCTAACTCCTTTCCCCACCTCTAGGGGTCGAGCTCAGCTTTCTAGGAGCAGTTTGAACAAATTCTAAACTAAGAACTAGAAAATAGGCAGCCAAACAACTTGCCTCTATTACTTAGCTAACTCATCCATGCATTAATTTTTCACTTTTTACATCATGGAAGCTTCTAGAAGAGTAAAGAAAGATAAAATCTACCAAAGTGCCATGAACATATTACATTTATCCATCATCTACAAGTAAAAATAGTCAACCATAGTCAAAACAGTGTTTTTTTGACCAAAAATGTGAATTCTGGCAAATCTGGAAGTTCTGGTCGTGCACCTTCACAGCTGTTTTTGAGTGGGTTCCACTGGTCCAAATCAGGTGCAAGATCGCTCATTGGAAAGCTTGATCTGTCAACTTTCCATCCCAAGTGGAATTTATGGATTTGGAGTTGATTTGACCCCTCAAAAATCAATTCTCCCAAGGTCACTTTCTGCAACGCAAAAAGTGGGCAGAAAGTCATTTTTTTGATGTATTTTGAGCTTTTGGAGGCTCAAAACTCAAAACCAGGCTTCTCCCAAGCATTGGTAATTTTTATTTTTGCATGCCCTTTCCAAAAATGCCAAGTTTTCAAAATTCCGAGCAGTCCTCCAAAATGGTCTCACCCGGGGTGAGACCAAACCGTGGGCAAAACCTGTAATTTTACCAAAAATTTCCAAAATGCTCCAAAATTCTCAAAATTTTCACATTTTGATGCTAGATCAAGGCTGATCAGTACCATGATGAGTGAGAGATGCCTCAGCCAAGATGCGGAGTGGGTTTGTCCTTTTCTTCCTCTTCCGGGCCTCAGACAGCTTCCTTTGGAGAATTTTCATTTTAGCCTTGCAAACATGTAACCACTATGATGACCACCTCTGCCACCCTTACGAGGCCTCTGCTGTGTCTCAACCTCTGTAGAAGAAGACCGGTCATCACCTTTCTCATTAGTCTCAGTGGTTGACATGGTGTTATTGAGCAAGGTGGAATAAACAAGTCAAGATGACTGCTGCCCTGCCTGCAAAATGCTGTGAAGTATGCTGTTTTCAAGGGGAAAAATCATGAGGGACATGTTAAGGGGGGGAATTTACATAAGGAAAGGGAAAAAATATATATAAACAACAGGGAATTTTGAAGGAAACAATCACACAATGTTAAACATGTCATTCCATCTTTCATCATTTGCAAATGAATACTGTATTAGGGAAATATGTTTATGATCACCAAGGGAAAGGACAATGAAAATCATCATGATGGAGGGGAGGATGTCATAAGCATAGGGGGATAAGGCAGCATCATTTATAAACCATTAACAGGCTATTCTCCTTAAATTTTGACTTTGAATGTCTTTTAAGAGCATACTCTGTTTTTTCATAGCTTTTGAAATGGTCATTGATACTAAATGGGAAACAGGATTTTGTTATTTTGATTACAAGGGGAAGAGAAGGGTTTTTATGACAATTTGAAAAGGAAATGGGAAAGGGACTGTATCAAGGGAATTAGGGAGATGGAGGGATATGGGAATTAGGGTTAGGGAGTAGGAACCCATCAACAATGCTGCCAACCATATTTCATAACAGCAGTCCTTTACAATGCTGGCAGCTTTCATACTTTTGTCATATGTGAATTAGGGTCTTCAATTACATACTTTGTCAAAAGGGAAGGGTATCAATTGCATAGGGATTTTAGGGGATTAATGAGCAATTGAATCAAGGTTTTTATGAGGGTAAAGGTAAGGGAAAACAGAGTTTAGGGATAGGGAGATAAATACCATGTCACTTTGCAAACCCTAGCATAGCAAAACTGCTCTTTGATAACTATGCAGCTGTATATTTAATGAATTTTTGTCATGAGCACCATACAGCTACTAATCTTTGACATTTACACAGCAAGAGGTCATTTTTCTTTTGTTTTTATAAGGCTATGCAAGTTACATTTTTCACTGTTTTTTGTGTGATATTCATAAGCATGCCTTGCTATCATTTTTTCTTTTTGTTTTTATATTGTTTCTTTTCATTCTGTTGTGTATTTACATATGTAAATTTGCTGTATATACTAGTGTAGGGTTTGAACATGACACATGGGGGGAAACTAGGGTTTTGAAATGGTTTAGAAGGGGTTAGGGTTTCATAGGATTGGGGGTAGGGTTTGAGCTTTTCTTGCAAATGAGATTAATGAAAATGACATGTTAACATATGTAATTTAACTTTGGGAAAATGAATGGAGGGACTAAGGAAAAAGTTGCCTTGAAAAACAACAAACAGTCAAACATATGCATGCAAAACATCAAGTGAATTCAACCTATCTTCTACGGATTCTTGGCATAAAATCATCATCATAATCTTCTTTTGTAACCTCAACACCATCACACAACACGTGGAATAGGCATACCTTTAAAAATTTGAGTGAATTTGAGTGTTTGGGAGAGTTTCAAGGCGGGCAGACTTTTTGGTCGCGCACGCCCTCAGAATGGTCGCGCCCCTTCGTTTGGTCGCGCCCGTGTTATTTAACACTGCGCTTTGGCCTCCGTTTGGTCGCGCGCACCCAGGTGGTCGCGCACCTGTCCAGAATGGTCGCGCACCACTTCTAACCTTGAAACTTGCAGAAACTTGCCCGAATTGCCTCCTTTTGCCTCTAACACAAATTTTTTGACTTTCAAATGCATAATAAGAGTGAATTGAGAGGGAAATTAGCTTTTATAGGGTCACTTTAAAAAAAAATTTAACTTTAGAACCCACTTTCTAATGTTTTCAACTTGCTTTGCTTTTTAACACTGTTTAGAGTCTTTTTGTCCTGAAATGAGCTCTCTTGATGCGTTTGACTCCGTTCTTTTTGCAGGTTGACCGCCTGATGGACTGTAGTGAATGAACCAGGGTTGTTGCTGGCACTTTTACAAATTTTTGAAAATTTCTTTATTTTTACAAATTCCTCATGGCCTTGGACTTAAAAACAGGGTTTTTTAAATCCAAGGCATAAAGTGAGCTGTAGCTGAAGAAAATGATAATGAAACATATGTACAAAATTCCTTCCGGATTGCTGGGCACTTACTAACCATGACTCATTACCTTGAAATGATTTTGACTCAAAACCCTAGACCTAAGACCATGGGATCTCAAGACAAAAACAAAAAAACAAGTATGACTCAATTTCATTGTTGTATGACCTGATCCAGCAAAGCCAAGAAGGGAACAAAGACCAGCTCCTCCATTCAGTGTTATGGCATGCCTAGTGGGATGCAAAACTGACACTGATGAGACACCTATAAATGCATATGCAAAGAGTTATTGATCACTGATGGAGGGCTCAAGACCGACACTAACACATAGCAAAGCAGAGCCAACAGAGCCAACAAAGTTGAGCAGAGCCAGTAGAGCTTAGCAGAGCAGAGCAGAGTCAATAGAGCCAGCAAAGCTGAGCAGAGTAGAGCAGAGCCAGTAGAGCTGAGTAGAGCCAGCAAAGCTAAGAAGAGCTAAGCAGAGTAGAGCAGAGCCAGTAGAGTTGAGCAGAGATGAGTAGAGCTAGGCAGAGCAGTGCAGGGAACTAATGGCAGAGATAGTATAGCCGGACATATGAATCAATTGATGGAGTTGTCCCTAGTTGAGAGGGAGTGTTAAAATTGGCAACTAGGGCCAAACTCCATGTGGGTCAGCTTATTTATGGCAGCTGATATTTTTATTGGATCCCTCTCATTGAGAGGTGTAGGATTGAACTAAAGATCATCCGATTCTGATAAGTATTTATGAAGTTATGAATTTAGTTATGTTATGGACAAATTGTTAAGTTGGCTAGCAACTTATGTAGGCTCAAGAAGCCCAAACGTCATGTCTATTCAACCTATACATTTTTGGTATAAATAGAAGAGGATTTGATGTCATTTGGTACACACATTCTTGAGGTGATCTACTCCTCTCCACGTCTTGGGTTTTTGGAGAAGGAGTGAGACACCAAGAGTAATACGTTGGCCTAATGGTGATGCCCTAGCCGCAAGTTGATCTACACGGTAAACATAGACACCTATACACTGTCTAAGGAGATTCATACGCTGTCCAAAGTTGCGGTCTAGGAGGGTTCTTTATGCAGCTAAAGCAGGCCCTAACACGCTGTCAAGAAGCCTTATGAACAGGCCCTAACACGCTGTCAAGAATCCTTATGAATAGGCCCTAATATGTTGTCCAAGAAGCCTTATGAACAGGCCCTAACACATTGTCAGGAAGCCTTATGAATAGGCCCTAATATGTTGTCCAGAAGTAAAATGCAGTCAAAGGAGACATGTAACACTTGGCCTCCAAGTATAGTAGCCACAGTTAAGAAGTGAACTAAACTCGAGTAGAGGGACTAGCATTCAAGGGTGATAGAGAGCAGTAAGGTCATCAAATAGACAATCTCAGAATAGAGATGTCTCTGAGGTACAGTCATAACTAGGAGGTGTAAATGATGAACAACAGTGATAGAATGGCATCCCTGTAGCAGCCCTAACACAATGAATAGCAGTGATAGAATTCCATATCTGTAAGGGCAGCATAATGATGATGCACATTAGTAAGGGTAGCAAGATGATGATGATGATGCACATTAGCAAGGGTAGCATGAAGATGAATGAAAGAATGGGCATGATAAATAATGAGCAGCATGATTATGAGAGCAAGAGCAGCTTAGTCATCAAGGTTCAACACATGTGACAGTATAGCATGGTGTCACATAGTTATGTGTAGCAAATGGACGAAAGGTAGCACTACGATAGGTGAAGCCATCACCTTGGAGAATCAGTTGAAGCAGAATGCCTTCAACTGATCTCATCCTTATAGGAGATGATCTATGCTCAAATATAGATAAGTCAAAGTGTTGACTTCTTTTGTGAATGTACTATCTCTCTCACATTCTCTGGTGAACTTTGAAGAACATAAAAGAAGGATTGATCAAGGGTTTCCCCACATTTTTGGGTTTGTCCCTGGCTTGCACCACATCTTGAGTCCTCTTGTCTTGGCTTGTCTTCTGCGATTTATATTTATGTTCTATCTGCAGTTTATCTTAATTCTAATGTGATTGCTAACTGTGAAAATTTAAATAAATTGATCTAGCATAGAACATACCTAAAATTAACAGATTTGAATGGTCCAATTGATCAGAGGAAATCTTGCTCTATTTTGCTCCACAGCTCTTTGCTCCAAATAGAAATGAAAAAACTGTGAGTCCAAAAGTCATTATATAACTTTGAAATTGCAAAATATTTTTTCAAAAATTGATTTTTGTCTCATGGAATTTTTGAGCTGTGGGCTTGGATTGTCGAGAGTGGGTTGCTTTTTCAAGATATTTTGGAGACCTCTTTGAGATGTTATTTCGGTCCCATGACCACTGACCCGTCATGGCAGGTATCGTTCACTCACTGGCATTTAGGTTATGGAGAACCATTTTCTGCTGCATCTTGCATACTAGCCTCCATTCAGTGATACGTTAGCCATAAGGTCAACCCCATTGTATCTTGGTTAGCAAACCCTTTTCACTCGTCGATTTTGAAATCATGATGCAATGGTAGAGCCATCCTTTACATGGGCATCTTAGTTAGAACCTTGTTGACATTGGTTTCCCATGCTACTATACTGAGTAGGCTTGGGAGTCCTCTTTTAGTCTCGCCATGACTTATGTGTTGAAGACACATTCTCCTTTCTTCTGCGTTGATTTATGGCCTTATACCCTAGAGGCTCCTTTGTGTTGAGTTATACTACTGCATTGCATTTAGACTGTTTGCACCTTTTTGGCCTTGAACCAGCTTCACTTGGACTCGTGTTTAGGCCACTTATTTGGCCATGTCTTCTGCAAAATCAACCATGCAATCACTTAGCTTTTGCAACTTGACGCATCCTTTTACCCATGGAAAGAGCATCCCTTTGAGTGTCCTTGACCGGTTTCGCCTCCCTGCATTGAGCATAGGAATGTTCCCCTTCGAGGAACTAGATCATCTGTTTCTCTTACACTCATTCTTTCCACTGTACTATAGCATTCTTTTATTCTTTTTCTAGCTTAAATAAAAAGACAAAAAAATTATATATTCCAAAAAAAGCGGGAACAGGACAACATTTCCATATTTTGTTGGCAGCTAGAGTTAGTCGTGTCACCCTTGAACAAAGCACTCAAAAGAAAGTCTCTCCTCCATTTGGGCGCGATTTATTTTGACTTAGGTACGCCTTAACCTTGTTATTGAGTCAGTACTCCTCCAATTGGTTACCTCTTCCAATCATATGGAGAGTTTTCTCATGCCTCCTACATGACGAACTTATACAGAGTTATCATATGCTGCCATATAGTCATCATTGAGTCGTGCTTTTGTTCAAGGGAAGTAAGCCTAAGTTAGCCTCTCTGTGGTGTCTCTTGACCTATTTTTCAGTCGGCCATCCTTGGTTGTCAGTGTCATGTTTTTCATCACATCTGTTATATTGGTCCTTTTCTCATGCCGATTTGAGAAGGTCTCCATTGACTTCTTACTGGTGAGTCTTGTCCTTATCGACGACGACATCTTTCTCTGAGGCCAAGCCTAGAGCCGTACCCTGACAATATTTTCATTATTGATAGGTCACCTCGTGCTCAGCATCGATCAGTATCATTGGTCTTTGATTGAGTGGTTTCCCTTGTGTTCGACATCAACTTTCATTATCACACATTGGGATTCATGCAATGCCTTGGTTTCCATTTGACCCTATTGGTGGATTCCTAACCTCTGTGTTAGCTTTCATTATTGGTTGGTTCAGGGGGTTTCTATCATGCGCTAGCTACATCTTGTGTATGCCGGAAAAGTACTTCGGTTGGGTTACTACATCTTTTTTGTTCGATTCCTTCCACATTATTGGCCTAAGGGTTACACTCGGACTAGATTGATGAAGGATGCCTTAATGCCTTCCTTCTAGCAGATATTTTCCTATCGACTACAGGTCATTTGAATAGGACAAAGATCTAGAGTCCATTTGGTAGTACCTTGGGGCTTGCAATCATCGGTGGCAGATTCCTTCACTATCGACAGTGGGAAACCATCATTGTCCCCTGATTGATAGATTCTTTCAAGTGTTCAACTTTAGCTCTTATTCGCACTTGTTAGATTGTACTGGGTACCTTGACTCTCATTATCATTATCATTGAGTAGTCTCACGTTTGTTAACGGTATACATCAATGACTAGTAATCAACTGATTTCTCACGTGGTCGACCTCAGACCATTTATTCCCATTGTGTAGAAATGTACCACAGTGGTCGGTGAAGACCTCAAGTTGCATCAACATGTTTTGGTTCACTTGTCAGTTTCTCCTATTGCTACTAGTTAACACCATCCACCTTATATGTTACAGTTTTTCACAACGACATTTTGTATGCTGGCATCTGAGTTGCGATGTAGTATCATTTCATTCCATGATTTCATTTGGTACTATTGGGATCAATTTTTGACATCAGTGACCAGCTTCATCCTTCAGCATCATCGATCGTCGTCTTATGTGTGATATTTAGGCATGTACTTTTTTCGATCATGATTAGATGATCCATCATGTACTTTCAGTTCTTTATACTTGTATACATATTGGATCCGCTTGTACTCGATATGCAGACATGATTTACTTTTTCTGAGCATGGGTATGCCTACCTCAGACAACAGTTTCTTTCTGATCTCTTTTGATGGCTTAGAAGGTTGAATTATGGTGAAGTCCTTCTCAGTCTCGACAAGATTCTTTCCATACACTTAATACATTTCAGCCATCATGTACCCCTTCTGACCTCATATATTAGGGGGCATCTGTTATAGCACCATTTACCACCCTTGGTATTTGTGATGCTTGGTTTATGGCCTATGGAAACCCCTCCTTCCAGTCTTGGTCCAAATATATAAAAAACAATGTTTTATTCCCTGTACGCTACTTTTCCCTAAGATAAAAGCGTATACACGTGGGTCAGTCAATACCCAACCCACGTATATGTGTTAAAACACTTAAGAAATTAAATCTCCTTAATTATGGGCGGAGTTCACGGATTTTGCCTATTGATTACCTCCTATTGCCCGTGGCCCAACTGTTTCCCAACTAAAAAACTAATTTGGAGAAGTATAAATATACTTCTATGGGAAGGCCTAAAGGAGGAGAAGAGATAGAGTTATTATACTGAGATTATCATTACCTAAGTCTGATGAATCCTTGTGCCTCATGCACTTCCCCAAGCTTTAGGAAACCCTTGTTTCCTTGATTATAGATATTCTCCCTCTTGCTTGAGATATCATGGTGTTGGTTATGGAAGAAGATTGTTGAAGGCTGGGATAGGACGAATCTGGAGGACTGTTCCACTTGGAGCTGGAAGAAGAAGACTTAGGTGAATTCTCTCCATGTTATTTATAGCTTACTACAATAAAAGAAATGTTGTCTTGTTTCTGAAATTAACCATGTTTATGCATCAGATTATGTTGTAATTCATATATGAATATTGTTTTGATGTATGGTCAATCATTTGTTTATATAATACAAAGTCAAATTTCGTGAATATGCTTTACTTCTATACTGCTATGTATGTTTGAATTGAATGTTTTTCAGGTTTGAAGAACATCGGGATTTGTAGAGGGTCTAAACCTTGCAAAACCTACTCGAACAAAGGAAATCCAGGTACGGTCGCTCTTCTGTAGTTTGATTACATAAGAATTTTGCCTGAGTTGTATGAGTGTTTCTTATTGTAGTTTGCTTCTGCTCTGTTGGGGTTCTAACCCAAAGCCCTAGGGTACTTATTCCCGAAACGTAAATGATCAGGACTTCACAAATATGGTACTATTATCTTGTATGATTGATTTTGTTTACATTTAGTTAGTGGCAAAACTTTACTTTCATGAATTATATGTGAGATTTATTGTTTCTGTTAAGCATTAATTTCACTTTTGTATGATGCCTAGCTGAAAGTTTCATTTTCATATGTAACTCACCATATATGTGATATATTTTATAAATTTTTTTGACTAACTATTTATTCAAAGGAATTATCTTTTATGCTATCATCTCTGTTTAGTTGTGTTCAATCTTTATTATCACATGTTAAACATATATCTTTGTAGATCGCATACCACACAGGAATACCCGGGTTTATATTAGAATAAGTTAGTTGGATAAATGCCATCATAGAATAGGTCACTTAGATTATCATTATTCTACTACAAACGCTCATGAACCACCCACTCTCATCTTAAAACCCACACTGGGAAACTGGTCCCATTATCCCCAGTCAGAGCCACCACTTTAAATGAAAAAGGAGTTGTCTTAAGGTCTAGACCGGGTGGTTATCCCCCATGTTTCGGTAGCAGAATTCTAAGGCCGCAACAGCTCCATATGAATGGAAGATTAATCGAAGTAGTAAACAAACACATATGTATGGTACAGCTCCTGGGAAAGTTAAAACCCAACTGTAAGATAATGAAGCAGATAGGTGCCATGTTCAAGGGAAACACAAACGATGCTGCCATTTGATGACTAATGGAAATAAATGTTCCCTCCCTTCTCTTTTTATAAGTTCATTTTTTTTTAAGTTGTCCCCCAAGCCCGAAAAAGAGATAAAAGTATACAAGGGAGAACTTCCTAGCCACAGTAGACCAGGGTATTCCTTTTTTGTAACTAGTCTATCCCAGTCCAGAAAACGGTTAAAATTATACTGGGTAGAAGACCCTTCAAGTAATTTATGAGTGTGAAGGAGACAAATTCAGTCCAATCTTTTCTAAATTAAGGTCTAAAAAGAGCCTACAGAAAACTCCTCCTAGAGGAATGAGTGATACAAAGGATAACATCTAGTTCTGGTAATGATGGAACTACTCATGACATATTGATGACAAGAGGTTGGCTAATAGGACCACTCATTGCAGCGATTCCTCCACGAAAGGATAAAGCACCAAGTGAAAGCATATGGTAGGCCAAGAGGATGAGGATTATGGAAGAGAGAAGCCAAGGCTCATAATGAAAAAATAGGTTGATAAAAGTAGCAACCACAAGGGATAAATTATGGAATCCTCCTAGGGTATGGTTAGGAATATGATGAAGAAGAGGACATGAAGCTCAAATTCTAGGTCATGGCAGGTTAGAAGGAGGAATTCCAAAATGGAGTAAAAAATGACTGCATGGACACCAAGATGGCAAAAAGGGTGCTAGCTAGGGCATCCATGATCAAATAAGCTCTACCACCAAGTGACGACATGCATAAAAGAGAGTTGCTAAAGTAGAAACTTGATTAGGTTGGACCTAAGGCATAATGATGGCACTAACATTCAATAATGCAGCACTAATGGTGATATATGACCTACCCCTATATGGCAAGTTCAAGAGAAACACACCTAAGTTCCATGGATGTCGCAATAAAGATGACACCTGTTCCTGTAAAAACCATCCAGAAAGACTATACCCATGGCTGAATCACATAATGAAATAAATAAATATGGATGAGGTAAAAGCATGACCATATATTTTTAATTTTTTGGATTTTATAAGTTTTTTGGATTTTTGGAAAAAATAAGGCATGGAAAATACTCGCATCACACACCAAACAAAAAAGGGTAAAAACATTGAACCCCTATGTACAATATGTATAAGCATAACTCGGTCTAATAAGTCTGGCTAAAGTGTGCCCATAGCTAGGCATAGGCCAAGGGTTTCTATACACGAACTTATGGAGGTTAAGGGGACCATATGGCTCACCAATGTGGGGCCATGTGAAAGGAAATCAAATTGTCCAATCCTGAAAGGTTGACAATGCTAAGGACATTCTAGCATAGTTGTGCTCTTGAAACTAACCTAAGGACATAAGGGAGGATTAAGACATAAAGGGGGAACAAGATGCTTGTCAATAGGTGGAAATGAAGTGGGAAATCCATTGGCAAGTTTGGTAGTAGAATCCCAAGACTTGACGTGGTCCATGTGTGGCACTTCCAAGGAGGTCCAAGGAGATGCCCCCTAATTCGGTTCAAGATTTATGTTGCCAAGCTCTACTTTTTCTGAATTTGGGAGACTAGAGGTAGAAAGAAGCATAACCTCCCTAATATTATCAATGGGAAGATCCATGACCTCCAAGTTGACTTGTAGTGGAGGTTTGTCATTGAGGGAGTCATGTGGAATAGGAAGAGGGATGACCCATGTGGGTAAAGGATCCTAGTCATATTCTATATTAGGATGGAATTTCTGACCAGTTTCAGGAGGTACTGATAGGAATTCCGGAGAGACAATCTCTTCCACAACATGTGCCAAAGGGTTCTCACTAGATTGATCAAATTCCATAGCATTAGGTGACACTGCCCAAAGACGAGGAGGTCTATGGGGTCCACAGGTGCCAAAAGAGATCATATGCATATGCGATTTAAAAGACGAGGAATGAATATCAGGTAGTGGTAATTGAGGAAATATCCCAATAAGAGATGAGATTTTAAAAAATCCCACACCAACAGTCTCATACTGACGAGGGTGATTTCTGACAAGTGCAACTGATTTCCCTGTAGTGGTTAGTTGGGTCGACAACACACAATAATCCAACAAATCGATAATAATAATATTTCCTTCATGAGGAAAGAAAAGTACACAGAAGATAGACGAGACAGTAGCGGTCATGGCATAAAATCAACTATGACCAAGGAGTAGGTTATAGTCCAAAGGATCATCGACGAATTCAACATCAAGATATACAATTTTCCCCCTAGATCAATGGAAAACTTGGGAAGAACCCCCTTAGGAAAAATGTTGTGTCCATCAAAGGCTTGAAGAGTAGTGGTGGACGTAGCGAGCATTGGAGAGCTAAGAGACTTCTAGCATGATGCTGACATGACACAAGTGGAAGATCCTTCATCCACCAAAGTGTAATGAATATTCCTATGGATGACACACATGATAATCTAAAAAGCAATATGGTGGGAAAGTCAAGGAGAAGCCTTGCCAGGATTGAACACAATGAGACTTGAGTGAGATAGATCAACTCCACCAATCACAGACAACAAGGCCTTGTGCTGCTGACGACAACTTTGCAAAAATTTCAGGGCAGACATGGCACAAGGATCCTAAGCAAGGTCTTCAAAAATATTTTAATTTTTGAGTGGCTTGGGTAAAGGGATTGTGTGTTGTCTTACAGACGACACACTTGGGGGGTGATAAAATGGTTTGAAAATCTTAACTAGCATGAGAGTTCTAGTGGAAGCAGGTGGATCGAGTAAGTCCTTAGGAGAAGAACTCAACTCAGGAACATCATAGGACTTAGATATGGTCACATTCACATCTTCTTTGCACATAAATACGGATGAAATGTTGGTGGAATGAGAAAATGACCCTTCTTTTCCCCTTTGTGGAGGTGGAGGAGGTTGAGAAACCAATTAGGACGGTGCCCCTTTGTATTGCATTGACCACTCATGCACAACATTGATGGCTATCTGGAAATCCTTGAGGGCCTTAGAATTATCCTTAGACTTCTGTTGCATGTTGTGCAAGCAGAAAACTATGTTATGCATGGTGAAAGGCTCCTCATAAAGGCTCTGCATGGTTTCTCCCAATGTCAATACTTTAGCAAGTATGGGTGCCTTAATTTATTCCATATATACTTGTGCGGGAGATGCGTTCTAGACCTCTACTCAAAATTGGTTAACTTCTTACCTCGCAGCCTGTAAATTATTTTCTAATTGTTTGTTCTCAACCATCAGATACTCTATATTTGACTTGGTGGCACCTACGAATGCCAAGTTGGATATGAAAATGGAATTCGAATTCCTTTTGGTGTATGTCACAATCACCCTTTCTCTGATGAATGCAGGAGATGTTAGATCATCCAGAAAATTTTTCTTCCTTGCTTGTACAATATTCTTCTGAAGTTTTTCAGAAGTCATATTGTACATGTCCATGACTGGGCCCTCATCAAGAGGAATAATTTCCTCTTCCTCTCTTGGAGTTGTTCTTCTATCGGAGGAGGGGGAGACGGAATGGTGACTTGTTGAGTGCATGGAATCAGATCAACATCTTGGTTCAACGACTATGGTTCCACTTCCATCTCTTGAATCACAATTAACTCCTCAATCTCTTGAGAGATATCTTTGTCTTGCAACTGTTCACTCTCCTCTTCTTGTATCTGTTGGGTGTAGGAATTATAATTAACCAAGATCCTTCAACACTTAATTGTCAACTCGGGGGTTTTGTAAACTTGGAGATGAAGCACAGGTAATGCCAGAAGTGGTATGAACTTTTCCTATTCCTATTCTTACTTCTCAATTGAAACTTTGCATAATTAAACAAAAAAATCTCAAAGGCAATTAACACCAAAGTAATTCTAGTGCTAGAATGTAAAAGAATGCATTTGCAAAGAAACCAAATAAAGGAACCTTCACACTGTTATAAACTATCTTAATCGCTAAAGTGAAACTCTATGTCTATCCTCTGTATAGGTGTTGGTAGTTTAACAAGTGGGCCCTTGAAAAGATATTCCTTCTCAATGATTTTCCTTCTCACACTAAGCGGTCGTTCTTGTACTCTTGCAATATGCTTGTACTAGTGCAGGTACAGAAATTATGTGAGACATATAACTAGTACTTATACTGAAGACTTATATTTTTTGTAGGGGCTCTAAGCCTCAAGACTTGGAGCACTTCTGTTCCTATAGAAAGACACCAGTCCTTGTACCAGAACAAAGTTTCCTACACCAAATATTCCAAGTTGCTTTTGGGAAGATAAAAGAGCATGTTAACTATGAAAGGAATTGCAAGTGCGAGTAGAATCTGAAATAATTTTGCACACGAAAAGAATGCTTTAATCAACTGGATCTTACAAATAGAAATAAACTCTTAAGATAAAAACAATCTTCGAAAGTAAAGCAAAATTTCTTCAATCAAAGCAGTTTTGCATGTAAACAAATAAAACTCGAAACGGTTCACTGTAATATTCCAGATTACTTCTAGTCTTTTTCCTTAAATTATGAAGTGCAAATACAAATTGAGATATGCAACAGTGTTCTCTTCTATTTTCTGAAGTTATCATTAATCTTTAAGGATTCAACTATTAGTATTAGAGACAAGCACTTGCTTTGTAGAAATAGATTAAATCATGCAAAAGGAAAAAAATGAAACATTCATTGTAAACGAACTAGCGAACCAGAGTGCAAGATTCTGCATGCATTAGTGTAGGAAGGATCTCATCTGCATGATCCAAGTGAAACAAACCCAACAAAGAAATTATATGAAATGATTTAATTTAACTTCCACACAATGGATCCGTTCACACTTGACTATTTAATGGAATAAATCAAAATTCATAGGCAAGCACAAAATTCGAGATTCAAATCACGCTACTATAAATGAATAAAGTTAACACACATTTTAAGATAACAAGCAAGAGGGTAAACAAGTTGGGTTGGCTAGGCCCTAGCCAACCAACTCGTTTCCCGTTTTAGGAAACAAAAACCTTCAGCACATTATCGATACATCAATGAATAATTACACGTAGAATGAAAATCCATGGCACAACTCCTTGTATTAATTTCAATCAGCAAATTCACATGAGATTTCAAGTGTAGCCCATAATGAGGGTGACAACAAAATTATAAATAAACCAGAAATTACAACAATCTGCTATCGCTATCACTTGCTAGCTAGTTCTATCTGAAATCTACATTTTATACAACCCTTCGGTCTGTGGTCGTAACCAAAAATTACAGTCGTTCCAAATCAAGCCTTTCGGCTAAAAATAAAATAACAAACAAAATTACAACTTAAGTTGATGGCTATAATAAAGCGCGAACTATTTGTGGCCGTACACTGATCTTTGGCCATATCCCTGATTGTCTTCCACTTTAATCTCAACTCCATATAACCGTAACTGAACTGGACGATGTGGACCAAGATGCCCGCGTGGAGTGATCGACTATTACAGAGATCACGGAACGGATGGTTGTTGGTGGTGCAAGAATCTTCCTACACTAGATCAGGCTAGCATAATGATTAATACTTTAGCTTTATCAAATACTTTAGGAAAGTAAATATAAGTTATAAGAAATATTTAAAGGCATGAAATCTACTTAAAATGATTAATTAAGAACTTAATAAACCTTAAACATGAAATATGAAGTTTATGTAGGAATAGATAGTATTCTTGGACTAGTGCAGGAATGAGGAGGTTTATGTAGAAAAACAGAGGTTAATGGTTGTGGTTTTGTGATAGAAAGGAGATAAAAATGGGGTATTTTGGCCTACCAACATCATCCCATCCCTAAGATGTTGTGTGTCCTCACACAACCTTTACCTGCTGCAAAACTATTCAACGTAGGAAGTCATCTTTCAATCCTACACCTGGATAATCATTCCTGCCTTCACTACCTTCATCTTCTTTCCTCGGGCTTTCTTAAGTTGTTTAGTCACCTTCTTGAGATGCTTGTAGAATTTAGAAGCCCTAAACTTCCATATCTTCACTTGTCATTTTTTCTCTTTGACCTCTTCTGCTAACTCTACCTCATCTTGCTTCTACCAAGTCTGCTCCTTCATGACCTAGTTTAGTGCTTCCAAGTCATGAATTTGTTGCTCAAGCTCTACTATCCGGCTATTCAGATAGAGGGTAGAGGTCTCTGTTTCTAGCTCATCTGGTGCAAGCACTTTCTCTGCAATTGATTTGAAACATGTACCGTCATTGACAAGATCAAAGTCATATTTGCCATCCAGTGTCTGCATCATAATATCACCAAGGGTTTCAGTACCAAGGGCTTTTATGTCACTGAGGGTTTCATCCTCCTATGCGTTTAACTCATTAGGAGTTTTAATGCCCTGTACATCCAACTCAGCAAGGGCTTTAGTACCCTATTCATTCACCTCGTCAGGGGTTTCAGTACCCTATTCCTTCAATTCATTAGGGGCTTCAGTACCTTGTTCCTTCAATTCGTCAGGGGATTCAGTACCATGTTCATCAAAATTATCTAGGGCTTCAGTACCTAGTTCATCAAAATTTTCAAGGGCTTCTTGGTGCTACGCCTCGTCATCTAATTGTCCTTCTATTGGGTCTCTACTTGCACTTGTTTTCATTCTTTTCTTCTTCAATTTATGAATGAAGGCTGACAAGAGTATGTCTTCTTCCTTTTTTGCATCTTCTTCATTCCCCACTGTGTGGGATAATACATCTGCGAGGACTGAGAGGTTATGATCTCTAGGTGAAGCCTAGGGTGTCTCATCAATCAATATCGAGGAGATCGACTAAGCGTGACTTGTCCCCGAAGATACATTCCTTCTCCTCGTCAAGGTTCTGGTCGTTCTTCTTTTCACTGAAGATGGGGTTTCTTCAACATTTTTCTTCCCTACTTGCTCTATTTTTTCTTTACTTTTCATCTCAACTTTCCTCTTCTTACTTGCACTTTTCCAATTGACTCCCCTACACTTCTCTCCCAAAATTCTTTCAAGAATGCCTCCCAGGTTATTCCCTTAGCTTCCAACTCTTTCTTGACTAGGATTGAAATGAGCCCATGATGGTATAATTTATCTGCAACCTGACTGACACTCTCGTTCTGCCCTCCTTTCGCCATTTTCTCTAGACTTCGGAGCAGTTAATAAGGGAAATTGATGCGTTTCCCTGATTCAAAATGTAGGAACAACCTAATACGATACACGAAAATTAATGTATAACGTCCCTCGCAGGTCAAAAAATTTTGTAATATGTACAGGAGGTCTCGCCATTTTCCGAGCATGGCACTCTACGGAAGCACTCTCTTCCAATCAACCTTGAGCTTTTGATCAACCACAAATCGATGCCATATTTTCCTTTCGATCCTCTCCTTCTTGAACCATTTTTCACCCGCAGTTGAAAATCCTATAGCTCGCGCTATAGATTCCTCCCTGACTTCAAATTCAGTGAGCCTACTTTAGCTTGGCCCTCCTCGAACATCCTTGAAAATTCCAGAGCCACGGTTGTATCAAACCCATCAAATTTATGAAAAAATGGGAGAAATCCCAATTCTTGCAATAGTGCAAGACTCCCTCGATACTCAGATGTTTGCTCTATCTCCCTCATAGACGATGGTTCATGTCTCATGGGAGTCATCTCTATGTTGAATTCACCTCAATTCTCTCTCACAGCTTTGGAAATATTTCACAATGCGAAGTGCAAGGGAGCTGTCGAGAATTTTATGATGGAGATCCAGCCATTCCACTGCCTTGTTAATCGCTCCCATCCAATCACATTCAATCATTATTATTTCCTCTTCGAGACGGATGCACACATGTATCAATCTACTATGGTAGGCAATGATAATTGGAGGAGGCTCAAATTTTTGTGATGGAAGTGTAACGGTTGTGGGGGATCAGATTATTAGGTGAGGTGAGCGAGCACGTGATGGAGGATCTTTTCAATGGAGGTAAGTGTAGGATTTCAGGTGGTTATATACTATCCCTGGTTGCCTCATAATTCACATAAGGTGTACTTCGGTACTCATTAAAAATATTAGACTTCAAAACCTAAAATATCTTGCACTTTTAAATGATTTCTCCCTAAGTTAGTAAATGATAAAACAAAGTTTTAACCAAAATTTAAATAATACAATGTTATGATCTATCATTGTGGTAGTTATTCATTTGCAGAAAAAAATGTAAATTTCTCAATAATTTCCTACTTCTGTACTGTGTTCAAACAATTTTCTGCACTATTTTTGTGTGCCTGCACTAGTCATGCTTGAACTGATTCTACTGGCACTGCAATGTGCCTGCACTGTGCCTACTTGCACTTCAGCATGCTAGCACTATACCTTCCTACACCAGGTCTTTTTGTAGCATCAAAGAAAGAGGGGATAATAAAAAAATCTAATAGAACTCAGTTCTTTGGCTGGACTTTGAAAATTTCCTGAACATACAAGAGAAGTATTATTTGCCATTCTTTGGTGCTTCATGAGCATGCCTTCTGATCTGACTGTATCAAATCCTGCAATCGATCCATGAGGGAACAAAGAAGTGGGAAAGGATAATTATCAGAATGGGAAGAAATGTCATAATAGTGACTCCAAGAATAATACTACCAAGGGGGATAAATAAGACTAGGATATGGGAAAAAATTCAAAGGGGAAAAGAGGGATTTTACGAAATTGGATAGGGATAAAAAAATTTAGAAGAAAAAGGAGGGTGATTCATTATGGGATTCAGAAAAGAAAAGTAGTGGGAATTATGAAATGGGAAAATAAAAGAAAGGAATAATTTTACCTTCAAGGTCTACCTGCACTGGTGCTGGAAAAGTAATTGCAGCGAGAATTAAGTGTTTACATGGATAAACATTTCCATGCTAGTTACCCCAAACTTGGGTAAGGGTTGGGTTCCTTGAACCTGCTTCTTCTTGGTGGCATCCAGCATATCTAAAAATCAAGTAACATTTTGTTTTTATTGAAATTTCGATCTCCCTACCAGCATGCTAGTTTTCAGGTTGATCCTTCTACAATCATGTCAGCCAACTAATTTTCATAATTACAGGAAAAAAATTTATACTTTTCATTTTTTTTTTTCATTTTTCTTTTTACTTTTTTCTTTTATTATTATTATTTTTTTTAATGAGGAAATAAAGAATCAAATCTTCAACAGGTTGGTGTTACCACCTACCAACTCCTTTTCAGATTAGTGTTGGACTTGCTACATAAAATCTCCTTTAGTAAGGGGCTGAAAATACACCTTCAATCTATGCCCATTTACGAGGAACACACAATTCCATCCATCAATAGTTTTAATTTCTACTGCTCCATTTTCAAACACTTTGACCACCTCATAAGGTCCCATCTAGTAGGTATGGAATTTCCCTTTAAAATATTTGAATCTAGAATAGTAAAGGAGTACCCAATCACCTGGTTGGAATTGCTTATTTTGGATAGACTTTTCATGCCACTTCTTGTGCTGTTGTTGAACCAAGATGTTCTGCTAAATAACATCCCTTCGAAATTCATCTAGCTCATTCAACTTTAGAAGAAATTGATGTTGTGCTTCAGAGAGATCTAGCCCCAATTGGACTATAGTCCTGAAAGTCTTGATCTTGAATTCTATCGGTAAGAGGACTTGTTTCTTGTACATCAGCTCATATGGTGTGTGTCCTGTGTTGTTCCTCCAAGTGGTTTAGTATGGCCACAAGGATTCTGATAATTTGTCAACCCAATCCTTTCTATGAATATTTAATGTCTTTGTGAGGATGGATTAAATTACCTTGTTTGTGGACTCCACTTGACCATTTGCTTGCGGGTGATACGGTGTAGATTTCCCATGCCAAATTTTGTACTGCTCCATCACACCCTATACCAAATTAGAAATAAATTGCGGTCCATTGTCTGAAACAATTTCTCTAGGCACACCAAATCTAGTAAATATTTTAGTAAAAATAAAATCAACAACAACTCTTTCAATAGAAAAAGAAACATATTTAGCTTCTACCCATTTTGTAACGAAATCTATTGTTATGAAACCAACTCACAAAAAGATAGAAAATATAGATGAACACCTTATAAATAAGCCTCTTTGAGGGGGAAACCTCCTTTACATTACACAAATGAACATTTCTTGGATGATACAAATGACAAGACCTCCTTTCTATATATATGAGACTAAGGGGTCATAATATAATCAGAGCCGACATAACAATAATAATTTAAGGGCACAATAATAACAATAGTGGGATTCTATGGGGCACAATAATAACAATATGGGGACTACATGGGTACAACAATATAATAAGGTGGTTGTACTAATAATAATAAGGGGTTACACTAGTAGTATAGGGGCCTAACATGCCCCTCTCCTTCAAAAAGTGTTGTCCTCAACGCTTGAGTAGCTCTTGATGCTTCTGTATAAATTCTTGTCCTCCCATGTGGAATATTCAGTAGGTAAGTTCTTCCACTTGATGAGATACTCTAAAATTTATCGATTTCGTAGCTGTTGGGTTCTTGTTCCTATGACTGCTCCAGGTTCCAATATGATTTTTCCTTCGTCTTCAAGTTTTGGCAATATTGTTTGAATTGGGATCTTCTGCAATTTTTGAATGAGTGGCCACACTTCTTCACCTTATTCCATTCATCCCTTGCTTCGTTTAATCCAATCTAGTTGGATAATAGAAATAGCACAAAACAATGCTTCCACATCCTCATCCTTTCTTGAGAGTGCATCTGCAACAAAAATTTTCTTCCCTTTTCTGTAGATGATGTCAAAGTCATAACCCAACATATTTGTGACCCATTTTTTCTGTTCTTCTAAAGATAATATTTGTTCTAAAAAGTATTTAAGACTATCATGATCCATTAGTACCTTGAAGTGTCTTCCCATTGGCTAAGGTCTCTGTTTCTTAAGTGTATGTAGTATTGCCAGCATTTCCTTCTCATAAATAGCTTTCTTGAGATGTAGTCGTAAAAATACCCAATCACCTACATCAAAAAGAATTCACTACAATGTTGATCTACCTGTTGTTTCATTTGATTTTGCACCAAAGTGGCATTATCCTTTAAAAGTTGGAGAACTTGTTGTTGATGCTCAATGTGATCTTTCACTGCTTGAACCTTTTTTTTCTTGATATGTCCTTCTATCATGATAGTTTGAGGAGTGGTAATTTATTCCAATGCTTTACAAGATATGGTCAGATTCATTTCTTGATGCTCGATGTGATCTTTCACTTCTTGAACATTTTTCTTCTTGATATGTCCTTCTATCTTGATAGTTTTAGGAGTGGTAATTCCGGCCAATGCATTACAAGATATGGTTGGATTCATTTCTTCTTTCTCGATGTGATCTTTCACTTCTTGAACCTTTTTCTTCTTGATATGTCCTTCTATCTTGAGAGTTTGAGGAGTAGTAATTATTTCCAATTCTTTACAAGATGTGGTTGGATTCATTTATTTTTTCTCTGGGGTTGGTTCCTGGTGTATATACTCTTCTTTTGATGTTTCTTGATCCTTTTCTTCCTCCTCTCCACAATCAATTTAAAATAATTTCTTCTCAGCACACTTATGACCTTTAATGTATTTTTTATCACAATTGTAACAAAGCCCTTTTTCTCTTTTTTCTTCCAATTGTTGTGGTGTAACCCTTGTACGTTGTGGAAGGCTAGGAGAAACAGCACTTCCATCTTTATAGTTGTGAGGGGTAGACTTCCTTGTTGCCATAATTTTTCTTTCCACTTTGTAACAAAGCCCTTTTTCTCTTTTTTCTTCCAATTGTTGTGGTGTTGCTCTAAAGAAGATGTTGCTCTTTGTATCCTCATAATGTGCTATAATTTCCTCCGTGAAAATTGACCATGTAACAAGTGGTTTATGAGAACAAAGCCCTTTATACCATAAAAATTGATCTTGTTATAAATATGAAGATGCAATACATACCTTTTTTAATAGTGGTACACCATGTAGATCAAAATATTTCTCCATCTGTAGTATCCAATTTACAGGATCCTTGCCATCAAACTTACTATCTCGATTTTTCTTGATTTTAGGAGCTCGATCTTGAAACGACTGTAACTCTGTAATTTCAGATCTCCAAGTTGTGAAATTCCTTCCTGCGGTAGCTCTCTAAGTTCTCTTTCTAACCCCAAAAGTCTGATCATAATTTGATTATCCAAGAAATAGTTATGCCAAATCTCCCACGCTGACCTGATTATAGACTAGTTTAGTAGAGCGAACTTGTATGAAGTGCCATCTGTGACAGTTTCAACCTTAGGACCTAAAATTGATATTGTGAAAGCTACAGTTCGTCCTCTTTCAGTAACTTCTGATGAAATTTCAATCTGATGCTCAGAGAATTTATGATGGTTTTCCCAAGGTCACCTGTTTAAGATGTAATTCAGGAATCTGCAAAACCCCTAACATCCTCTCATGATATCTCCGCAAATATAGTGAGATAGGATCTGAAATTTGGAGCCAAGGTTCAGACCGATTTCATCTCAAATGGGTTTTTTGTTTAGCTTTTGAAACTTCATAGCGAAAGAGTTGTAGTGAAAATTCCACGATGACCTATTTGGGGCAGCGAAACCCTAGAATCCACAACTCTGATACCAAATGTTATGAAACTAGCTCAGAAAAAGATAGAAAAGATATATGAACACCTTATAAATAACCCTCTTCAAGGGGGCAACCTCCTTTACATTACACAAATGAACATTTCTTGGATGATACAAATGACAAGACCTCCTTTCTATATATAGGATTCTAAGGGGTCATAATATAATCAGAGCTGACATAACAATAATAATGTAAGGGCACAATAATAACAATAGTGGGCTTCTATGGGGCACAATAATAACAATATGGGGACTACATGGGTACAACAATATAATAAGGGGGTTGTACTAATAATAATAAGGGGTTACACTAGTAGTATAGGGGCCTAACATCTGTACAAACCAGAATATGCTTTTTATTTAATGATGTCGGGTTAATTGGTCCCACAAAGTCAATGACCCATTTTTCAAAAGGCCCAATCATAACTTGAGGACATAAAGGCATTTCATTGGTTTGATTAGGTTTGCCAATTTGCTAATAGTTCTCACATTACTTGACATATTGTTTGGCATCCTTAAACAAGGAGGGCCAAAAATAGCCAGCTCGTAACACTTTGTATGCAGTCTACTTATCAACGAAGTGAACCCTGCAAGGTTCATCATTGGAAGATTTTAAAATATCAAACACTTCTTCCTTTCTTACACATCTACGAATACTAAGATCTGCTCCAGTGTAAAAGAGGTCTCCTTGGATCCAGGAATATGCAAAAATTTTCTGTATGATATTCCTCTTTTCATGAGTGGATAAGTGAGGTGGTAGTTTTCCAGTGACTAAATAGTTAGCTATGTCAACAAACCACGGGGATTTTTTCGACACAACAAAAATATGTTCGTCAGGAAAATCATCATCAACAAGAATTGCTTCACCGAGATTATTTAATCTTGAAATATAATCAACTACTACGTTAGATTTTCCCGGTCTATCAATAATGGTAATATTAAATTCCTGCAACAATAATAACCAACTAGTCACTCTACTGCTAGTTAATGGTTTATTCATCAAATATCTTATTGCAGAATGGTCAGTATGCACAAAGACTTCATACCCTATAATATAATGTCTGAATTTATTAATGGAAAAAATTAAAGCTAAAAATAATTTCTCAGTAACCATATAATTTTCAGCGGGTGACAAGTTTTTACTAATGAAATAAATAGCATACGATTGTTTATCTTCTTCTTGTCCTAAAGATGTGCCAATAGTAGTGTCTGAGGCATCAGAGGAAACATGAAATTGTAGGGACCAGTTTGGTCCTCTCAAAACTGGTGCCTAAACTAGTTTTTCCTTCAATGTCTCAAAGGACCGTTGGCAAGTAGTGGACCAAGAAAACTCACTATCTTTAGCCAAAATTCAGAAAAGCAGGGTAGCTATCCTTGAGAAGTTCTCAATGAATCTCCTAGAGTATCCCGCATGTCCTAGAAAACCTCTCACTTCCCTTTGAGTTTTGGGTATAGGAAGACTCAATATAATTTCTATTTTTGTAGGGTCAACCTAGATACCTTTGTCAAAAATAAGATGGACAAGAACCACTCCTTCCTTGCACATTAATCTGCATTTTTTGTCACTCAAGGCGAGATGAGCTTCTTGGTAGTGAAGAAGCACATTTTCTAGATATTTTAGGGCTTCCTAAACTGAATTTCCAAACACAGAAAAGTCATCCATGTAGATTTCCACACGCTCAAGGTCAGCAAAAATGGCCTAGACTGCCCTTTGAAACACAGTCGGGGCATTACATAGCCCAAAGGGAAGCACTCAGTAAGAAAATGTACCCCATGGACATGTAAAATTGGTTTTGTCTTGATCCTCAGGTTCAATCTATATCTAGTTATAACCACTAAAGCCATCTAGAAAAGAAAAGTACTTCTTACAAGCAAGGGTATTGAGTAGCTAGTCGATGAAAGGAAGGGGGAAGTAATATTTGAGAGTGGATTTGTTCAATTCTCTGTAGTCAATACAAATGCGCCATCTCCCATCTTATTTTAGGACTAATACTAATGGAGAGACCCACTGGATGCCAGAAATGGGATAGATAAAATTGGCATCTAAAAGTTTTTACAATTCTTCCTTTACAACATCTCTTAGAGCTGGGTTCATACACCTTCGGGGTTGTCGGATAGGTCAGGCTCCATCCTAAATATAGAGATGTTGGGTACAAGTTTCAGCAGGGATGCCTTTCATATCTTCATAGCCCCATGCAAAGGAATCAAGATGGTTTCACAAAAAATTCACAAGCTGCTCTTGCTGGGATGAATCCAAGTCTAAACTAATATGCAAGGGTCTACCTAGACTAATCTCAACAAGAGTGGTGTCAGGTTCAAGAGTACACAGATGTTTCACTAGAGATAGTGGCGAGGGACGTAGAGAGTCATGACTTTCCTGAAAATATAGACTAAAAATATGACTCAATGACTCGAAATTGGGCATGGTGTCTAGATTGTTCAAGAAGTCTTGAATCTCACCCTCCTACGAGAACTCAGCATTATGATGTATCAAGGAAACAAGCTGAGTCTCCTCATCACTACTGTAGTCTAACCATAAAGTGTCTCGGAGCTCCTGAATGGATCTAGCGGGTGGATACAAGGTGACCTTCTTCCTAGAATCTCCATGGGAAATATACATGTCACCAGAACGACATCTGATATAAGCATTCGCCATAGCAAGCCATGGTCATCCAAAGATCAAGGGAAGTCCTTCCACAGGATTCTTTGGCTAAAGCATAATGAATTCTGCGGGGTATTCCCAAGAGTCTAAAGAAATGACCACATCATCCAACACCCCTTCCAGCTTGATTTTAGATTTGTTTGCTAGTTCAAGCACAGTGGGAGTAGGACGAATATGAACCAATCCAAGTTGATCCATGGTTTTCTTGGTCATAACATTAATGGCTGACCCCAGGTCTATAAGTACATTGGAGACAAGGACTTCACCTATTTGAACAAAGGCAATAGGGTTTCTGGGGTTGGTATATTTCTCCATGTGCATACACCTCGTCATTAACTCTACTTCTCTACCAAAAAATTGAATAGTTTGAGGTTCTAATCTTCTCCTTCCTGGATTCTTGAGACAAAGTTCCCTAATGATTTTTGTGCAAATGGGGATCTCTTTAATAGCTTGGAGCAAAGGTACCTTTATGAAAAGGTTCCTAAGCTCAGAAGCCAAGCTAGACTCGGGAATGGGGTCATTCTTCTCCACAACTAACCTCTCTGGATAGGGAGGTCAGTTGGAAGAAGATGGAAAAGGCTCAGAAGGTACGGGGATAGTTTGGATGGTGTCATCTTTTTCAGAATGGTCGAGAGTTTCCTCCTCACCTTTCTCATTGATAATCACGATAAGCTACTTTTGATTTTCAGAGGTTACTATCTTCCCCAATCTCAATTGGAGGTCATTGACTCCAACTAGCATGGATTGATATCTGGATGAGGAAAGCAGGTTCATAGAATGGATCATTTGTACTGCTTTGTTATTGGGGTTGGGTAAAGGTTGGGCAGGCAGCTAAGGAGGTCGAAATGGTGGAGGTAAAGGCAATGGTGGCATTGGCTGACTTAGCTGAGGTAATGATGGTTTTGGCATTGGGTAAGGTGCATATGTAGGAGGATATGACTGCATAGGTGCAGGATAGGAATGGTGCAAATGGTTTGGCCCTCTCCATCCTTGTTGCCAAGATTGGGAGGCTTGTCCATAATGATATTGGTTCCCATGCTGCCAATGTTAAGAGTGACTAATGTTAGGATAGGAATATGAATGTGCATTATAACCAAAAAAAAGGGGTGGAGGTTCAGGAGCCATACCTGCACTTACCTAAGGCCAGTTTCTTCGTGCTCCCATAGCATGCAATGATTCGGATTTAGGTTGGCCTCCTTCAAGTACAGCTTTCAACCTAGGTATGGAGGGACATTTTTCCTTGCATGGTTCTCTGTACAAATTGCACATTTATTAGTTTCTTTAATATCGAGAGTACATTCCCTTAAAAGATGCTTTCTTCTACATTTTGGAGTGAAAATAGACAATGACTCTTGTTCCTCTACAATTTTTTGTTGAAACTTCAAAGAGTCTATTTCTTTACTAACACTATTCATTATTGCAATTTTCATATTGACCATTTTGTTTTCTAATCCAATAATCATAGTATTAGTAGATTTGGTTTTCTTATTTCTATTCTGAATTCCTTTACCAGATCTATATTGATTCCTCAATAATTTCTTGCACAAATCATAGATTTGATCAAAAGATTTCTAAGCAATATCCCCTAGTCCTGATATATTTAGATTATTCCTAGCATCATCAGTAAGCCCCTGTAAGAACAAGGTTCTAATGGTACTTAGATCAAATTTGTGCTTTGACCTTTGGAGGATGTACAGGAATCTCTCCAAGTAGTCCTCTAAAGTCTCATCATCATTTTGCACAATAGTAAAGATTTCATCTTGAAAATCTCTAGTTTTACAATATTCCTATATTTTGACAAGAACACTCTCTTCATTTGTTCCCAAGAAGATATAGTGTTTCCTCCTAGTCCCGTGAACCAGTGAAGTGCTGCGTCGTTGAGAGACGTGGGAAACAACTTTAAATTTTTGGCATCATATGAATAATCATAACTTCTACACAAAATATCAAACTCAATTAAGAAAGAGTCTAGGTCTTCAAGTACCTTACCATAGAAATGAGGAAGAGCTGATGGAAAAATATTTTTCATTTGTATTTGTGTATTAGGATCCACAATTAGGAACCCAAAAGCGGATTGTTCCTCATTTACCTAATTTTCACCAGTTCCTTCTGCATTCCACGCGAACCGTTCTCAATAGGCTGAGAAGGATGACTATGGGTTCCAATAGTCCCCTTCTTCCCCTTTGTGGGATGTGTCACTCTTGGATCACTGCTACCAGAGCCCAAGTGGATTGTTCCTGTGTGATGAGTCTAGGTTTGTTTAGACTTTCTACTTGCAAAAGAAGCCCAATATGAGATTTTGTTTCAGATTTATCAGTATTTCTTTGGCCCCTAGTGGGCTTCATACCCCTACCTCTTTTAGGAATTCATTTCAAAAAATGACAAAACAAAATTCCAATAAAAATGTTGCAATTCAAAAATAACTGGACACCTATAAATTCCTTCAAGCAAATAGAAACACACTGCAGGAAAAAATAATAGTAGACTTGCCCCTATTACAAAAACATAAAATTCTTACCAATTCAAATCGCCTCCCCGGCAACGACGCCAAAATGTTGGGTGCAGGAATTGTAATTAAGCAAGCTCCTTCAACACTTAATTGTCAACTCGGGGGTTTCGTAAACTTAGAGATGAAGCACAAGTAATGCCAGAAGTGGTATGAAATTTTCCTATTCCTATTCTTACTTCTCAATTGAAACTTTGCAGAATTAAACAGAAAAATCTCAAAGGAAATTAACACCAAAGTAATTCTAGTGCTGGAATGTAAAAGAATGCATTTGCGAAGAAACCAAATAAAGGAACTTTCACACTGCTATAAACTATCTTAATCGCTGAAGTGAAACTCTATGTCTATCCTTAGTACAGGTGTTGGCAGTTTAACAAGTGGGACCTTGAAAATATCTACCTTCTCAATGATTTTCCTTCTCACACTAAGTGGTTGTTCCTGTACTCTTGCAATCTGCTTGCACTAGTGCAGGTACAGAACTTATGTGAGAAGTATAACTTGTACTTATACTGAAGACTTATATTTTCTGTAGGGGCTCTAAGCCTCAAGACTTGGAGCACTTCTGTTCCTGTAGCAAGACACCAGTCCTTGTACCAGAACAGAGTTTCCTACACCAAATATTCCAAGTTTCTTTTGGGAAGATAAAAGAGCATGTTAACTATGAAAGGAATTGCAAGTGCGAGTAGAATCTGAAATAATCTTGCACACGAAAAGAATGCTTTAATTGATTGAATCTTACAAATAGAAATAAACTCTTAAGATAAAAACAATCTTCGAAAGTAAAGCAAACTTTCTTCAGTCAAAGGAGTTTTGCATGTAAACAAATATAACTCGAAATGGTTCACTGTAATATTCCATATTACTTCTAGTCTTTTTCCTTAAATTGTGAAGTGAAAATACAAATCGAGATATGCAATATCATTCTCCTCTATTTCCTGAAGTTATCTTTAATCCTTAAGGATTCATCTTTCAATATTAGAGACAAACACTTGCTTTGCAGAAATAGATTAAATCATGTAAAAGGAAAAGAATGAAACATTCTCTGTAAATGAACTAGCGAACAAGAGTGCAAGATCCTCATACCATGTGGGAATTTACAGGGTAAGTTCCTCAGACAGAACACCAAAGGACACCGCTCTCAAATAGATCACAAATCAATACACCAGTATTGTTGACGTGGTTAAAACCCTCAAAGAGGGAAACAGTCCATGGCCTGAGCCAACGCGGGCACTTCAAGCAATTTATTAATAAAAGAATGAAAATTTACATAAGCTTCTCTCATGAACAGTTACTCTACAAATGACCCTCCATGCTCTTTAAATAGAGATCATGGACCAATCAGGTGTTAAGCCATGGATCAAGTGTCAGTAATACCGAGGAGAGAATGAACCATTGGATCACTACATATCATGACCGTCGGATTGTAAGTTACAAAAGTACATAGTAAAGAAACACACTTTATCTAACTCTACACTAGACCAAGTTATACTTAACTATTTCCTATGTGTCAAAATATCCTAACAGGAAGGATCTCATCTACATGATCCAAGTGAAAGAAAACCAACATTGAAATTATATGAAACGATTTAATTGAACTTCCACACAACGGATCCATTAACGCTTGACTATTTAATGGAATAAATTAGAATTCATAGGTAAGAAAAAAATTCGAGATTCAAGTCACACTAATATAAATGAATAAAGTTAACACACCTTTTAAGATAACAAGAAAGAGGGTAAATGAGATGGGTTGGTTGGGCCCTAGCCAACCAGCTCGTTTCCTGTTTTAGGAAATGAAAACCTTCAACACGTTATCGATACATCAATGAAGAATTACATGCAAAATGAAAAATCCATGGCACAACTCCTTATATTAATTTCGATCAGCAAATTTACATGAGAGTTAGATTCCAACCCAGAACGAGGGCGATAATGAAATTGCAAATAAACCAGAAATTACAACGATCTACTCTCGCTATTGCTTGCTAGCTAGTTCTATCTAAAATCTAAATTTTATACAACCCTTTGGTCCGTGGCCATAACCAAAAATTATAGTCATTCCAAATCAAGCCTTTCAATTGAAACAAAAATAACAAACAAAATTACAACTTAAGCCGATGGCTATAATAAAGCGCGAACTATTCGTGGTCGTAGACTGATCTTCGGCCATATCCCTTATTGTCCTCTGCTTTAATTTCAACTCCAGATAACTGCAACTAAACTGGATGACGTGGACCAAGATACCCGTGTGGAGTGATTGACTGTTACGGAGATCACGAAACAGATATTTGCTGGCGGTGCAGGAATCTTCCTACACTAGATCAAACTAGCATAATGATTAATACTTTAGCTTTATCAAATACTTTAGGAAAGTAAATATAAGTTACACGAAATATTTAAAGGCACGAAATCTACTTAAAATGATTAATTAAGCACTTAATAAACCTTAAACATGAAATATGAAGTTTATGTAGGAATAGGCAGTATTCTTGGAATAGTGCAGGAATGAGGAGGTTTATGTAGAAAAACAGAGGTTAATGGTTGTGGTTTTGTGATAGGAAGGGGATAAAAATGGGGCATTTTGGCCTACTAATAGTATCCGGTTCTACTCTTGCTCCTCATCTTGTTTCTGTGCTTCTTCTTCTTCTTCTTTCTTATTCTTTTATTCTTCCAATATCCTTTTCTCTTGTTCGTCCCTCTACTTCATCTCTTCCTCCTACTTCCTCTGCTTCCTCCTCTTCTCTACTGTTATGGTTGCTTTCAGGATGATTGGATCGGCTTTCAACTTGTGGCTCTACTCTTCCATTGGACTATACGCAACTTTCCTCTTTCCCTTTTCGCGCACTAGGTTGCGCCTTCCTACAGGTACTTCCTCTGGAGTTCCTTCTTTCTGCGGAGTTGCCTATGATGTTCCTACAAAGCTAACTAGTTCACTGGACTTGGAGGAATTATAACAATTCTCCATCTTTTCCTCCTTGGGCTTACGAAAGGTCCCACTTGGCCACTGAAAATGAATCCTTCCATAACGGTCTTTATAAACATTCCTAGGATTGTATGGATTTAAGTCAAAATGACGGAATGTGAATTTCTCTATCTCATTGACTTTGGTGTCTACAACTTTCAAATTCTTGATTTTGTGCAGTCTAATTTGCAAAGGAAGAGGAATCCAAGGGGTTTTCTTCTTCCTATGAAAAAATGTTGATAACCATGTGGGAAGATGGTAAGAAACTTCTTGGATGACTAACTTATCAGTTGCATACCTTGGTAAAAGATACAGATAATTTCGTCCCCAAACACTGTGAGGAAAATGCCACTCAGTGAGGAAAACCAATCTGCTATTTTTGACACTGCTTCCATTACCCCATGTGACATGAAAGGTGTCTCTTTCTCAAAGATTAATTTGTACAATGGAATGAGGAAGTGATCAGTCAACTTTTCCATTACACTTTTGTGGTTGCAATCTAAAAGCAACTTGCAGTAAATGTGCACGACAGACTCTCTTGGTGTCCAGGTCCAATTCATGCCAGGAAATTATTTGTGAGCACATGTTGCATCTAGTAGGTAGGAAGACATGTAAAATCTAGCTTTCTTTCCCTTGGGAGGAGTCTAGGCATTAGCTACATGGATCTTCAGCTATTGAGCCAACAATTATGACTAGTTGAATAGTTTTCCTTCATTCACAATTTGTTGAAAATGCAACAAGAAAATCCTAATTTAATTTTTTCCTTGAATAATTAGGAATAAAATTGTAATTCAATATCACAAGACAACTTGTACAAGTTAACTAAGTTAAAAACCTATCATTATACAAGAGGGCATTCCTTGTGGGTTCTTTGATGGGGCTTCCCAAAACAATAGGGCTGGAGCAGGCATGTGTATACACATCAATCCGGATCACTTTTTAAAAGCTTCTGTTGGTTTGGGTACAGGCACAAATAACTATGCTGAATTATCGGCCTTACAATACCTTTTATGTTGGCTCCATCACAGAAATATCAACACAATTCAGATTTTCGGGGATTCACTAAATGTCATAAACTGGGTCAATGGAAATGCATCTTGTCAAAATCAGATTTTGAAGACTCTTGTTGAAGAAATCTCTTTCTTGAAGGCATACTTTAACAGGTTTTCGATATGCCATATCTACAGGGAAAGGAATGAGGAAGTAGATCAGCTATCTAAGGCTGGTCTACAACAGGATCTGGGCAGCTGGACAGTAGAAGAGATCAGACAGGGGCAGTCTTTCATATCAGATCAGCCTCCATATGCTCAGCCTTTTTGATCACTGCTTCATCATCTTTTTTGACAGCACCCTTCTCGGATATATATTTCTGTTTTATAATTTTTATATAGTCTCCATCATAATTTTTTTTCTCTGGTTCATAGCTACAGCAAACAGACTTTTATATATAATTTTTATATGTATCCACATGATTATAGACTTATAATTTTTGTTGTAAGGGGTTGTTTTTCCTTCGTCAAAGGAGACCCCAGGTTTCTTTGTTTTTGTTATGATTTTGACTATGCCTCCATCCGGGAGGAAGACTGTTACAGGTTCTTTAAACAGCAGAAACAGCTCCAAGATGTTGAGCAGATCCAGAAAACAGATGAGCCAGCAGTATGGCTTATGACCAATTTGCATGTAAAACTTTTTATAATCTCACAATAAAAAGTTTTGATTTTTTCCTCGGAAAAGTTAACTAAGTTAATTTGACTTAGTTGGCTCAGGTAATTCGTGTTAAGGGTCTAACTAGAGTCATGTAGAGTGTCTTCTACATTATAGGATCCCTGGTTGAGTTTATTTTGAGTTGTAATTAATTAATTCAATTTAATTGAGTTAAAGTTAGTTAGACTAGTTCCAACTAATGGAGGAACTAGTAGGAGGTTATACAGTGGAGTGCTACTTCATGTGTTTAACTAGTTAAATAATGATTCAATTAAAATAACTCATGCATGTCAGATCTAAGGGTTACCTAGTTGAGAATGTATTTCAAGGGTAGTTTACTATCAGTTGTATAATCATCCAAATTGTACAAGTGGTGCATGCAATCAGAGGAAGGCCTATGGGGATTGTGCAATTCATATTGGGGAATTTCCCTAACTAATAGGGGTCTAATTCCAAAGGAAACACACAAGGAAATAGGGACTTGGGAAAGCCAAATTTGGTTAAGTATTGGCCTAGGATTGTCTAAGAAGCTGTGAGACATATAGAGATAGCGTAGAGGTTGCTCGGGCTTGAGAAAAGCATTGTAATCTTCTCATATTTTCATACTAATGCAATATACAGATAGAAAGAGTTTTTAGTTGTGGCTTTCCCCAAGAAATAATTTTGTAATACGTTGATTGAATTCATTCTCTTGTATGCTTCATGCCTTCGCGATTGTTTAATTGTTTCTACTGATGAGTAGAGTAGATTCAAGTCTTTTGTTTTAGAAAAATACATAAGCAGTTTGAATCTACAAGGAATTTCTACATGGTATTAGAGCATAAATCACTTTAGAAGAGGAGAATATGAGTTTTTCTTTTGCAGGTGAAATCAAATTTGCAGTATCATTCTTCAGAGCTAGTAGGATGTCATTTTAAGAATTGAGACTATATTGCTTGGAAGGATAAGATGGGGGCAAGGTTGGAAGACACCGAACTAAAGGAATTCATAAACAAAGATATTCTGAAGCCTTCAAAAATAGATTCTCAAGATCTAGCAGAGTTTAGGAAATGTGTTGCAAAGGCGAGAAGGATCATACTACAAGAAGTTTGAGATCATATTGTCTCGAACCTCCACAGGAAGGATACACCATATGCAATGTGGCAAGCCTTGATCAACTTGTTTCAGAACAACTGTGACCAGAGGAAGCTGACACTAAAGGACAAGCTTCGGAAGATCAAGATGTAGAAGGGTGACACAATACCACAATACTTGAGCAAGTTCACCCAATGTTGGGATTAGCTTGGGAGTGTCGATAGTATAGTTGTTGAAGATGGTTTGGTCAGCTTACTACTTCTAGGCCTTCCCAAGAGCTGGCACAACTACTAGGATTCAGTAAATGGGAGGGAGAACTTACCAAAGTGGGAGCGTTTATCGTCTGAATTGGTGCAAGAAGAGATAAGGCAGAGCACGAGAGATGGAACCTCATCCAAGCATGATGATGAGGAGAACTGTGCCTTCGCTAGAAAGGCAAAGAAAGGGAAAGGAAATAAATTCCAATCCAAAGGAGATTCCAGTTAGGGTGGCAACAAGAAGAACCTATTGAATATGAAATGTTTTCATTGTCATGAGTTGGGACACTATGCCATGCAGTGTCCACGCAAGAAGGCCGACAAGAAGCCCTTAAGAGGATTGTGATGAGCCCCAAAAATGGATAATTATATGGGTTCATTCAGCCTCCTAATTCGACTTAATCCACCATTCTCATTAGTTTATTGCATGTTTTTTATTATATTTATGCTAATAGAGTGAATTGGGTTAGTCATTATGCCAACAAGTCTAATGTGTGCTTTATGCAGTCTTTTTGGTCAATTTGGAGACAAAATCAAAGGTTTAAATGAGCACTTGGCAGCCAAATTCGTGGAGAGGATTCTTAGGAAGGTGTCCCCTTCATTTATGGGCCCTTACCTCAAATTCTCCACCATCAGCTCGGAGTTCAAGGGCCACCAAATCAATTATCACAAGGGCGACCGAGCAAGGGCTAGTAAAGGTGTTGTTAACTACAAGTTTTGGCAGCCGAGTTCCTAAAGTTTAGGAGGGTTGTTGGGGTCCTCAATCTGTATAACTAAGAGGGCTTAGGGCCTCATTTCAGTTAGTCACTTTGTAGGCAGAAGTTAGCTAGTTGGTAGTTCGATTTTAGTCATTTTTTAGTCAGTTTGTAGGCAGTAGATTATCTCTGCATTTCAGCACATTTTCTAGCTTTTCCTTGTGGACAGTTTTGGAATGTAACTATTCTTTTGATCAATAAATATGGATCTAGCTTTTCACCAACTCTAATATCTCTTAGGAGGCTATAGCTCTTGGGGTTGGGCCTGTTAGAGCCTAAATCTGCCTTAGGCTAAAGGAAGGCAAAATTCAGGGTAACCACAAACCACACTCAGTATGGTAGCTAGCCCTACCAGAATAGGAGAGGGCTCTCTCCGGGTCACACTCAGTAAAAATAAACAATAAAGTCTGAGATGACTCAAATTGAAATACTGATTTTAGGCTAGTAATAGATGTGGAAAAGGAGATTTTTGAATGACTGAATGTTCTGGGCTGTAAGGGACAAAGGAACACCTGAGCTGGGAAATTAAATCAAGGACACAGAATATTTCGTGAGGAAAGATAGGTAGGAGGTTTAGCAGTAAGATTGAAGTAATATGGAATCGAAAGACTGTTAAGAGGTTGAAAATGGCATAGCAAATGAATCCTTTTCAAACAGAATAATAAACATACAGCATGAATACCTTACTGAGGCAGAGCAGTGAACTGGATTCCGCCTTTCTTACTTTAAAGCATTCAACTGGAAATGGTTATGAATGGACTGTATAAAACATAACAAATACACATATGAAACAGAAATAGGAAACATCTGCTAAACATCATACCACATGAATCTCATGAATCAGAGCTGCATCATTTTATTAATTCCCTGGCCAAAATGTGCAGTGCAGAGCTGAGTTTTCTCTCCCACGGTCTCCAAAAAATTACCACCCTTTGCAAATAGTGTTGCATACAATAAATAGACTATGCCATTTGAAAATAGAACGAACCACAATTGGGGAGTTTTTCAAATGATTACAAACTGGAAATGGAAAGCCAACCATTAGTTGCAGGTGTAGTGTTAGAAGAATATGACAAATGGCTTGGGTGACTGCTCACCTTCCTTTGCCACTTGGTTAGGAGGCCACCTTTAGTGAAAATAATTTTTAAACGTTGCCTTAGTTGCCGAGAAAAATATAGTGTAAATGAGCGGGCCCACTTGGAGAAAGTCGTGAATCGAAATGTCGCGGAGCGAAAGTGATTTTGGCCTTTGGGTCTTTATGAGGCTATTTTGAGGTACCTGTAGGAGTCCAAATTGTGCCCAAGTGTGCTTGTTGGAAAGCCTGGCCTATCTACTTTCCAACCCAAGTGGAATTTCTGAATTTGGTGCTCATTTTCCCCTCCAAACCTTCATTCTCCCAAGACTGCTTCCTGTGTGTCAAAATAGGGGCAGAGAGGTCATTTTTTGAGTGTTTTTGACCTCCTGGGGACTCAAATCATGCCCAAATTTCTTGTCCATGCACCATCAAGCATGATTTTTCATGTTGATCCAAAAATGCAAGCCATTTGTGATTTGGAGCTCCCAATCCTAAGCGCCGCGCTAGTGGCTCAGCGCACAGGGAGAAAAAACCTATGTTGTGACCAAAAAATTGCCATGTGACCAAAATTGCCCCAAATTTCTTGAAATTTGGGCTGGATATCATCTATGAGGTGCTATATTGGGCCACAGAGGCCTCAGCCAAGATTCGAAGCCGATCTTTCTCTTTTTGCCTCTTTTTCGCTTTGCTCAATTTTGCCTTCAAACTCCTTATCCGAGCCTTGGAACTCATATTGCGTGCCCTGTAATGATAAACCATATGCCTCAATAATGCTTTGTCCTTGTCACTTTCGCCAACAAATTCTCTAAGTGGATGTTGATCCTCTTGAGCCAAATATCTCGATCAGCCTCTATCTCTTGCTGAATGGGTGTCCTCTCATTTAGGTTTTGTTGGGCAACCTACTAGTCTTCACGGATTTTTTGCCACCTCTATGAGGCCTCTTGGTTGCATGTACCTCTGTTGGCGAATCACTGTGTGTCTCTTCTTCATGATCATATGACGGATCAGATGTCATGTCTGCTGGTGGACAAACTATCTTGGACAAATAGGTGTTGATATGTCACACTGTCTTGTAATGCCTTTGATGATGTGCTTGACGTTTTTCAGCAAGAGAACATAATGACATGGGGGACAGTAAGGGGAGGGAAGAATAGTGAGGGATTAGGGACTATTGGGGAAAGATTTGTTTGGGAAATATAGGAGGGTTTGAGGGGTCTTATGTGTGGGATAGGGTTTAGGGTTTCGCCTTTGAAAGTTTTGGGAAAGGGAATTTAGGATAGGGTTTAGTAACTTTAGGGGATGGGGAACAAAAGGAATTAAGGATAAGAGAAATAATGGAAAACAGTAACTTTGGTGGGGAACAAGTTTTGAAACCCTAGGCAGCATTTTACATGTGAGGAATTCAAAATGAGAGGGGTTGAATTTTTGTTTCAATCATTAGCATCCATAAACCACCATACCCTAGCACAAACTTGGATGAAACACCAAAATGGAGGCTTTACCTAATTTTGGAATGAAGCATTTGAAATTTGGAGGAAGATTTTAATGAATTTCAGGCCTTTTAGCCCTGTGCGCCGCACCTCCCATGTGCGTCACGCCAGTGTAAATTTACATTGGAAAATTTCTCCTAGTGCGCCGCGCTCCCTTTGTGCACCGCGCCTTTTTCAAGAGCCTTTTGGAGGCCTTACCTGTGTACAAATTGGGTTCAAGATAGCTTGTTGGAAGGGACTTTGAGTCTACTTTCCAACCCAACTAGAATTTTTCAATTTGGAGTTCATTTGCCCTATAAAAAATCAAATCTCCCAAGACTGGTCAAAATGTGCCAAATGAGGTTGCCTCAAAGCAGAGTGTTGTTACATTCAACTTTTGAATGCCTTTCGCAACTCCAAATTGAGCTCATGATAGCTCATTGGAAATATATTTGTGTCTAGTTAGCATTCGACTCATCAACCAGGTCATTTGGCCAACCAAGCTAGGAGAAAACTTGATTTTCGCAAGGTCACTTCAGAGGTGCATCAATTCTCCCGAGGCAATTGTATTTTTGACATTTCTCCAAAACCATGACACCTGTGTAAAAAATGAAGGAGGTTTCTTGTATTGGGATCATTGTGGACAAAAACCTCTCTCCGTTTTCCTAAATTAATCTTTTATTGCTCAGAAACATCATTGGAGTAAAACCTATCCCGATGTGTGGAACATGAGATTTGTAGAAATGAAATGAAATGAAGGGGATAAGCGGCTTCTAAATTCTTGGAAAAATTCTTGGAAGTAGGTAGGGATTTTAAGAAGCAAGGGAAAGTGGAATTTCAAAGATTTAGTGAGGGGAAGGGGTCCAAAAAGGAAAAACACAGGTCCAACCTAGAAAATTGCCAGGTTGTAGCAAGAAACTAGGGTTTGTGCGAAAATGATGAATTTGGGGGATCTCAGTGATGGGAAGTGTTTGATAAGGTACTTTAAGGATAGGGGAAGGTGTATGAACATCAGGATACAAGTTTTGTCGACGATTTGACCGTCCAAAAGAAAATGCCTTCAAAACCCTGGGAGAGGGAAATGACCTTACCTAGGCGCAACTGAAGCATGAACAAGGTGTAAAATGACCCAGTGGAACTTGACATGATAATGAAAACCCTCTGAATGATGGTACACTCAGCTGAATGGTGACATGGACCGACATTTGGACAACTTTGACAGGAATAAAAGCAAACCCTAGATCTAATGCCTAGTGACCAAATTTTGCTTGAAGACTTACTGAAATGACAAAATTTGACCTTGACACTCTGAGACCACTTTGTAAGAGCATATTTGATCACTGGAGGAAGGCTTCAAAGACTGACACTAACATTGGCTCCAATGGGGATGGTAGCTCCAGCTCCTTGGAGGTGCCAAGAACTGCAGATCTTTGGGTGAGCAGACAGTGCCTTCGTCCATTGGGCTATGGAGTCCATTATTCTGATAAAAAAACATGACTCAATTTATTGACTGAAACTGACTCAATGTAAACTGACATGACTGAAAAAACCTGACTCTAACAAAAGGAAACGACTCATGATTGACTTAACTAAAACAAGAACTCACAAAACTTTTTCAATGGCAGCAGTCCATCAAGATCTAAGGGTTCCAAATCATGATGACAGCCACCTACATACTAATGCAATATGTACAATCATGTGTAATGTGTCTTCCAATGTAACTAATCAAGCAAATGCCTTGCTGACTGATTCTCCTGATCAGATCTCCTGGTCAACAGTAGATACTTGTAACTGGGCATCCAAAAAGCTAATTGACCATGATCTCCTTCATCACTAAACATTTTAATAATCACCTTCACTGCTGTCTGCAACAGATTTGCCATTGGATCTTGAAAAACATGAAGATTGACCTCCTGCTGAAAGAGAAAGGTGTCTTTCTCCTTTGATACTGATCTTTCTTCACACTGTACTTCAATAAGAGTATGTCCCTGGTCCTCAAAAAAATTTGAACAAGTAGATGAGAAGATCCCCTCTTCAAAGAACACTTCAAAACATGAGACATATGAGGAAGAATCTGAAAGAGAATCTCGAATGGTCTGATCTTCTGAAGTCTGAATATATGGTAGGTCATCTTCATATGATATGACAGCCATATTCTCATTATATTCATCATATTCATCAATCATGAGAAAAGAAACTTCAGATGTTTCTTGAAACCTAACACTAACATTTCTATTATCTACCATAAATTCATCCAGAGGAACTCTTTCACTTGCTTGAGCAAAGATCTCATCTTGTTGTTCATGAGCTGACTGGATTACCTCTTCATAAAGATTGTGTTCCGATGACATGAGAACATTTGGATCCAAAACTCGGTCTTCTTCATCCCAGATGATTTCAGTAGCAGAGTTCTCTTTCATGGGACTTAGTACAAGGTTTTCTTGGTCATCACAATCTGAATCTACATCTGAAATGGCTGTCTTAACATTATCACATTCTGAATTTGAAACTTGACTTCTTTGCATGCTGTCTTCTTTTATGGACAGATCTGAAATGACACTTTCTCTTTCATCACTTTCAGCCATATGGAAATCTTTAACCTGCTGATATATAAAGATGCTTACAAGACTATCATCATTTTCACCAGAGGAAGAAGTTCTACTGTCACCTTCTTGACCATGTGCAAACTACAGATTTGCGTTAACATGAGCTGTAACCTGACCATTTAAGAGTTGATCAATCTCATTTTCAGACAGAGGAGATAACACTTTTTGTTCTCTCTTGCTCAAACAGTGATTGTCTTCATTAATTTCAAGTGAAGGAGTATACAAATTTTCCTCATATAGCTGATCCATTTCATGTAATTCCTGTTGACTGTCAAGATGCAAAATTCCTTCATCTTCCACCGTACTAAGATCTTGATCCTGCTGCAAATTTTCATGATCGTCTTTATGCTGCTGAAATGGATTTTCATACAGGGCTTCCATGATCTCTTCATCCATGAAATTATCATCCTCATAATATTTCTCAAGGCTTTCAATAAAACCATAAGCATGCTTGCAACAATCCTGAACTAAATTTAATGATGGATAAGATTCTTTATATCTCTCAATGAACATGGCATGAAAATCCTTTAGACAGTAAATACAAGCAGCGGGCAAATTTTCATACCAAGATTGGGCTTCACCTTCCAGAGTGGCCAGGAATATCTTCATCAAGCAATCTTCAGGAATATCAACCTTCAACTTGCGAATGTGCATGTGAAATATAACCAAATGTTAAGCCACATCCTTCCTACCATCATCTTTAAACGTAGGCAAATTCCTTGACCAATCTACCTTCGGAATTTTATTTGGAAAGCCTAGAATGTGATCTCGGCTCATAGGAGCATACCTTCTTGCAACGCATTGTTGGCATTATGATGCATGTGTTGTACTTGATGGCAACCCTATCATAGAAGAACATCTCACTGGATGAATCTACTGATTTGACTAAATCCATGGGATGCAGGACAGCTCAAAGGAATAAGAAGATCAAGTTCTAAGTGTGACAAGTTAGCTTTGCCATTAAGTCCAAAGGGGGAGATTGTTGGCATTATGAGACAAGTGTTGTCCTTGATGGCAAATCACACAGATGACAAATCATAGTGCAGAAGGTCAGTAGCAAAGAATTGATGATCAGACTACAAAGAATGAAGAAAGAAGAGTATATACGCAGGTTCACTATATACCAAGTAGGGTATACACACAGGTTCACTATATACCAAGTCGTGTATACGCAGGTCCGCTATATACCAAGTAGGGTATACACACAGGTATACACAGGTTCACTATATACCAAGTCGCGTATACGCAGGTTCGCTATATACCAAGTAGGGTATACATGCAGTTTCATGCACGGAAAAGCGCGTACATGTCGGAAAGCTTATTATTGGGTCCATGGTATTTAGACGTATGGTTTTGGTCTGTGGTATTGAGCAAGGCCTAAGACTATAAAAGGAGAGGAAGATCATTAGGCAAATGCATTGAAAAAGTCTGGAATATCTGAAGAAGTATGAGATCCAGTACGCAGGTTATGGGTTGATGATGCATTGCTTGATCTGAGCTAAGGAGGGATCTCACCGGTTGATGGAGAACAAGAACTAAGGAGAGATCGGGATCAAATGGTTTGAAATGAACTATATTTATATGGTTGATTATGCTTATTCTAGATCTGCATACTTACGCATGTGATGTTCTATAAATGTTATGAGTATGACTGATGTCTGGTACAACTGCAAAGTTATAAGAAAATATTTTTAGATCTGTACGCGGGTTGGCCTTGGAAAAAGTGTGTATGTACATGGGTTTGGTTCATTGTAGTAGCGTATACCATTTGAGCTATGATGTCTGAAGTTACAGATGGTTCTGACTGTTGATGAGTTCTGATGATGTCAGTATTCTGCATATCTTGGTTGGTTGATTGTGTATTGATGAATGAGAACCAATATGGATCAGGATCATAATGACTCATATTTATGTGATCTGATAGACTAGATCTGGGTGCTAACACATATATTATCCTTGTATATGTAATGATCTAGTTATGTCTGAAATCAGGAAGTGCAGCAAAGTTATGAATAAGTGATTAATGACATATACGCTAGTTCATCTTGATGAAGTTACGTATACATGCAGGTTCGGCACTTCCAAGTAGCGTATGCACTCTAATGCATGATTTTGATGGTACAGTTGGTTCTGATTGTTATTGCAGAGTTCTGCTCTGTGTTCTGGTGACTGTGTTGTTGACAGGGTTTCAGTGTTTCAATGATTCAGAAATTGATGATGCTAGTAGTGATTATTTTGGGCTTCAATGATAGTTATGGGTCCAGTATGAAAATTGGATGAAACGTGGCCTTCAGATTATAGTGTTGTCCTTCAGGAGTATCCAGTCTGAAAATGTATGAAACGTGGTACCCGGAGGAGAGAATATTGTAGGCCGATGCCTATGTACTAGTATCTTAGCTAGTACAAGAGCAAAGGGGGTTGGAGCTCCCTTCCAGGAGAGTCTGGAGAACGAGAGAAGGTTGTAGCCTTCTGCAGGTTGTAGCCTGTGTGCTGGTAAAGGACTGCACCAGTACATGGTAAAAGAAGTTTCTTAATAAAGGAAGATAGAAACGAATTGCAGCAGGTGGTTTTCACCCACATTGGGTTTCCACCTTATATCATGGTGTTCATGTATGCTTCTTGTGTGTGTTGATCTATCTGTTTTACTGCTACTATTGACTATTAATATGGCTAATAATGTTCTGATGCATCCATTGAAGATCACATAACTGAATCATGAGTTTAATGGTTATACGCTAGTTGCAATAGACACAGTCGCGTATATACGTGGGTATACTTAACTGAAGTAGCGTATATGATTCTGAAGTATGAAAATGAAAAGTTTTATTGATTAGATAATACTGATTCACCCCCCCTCTCAATATTATTTCCAATAATTGGTATCAGAGCAGGTCCTTTGGTAGAGGCTTGATCGCTTAAAGGAGATCCGTGGAACAATGGGAAAGAAGCTTAAGAAGAAAGCACATAAGCAGAAGAAGACATCTCAGAAGAACTATGACAGTGGGAGAATCGATTGGGGATTAGGTGTAAGAAGCTCTTCAGATTCAGAATCAGATTCAAAATCATTTCAGAATGAAAATGAACTATCAGGTATGAATTTGATATCCTCTGATGCTCCAGCTATCCATCCATTTGGAAAAGATGAAAGTGATAGCAAAACAATTGAATTTGCTCTTATGGGTGAACAAGAAAGATATCAAATAGAGGCAGAATTTAAAAGTCTGACAAACAAAATTAGAACTCAAGAAAAACTTTTGAACATAAAGGATGGTGCCTTCAAAGAAGCTGCTACTAGACTAAAGACTCAATGAGAGTTATTCAAGGACAAATATCAAAAGTTGCAGGATGAAGTAACATCTCTAAGAAATGAAGTCATTGAAAAGAACACAACAATCAAGGAGCTCAGAGATCGATCCAGTTATTATGAAAGTCTTGAAGCTACGACCCTCCCGCTAAAGGAAGAACTTGAAGAAATAAAGAAGCAGAATAAGGATCTACTCCAAGCTATTGAAAAACAGGAAAACGAAGTTATCAGCCTAAAATCTCAGCTGGAATGTGCCTTCAGAATTTGTCAAATGCAGTAGGATGTGAATGAAGAACAAGAAAAGGAGATTCTCAAACTAAGGCATCAGTTGGAAGAAGGAAGGAAAGCTGAAGAAGACATGAAGAAGCAATGTCTAGAAAAGGAATAACAACTTCAAGTTGAGGTAAATATATTGAAAGGTAAATTAGAAGAAAAGGATAAACTGTTACGATTTCAAGATAGTACTAAAGCCTTGGATGATATTCTTAGTAGTCAAAGGTCTCCTGCTATCAAGACTGGTCTTGGTTTTCATGAATCTGTTGAAGGTGAATCTAGTTCATAAGGTGAGGCAAGGAACTCTAAAGAGAAATCCAAAATGATCAACAAGGATATGAGAGGTCAACCTCATCAACAATCAAGGAAAGAGATTCTTCAAAGAAAATGTCTTACTCCTAACTATGGTCGACCATTTACTCAGACGAATAATATTGAATGTTATGAAGGTCATAATCTTGGACATGTTGCAGCTAGATGCAGAAGAAGGATGGTTCAAGATCATCACATTCCAGGTACTTCAATGGATATTGTTTTTCTTGCAATATGTTTGGTCACAAAGTTGTTGATTGTTACAAGAGGAATATGAAACATGTGAGATGTTATGCATGTAACAAGCTTGGACATATAGCAAAGGAATGCAGGAACAAAGTACAGACATCACACCAAAAGATATGGAAGAAGAAGGAAGTACAGTCAGAAAGATGTGGCATAGCACAATGTACTCAGATACAGCACAACACAGACATAACAGACTCAGAGGGAGCTGAAAGTATAAAACTTTAGTGTCTTGAATCGCATACGCAAGTTTCATAAAGGGAAGTAGCGTATATACACAAGTTAGACACTGCAAAGTTGCGTATATGTCAGTCTGAGGAAAAGCAGTGGGGACAGGCTCAGAAAAAGGATCCGATATGATTCAGTCCATTATTTGCTCTATTGGTTAATAGTCACAGTCTACTGAGGATGTGTGGAAATGTTTTTGATACTTGTAAGATGTTTATAAGTGTTTTGATCCTAACTTGATGATGATGATGTCTTGATTCTTATTGCTGATATATGCATGATCAGAACTAACAGATGGCACATGTTGAGGGGGAGCATATGCCTTTAATAATGAATTGTTGGCATTATGGTTAATAGTCCTTGGTGATGATGCTTATATGACTAAATGATATATCTTACTATTATGTGGTTGTGAGTTGTCTATGATAAAATCTCATATGATTCTTGGGGTTACATAGTAGATGTTCAGATCAGATTTATGGTTGATTCTTTGATGATGCATATATGGTGCTTACATGGTGATATTTATAAGGATAAGGAGAAGTACAAAGCTTGAATACACATCTTCCTCACTTGATGATGAGTCATTCATATGCTGTTGTCGTCATATGCATAAAGATCATACAGTTATGATGCAGGCACTCATGTGGATAAGGATTGTTTCTATTGATGATATCAAGAAGTTTTGTCAAATGAGCTTGAGCTCAAGATACATAGTGCTGATACATGGATGACTACACAAAGTCGCTTTGTTGGAGGCATGATGATGAGTTCTTATCTATATGATGATAGGTTGATACTTACATATGTTGATTGATGCAGATGTTCCCAAGTAATGATACTTGGATCATGTAGAGCTTGATGTTGATGAAATGGCTATGGTGGTTTCACATATAATGTGAATGATTTCATGATGATGTTTTAAAAGGATGAGTTGACATCTATGTTCAGACATACCTTGTTACAGGACATTTACAGGTTGCCGATATGGAAAAGGTTGTACGCGAGTTTCATAAGGACTACCCGCGTATATACACTTTTTTTATGTGGATACAGTCGCGTATATGATAATTTGAAGGAAATCAATGGGTCAAACTCAGAATGAGAAGATTCTGATATGGGTCTGACAGAGACCATCTGACACAGGTTCAGGGGGTGCAGATAAACTTCCAATGATGCATTGTTGGCATTATCTTAGAAGCTTTTGGTTCTAGTTCACAATTGTTGTTGGTTTCAGGTGGAACAAAGACAGAGGGAGAACAGAAGGATCTCTTGGTTGCTGATCTGAATGGTGATTGACAGATGCTGCCGATATCAGTTATTGGTGACTTTCATAAGTCTTGCTCTAGATATTTTGTCTCTATGTCATATATCTCTTTTGTGGTATCTCTTTCATGGTGTCAAGGTCATGTAACGGCCTATATTGGTTTCCCCACTATGCCTAGGATGAAGATGTAATGTTCTTGTTTTATCATGTGTAAACTTTTGATGTATCCCCACTCGGTTGGGTGGATGATCCCCACTTGGTTGGGTGATGGATGTATGTATTGAGTCTTTGGGTGATAGGAAGGTCTTTTATGATGTATAAGTCTTGGTTCTTCTTGAAGAACATCTTTTGCAGATCTTGCCTACAGTCAGGGGTAGCATGAACAACACATTTCAGCAAGAGCAGAGCTTTCAGCATGTAGCATGGACAGATTGGTACACCTTGGCATATACAAAGGGGGAGCTCATTTAGAGAGTTCAGCAGGGACTCAGGGGGAGTATGAACAGCGGAATGCCTATCTTGGAAAGAGAATATATTGGTCCGCCCTTTGCGCTTGATGTCAAAGGGGGAGAGAGATTTGGTGTTGTTGCCATCAAGTCCAAAGGGGGAGATTGTTGGCATTATGATGCATGTGTTGTACTTGATGGCAACCCTCTCATAGAAGAACATCTCACTAGATGAATCTACTGATGTGACTAAATGCATGGGATGCAGGACAGCTCAAAGGAATAAGAAGATCAAGTTCTAAGTGTGACAAGTTAGCTTTGCCATCAAGTCCAAAGGGGGAGATTGTTGGCATTATGAGACAAGTGTTGTCCTTGATGGCAAATCACACAGATGACAAATCATAGTGCAGAAGGTCAGTAGCAAAGAATTGATGATCAGACTACAAAGAATGAAGAAAGAAGAGTATATACGCAGGTTCACTATATACCAAGTAGGGTATACACGCAGGTTCACTATATACCAAGTCGCGTACACGCAGGTCCGCTATATACCAAGTAGGGTATACACACAGGTATACGTAGGTTCACTATATACCAAGTCGCGTATACGCAGGTTCGCTATATACCAAGTAGGGTATACACGCAGTTTCATGCACGGAAAAGCGCGTACATGTCGGAAAGCTTATTTTTGGGTCCGTGGTATTTAGACCTATGGTTTTTGTCCGTGGTATTGAGCAAGGCCTAAGACTATAAAAGGAGAGGAAGATCATTAGGCAAATGCATTGAAAAAGTCTGGAATATTTGAAGAAGTATGAGATCCAGTATGCAGGTTATGGGTTGATGATGCATTGTTTGATCTAAGCTAAGGAGGGATCTCACCGGTTGATGGAGAACAAGAACTAAGGAGAGATCGGGATCAAATGGTTAGAAATGAACTATCTTTATATGGTTGATTATGCTTATTCTAGATCTGCATACTGACGCATGTGATGTTTTATAAATGTTATGAGTATGAATGATGTCTGGTACAACTGCAAAGTTATAAGAAAATATTTTTAGATCTGTACGCGGGTTGGCCTTGGAAAAAGCGCGTATGTACGCGGTTTTGGTTCATTGTAGTAGCGTATACCATTTGAGCTATGATGTCTGAAGTTACAGATGGTTCTGACTGTTGATGAGTTCTGATGATGTCAGTATTCTGCATATCTTGGTTGGTTGATTGTGTATTGATGAATGAGAACCAATATGGATCAAGATCATAATGACTCATATTTATGTGATCTGATAGACTAGATCTGGGTGCTAACACATATATTATCCTTGTATATGTAATGATCTAGTTATGTCTGAAATCAGGAAGTGCAGCAAAGTTATGAATAAGTGATTAATGACATATACGCTGGTTCATCTTGATGAAGTTTCGTATACACGCAGGTTCAGAAATTTCAAGTAGCGTATGCACTCTGATGCATGATTTTGATGGTACAGTTGGTTCTGATTGTTATTGCAGAGTTCTACTCTGTGTTTAGGTGACTGTGTTGTTGACAGGGTTTCAGTGTTTCAATGATTCAGAAATTGATGATGCTAGTAGTGATTGTTTTGGGCTTCAATGATAGTTATGGGTCCAGTATGAAAATTGGATGAAACGTGGCCTTCAGATTATAGTGTTGTGCTTCAGGAGTATCCAGTCTGAAAATGTATGAAACGTGGTACCTAGAGGAGAGAAGATTGTAGGTCGGCGCCTACGTACTAGTATCTTAGCTAGTACAAGAGCAAAGGGGGTTGGAGCTCCCTTCCAGGAGAGTCTGGAGAACGAGAGAAGGTTGTAGCCTTCTGCAGGTTGTATCCTGCGTGCTGGTAAAGGACTACACCAGTACATGGTAAAAGAAGTTTCTTAATAAAGGAAGATAGAAACGAATTGCAGCAGGTGGTTTTCACCCACATTGGGTTTCCACCTTATATCATTGTGTTCATGTGTGCTTCTTGTGTGTGTTGATCTATCTGTTTTACTGCTACTATTGACTGTTAATATGACTAATAATGTTCTGATGCATCCATTGAAGATCACATAACTGAATCATGAGTTTAAGGGTTATACGCTAGTTGCAATAGACACAGTCGCATATATACGCGGGTATACTTAACTGAAGTAGCGTATATGATTCTGAAGTATGAAAATGAAAAGTTTTATTGATTAGATAATACTGATTCACCCCCCCTCTCAATATTATTTCCAACACGCGTTCCATCCTAAAAATCTCGAAGCTATTGATCTCTCTGCAGTGGAGTCACCATGAAGCATCGATTGTTGGATTCTTTAGTGAATGGAGTGGCCAGGTGAATGATTTCAGCCTTCTTATGTCTAATCATTGTTCACCATCAACAATAAGCTCTAAACTTGAGATATGTACTGGGGCAAGACAATCTACAAGCAAACCATTTTCCTCCCCAGTGGAGTCGCCACTATGTTAGAGCCTAAATCTGCCTTAGGCTGAAGGAAGGAAAAATTCAGGGTAACTACAAACCACGCTCAGTCTGGTAGCTAGCCCTACCATAACAGGAGAGGGCTCTCTCCGGGTCACACTCAGTAAAAATACACAATAAAGTCTGAGATGACTCAAATTGAAATACTAATTTTAGGCTAGTAAATAGATGTGGAAAAGGCGATTTTTGAATGACTGAATTTTCTAGTCTGTAAGGGACCAAAGGAACACCTGAGCTGGGAAATTAAATCAAGGACACAGAATATTTCGTGAAGCAAGATAGGCAGGAGGTTTAGCAGTAAGATTGAAGTAATATGGAATGGAAATACTGTTAAGAGGTTGAAAAGGGCATAGCAAATGAATCCTTTTCAAACAGAAGAATAAACATACAGCATGAATACCTTACCGAGGCAGAGCAGTGAACTGGATTCCGCCTTTCTTACTTTAAAGCATTCAACTGGAAATGGTTATGAATGGACTGTATAAAACATAACAAATACACAAATGAAACATAAAGAAGAAACATCTTCTAAACATCATACCACATGAATCTCATGAATTAGAGCTACATCATTTTATTAATTCCCTGGCCAAAATGTGCAGTGCAGAGCTGAGTTTTCTCTCTCACAGTCTCCCAAAAATTACCACCCTTTGCAAATAGTGTTGCATACAATAAATAGACTATTCCATTGGGAAATAGAATGACTGACAGTTGGGGAGTTTTTCAAATGATTACAAACTGGAAATGGAAAGCCAACCATTAGTTACAAGTGTAGTGTTACAGAAATGACAAATGGCTTGGGTGACTGCTCGCCTTCCTTTGCCACTTGGAATTGAGCTCATGATAGCTCATTGGAAATATCTTTGTGTCTAGTTATTATTTGACTCATCAAGCAAGTCATTTGGCAAACCGAGCTAGGATAAAACTTGATTTTCCCAAGGTCACTTTAGAGGTGCATCAATTCTCCCGAGGCAATTGTATTTTTGACATTTCTCCAAAACCATGACACCTGTGTAAAATGTGAAGGAGGTTTTTATTCCTTGGCTTATTTTGGACAAAAATGTCTCTTAGCTTTCCCAAATTCATCTTTTATTGCTCAGAAACATCATTGGAGTAAAACCTATCCCGATGTGTGGAACAAGAGATTTGTCGAAATGAAGCGAAATGAAGGGGATAAGCGGCTTCTAAATTCTTGGGAAAATTATTGGAAGTAGGGAGGGATGTTAATAAGTAGGGGAAAGTGTAATTTCAAATATTGAGTGAGGGGAAGGGGTCCAAAAAGGCAAAACATAGTTCCAACCTAGAAAATTGCCAGGTTGTAGCAAGAAACTAGGGTTTGTGCGAAAATGAGGAATTTGGGGGATCTCAGTGATGGGAAGTGTTTCATAAGGTACTTTAAGGATAGGGGAAGGTGTATGAACATCAGGATACAAGTTTTGCCGATGATTTGACCGTCCAAGAGAAAATGCCTTCAAAACCCTAGAAGAGCGAAATAACCTTACCTAAGTGCCATTGAAGCATGAACAAGGTGTAAAATGACCCAGTGGAACTTGACATGATAATGACAACCCTCTGAATGATGGTACACTCAGATGAATGGTGACATGGACCGACATTTGGACAACTTTGACAGGAATAAAAGCAAACCCTAGATCTAATGCCTAGTGACCAAATTTTGGTTGAAGACTTACTGAAATGACAAAATTTGACCTTGACACTCTGAGATCAATTTGTAAGAGCATATTTGATCATTGGAGGAAGGCTGCAAATACTGACACTAACAGGGCCCAACGCAAGTGCCCAGTACCTCCTTTGTTTACCTTTATGTGTTTTTGCTACATTCTTAGAATAAAATCTGCTATTTAGATTTAAATCTTGTTTTGTTATTTAGGTTGCTTTTGATGATTAAAAAAGGCTTTTCATGTTCAGATTGATTTGATAGGTTAATAACAGGGAAGATCTTCATAAAAAGGCCATCAAGCACCTCTGATCTCCCCTCTCCCTCAGTGGGATCATGAGCTGGGAAAAAGGTGACCTTGCTGCCAACAAAAACATTGTCTTTGCCTCACCATGCAATCATTAGTGTTAGATTCTCATTTGCAGAAGTTGATACCAGTTATGTTTAAGCATTTAGATTCATGGTTGCTCAGTTTGCATAGCTATTTCACGTGATTTCATTGCAATAAACTTCTGTTCATTTCCCTTGTTGTTACTTAGGCCAGATTAGAGTAAAGTAGCTAGGTCATTGGTTTTCCAAGTCTTTGTTTGTTCAGTTTGAGAAATAACTTGCAAAGCACCTATATTACCTCTCTATCTACCTTTCCTCCATCAGATAATCTGCTCCAACCCTTAATCCATGATTCCTACCCTTCATTTGCCATACTTTTCCCACCTTGCCCTAATTTCTACATTCTTGTGTATCATCGCTTTCTCCATCCTCGAACAAATCCAATCGCTCCTTAGCCCCATTCACTAGGTCCTAGACCCCTTAACATCATTATCCAACCTCCATTTCCACTTTCCCACCATTTTTCCTCCATCAACCCTCCAAAATCCTCTTTTCGAAACATCCTGTAGAAATTACAGAACATCCTGTAGAACCCCTCCAGACTTCCTGTAGAAGCTCACGAAAGCTGTTTCTTGATAGCCAAACTCTGTGAAAATCTCTGGAAGGGTGCTAGGTACCCCTTAGGCCCTCTTCTAACCTTCCCAACCTCCTGCAAGCATTTCCTTTCGCCAATCCACCTCTACAGAGTCAAAAACAATTAAAGCACATGCACAATAATTCTGTCAACTTACTCAAAAATACAAAAAGATGTTTCTTTTCAGAATTCACTTCAGAAGTAGCTTAGTCACATGCACTTTACCTTTCTAAGAGTCAATGGCATTCCTTTCTGTAGCTTTCATCGTTTTTCTTGCACCAGTAGGATTAGTCGGTAAAACTAGGGTTTGCTAGGGTTTGCATTTCCTTTCTGCTTTCAGTTTCTTTCTGCAAGTAGATTAGCCCCCTTTGAGTTAGCTTTCATCCATCAGTTAAAAAGCTTCTTCTAAGAGCTCATAGAAGTTGGCTTAAGCTCCTAGTGGACTTGTGCCAGCTGATCAAGTGACAGCCGCGGCAAGAGCTAGTACTTGTGCATGCAGCACCATCACTTCCAAGTTTGTTACGAACTACTAGGTTGATAAAATTAAATAAGGGAGTTCCAGGAGTTGCCGCATTATTGCTGCAATAGTAGGGCCCACCATGCTTTTTGGCGTCGTTGCCGGGGAAGCGTCAGAGTATTGGTGATTGCTGCTTTTCTTCTATTTTCTACTACAACCTTCTTCTAAGTAGTTTATTTCATTTCCATTTTGCAATTTCATTTCCGCAAAAGTAGATTATACATTTCCTACTTTCATAGATTAGCATTTCAATTCCACAATTTCATTTCTGCAAGCGTAGACTAGCATTTCATTCCTGCAATTTCATTTGAGCAAAATAGATTAGTCCTTTCCTGCTTCCATTTCAATTCCGCATTTTCATTTCAGTAAGATAGATTTTAGTTAGTTGCAATTCAATCTATTTTAGTTTTGCAAGTACAAGCAGAAAAAAAAAATAATAATAATAATAATAAATAAATAAATAAATAAATAATAAAAAATAAAAAATAAAAAAATAAAAATAAAAATAAAAAAATTCAACGAAAAAGATTTCATTTCATGCCTTGTAGGAGTAGAGATAATTCAGAAAAATGATTGCACAACACCCCCACTGCTTCACACAGCCAACCTTCTCTCTTCTTCAATGGTTGTGATTAAAGAACCCTTAGGTGGACAGCAAGACATATTTGAAGAACCTTAAGGGAAGAAGAAGAAGAAAACATTCCTCTGGAGCAAATGGCTACAAGCAGAAATGTTGGGAGCAGTACCTTATCCAAAAACGAATTTTCAAGTCAGATGGAAGATTTTAAGAGCGAGATGAGGCAGTTTCTTGCCATGCAACTAGATACCTTGCAGATCCAAAGGAAGCAAGAGGAAGCTAAGAGGGCTTTGGACATCTTTTGTCCTAGGTGCACTAGAAATCATCCTAGGAACAAATGTCCAATGCACTCCCTAGAAGTGTGTTTCGTTTGTGAAGAATACCATCCTACGAATCAGTGCCCTTCCTTGCCTAGACTTAAAGCTACATATCAGAGAGCCAAAGGAGCCACTGAATCACTCTATTATATGAACCAAAGGAGGCCACATGGACCCATACCCTACCAGCAGGGAATGCAAGGGACATCCCAGACCTATTACGACCCCTATCAAGCCACTTCCATGCCTTCTTGGGGTCCCCCTGCTCATCCTTCCTGGTCCACACCCCCTCCTTGGTCGTATCCTCCTCAATACCATGCTTCTCCAGTTGCTCATTCGTTTCACTCTTATGCTCAGCCACAGCCTCAGTGGAATGCACCTCATCAGGGGTGGAGGCCCCAGTACAACTCTCTTCCCACTCCTTTACCTCCACCACCTGCCCAACCGCAACCATCGCCTCCTTCTCCACCAAGGCAGCCCCAAGTGCCTCCCCAACCACAACCCCATCCACATCCATCTCAAATATACACCCCCACTCAACTACCCATACCACCCTTTCCAAACCCGCACATTGGAGTAGCTCAACCCAATTACAATGCTGGAGCACAACATGTCCAAACAACTCCTCTTGAGCTCCAAGATATTCACCATAGCCCAGGAAGAGTATTGGAGAAAAGAGATTATATTGACAGCACTGAAGGATCACATTCAGCAAAAGAAGATTCAAGAGAGGAGATCAAAGAACCATGGGTTGCACTTGACGAAGAGAAGAGATCAGGATCAGAGATCGAGAAAGCTCCCTCATGGTTACCATCAAATCCTCCATGTAGTCAAGAGAAAAATCAGCAAAAAGAGGAAGATGAGAAGGTCATGATAGAAGGTGACATGAAGAATGATCCAGATCAGCAAGAGGACCAAGGATATCAGAGCTATATTCAGATATGGTTCCAGACAGTCACTAAGTTGCAACAGTACTCTCTTCCTCAGCTATGTTTGATCCCTTCAAAGTCAGATCATTTGGTCTCTGAAATCCGAAAAGCTGTCAAAGCATGCATTTCAAGCCTCCACATCATTTTTTCTCTAATATCGATGTGCACATGGCTCCATTGGAAGTATTCTTACACTTGAAAATGATTTTGTTTCTCAAGTAGGGTAGGGTAGAAAAAAAAAGAAAAAAGAGAAAAAATGAAAATAAGAAGAAAATAAAAATCTAAGGTGAAAACCTCCTTGGAGGCGCCTTAGATTGGCTCATTGATTGAAAACCTCCATGAGGCAGTCAATGGGTTGGAAAGAAGAGAAAATAAAATGGGAATAAGATCCCTGAGTGAAAACCTCCCTTGGAGGCACCCAGGGCAGGCAATTAGGGTGAAAACCTCCATGAGGCGCCCTAGTTGTTTTTCAAAAAAAAAAAAGAGAAAAAGAAAAATAAACCTAATCTCCATTGAATAATTGCAGGTTGCAGCAAGGACATTGCAAGTCAGGAGGATCGTTCAAAACAAATACAGAGGAAGTTCTGTGCCTTCTACAGGAAGTTCTGTGTTTTCTACATGAAGTTTTGTGTCCTCTACAGGAAGCCTACAAACAAGCCAAAATCGATCTCCGAAGAGGACCAGAAGGCTAGGAATATGTCCATGAGGCCTGCAAGCATCCATGTTTCCATCCCTCACCCTTCTCCATCATTTTCTCCATCTCATTGTGCTTCTTTTCTCAAAACTGGGTGTTCTACAGGAAGTTCCTGTAGAAATTACAGGATTTCTACAGGAAGCTAGAAATGGATTTCCAAAAGGTAGTTTGGCAAACATGATAGCTTCCTCAAGGGTTCAGAAGTCCTCTTGCAATCTTCAAACTCCTCCTCCATCATCTCCATGCCTGCATCACAGCCCAAGCTCATTTTTTTTTTACCATGCAAAAACTTGCAGAATGCTTTGAAGAAAAAATACATAGAACAAAATTTGTTTTTTCCCTAGCTTGAAAACCATGCATCCATTTGCAAAACTGTTATAGGGGGAGTTGTATAGGGACGATGGCAACATGCCCAAGCAATTTCAGCCAATTCCGGTGCACGGTTTCCAAGAAATCATCCTCCATCACCTTCAACCATTTTTACATTTTCTCCATATCCGTGTATCCGTTTCAAAACCTGTTTCATGGGGAGATGCACATGGGTGATAGTAGCCTACCCAAGAAGTTTCAGCCAATTCTGATTCATGGTTTCTGAGAAATTGATCTCTGTAATCGTCAGCCATTTTCCATTTTTCTTGAAATCTATGCATCCATTGATTGCAATTTTTCCATGGGAGGTGCATAATGATGATAGGAACATGCTCAGAAAGTTTCAGATTGATCTGGTCTATCGTTCGGGAGCAATGGAGAAAACAAGTTTCTGCCTTGTAAAAATTCAACATCAGCAGCTTGAGGGTGCAGATCTGAACGTGGAAACAAATTCCTACAGCTTAGATCTAGCCAGAGGATACCTGCACAACAAAAAATAGCCATGAATCAGCCACCAAGCCATCATGCAACCACAGAAACAAATGCATGCAGCAGCAAAAAGGACCCAGCAGCACGTCGACTTACAGGTATGCGTCTAAACCAGTTCCTCTATTTGCATCAATATGATTCGAAAATGCTTAAACGAATGAAATGGTGGGATTAAGCCAGGAATCTAGCAAAGTTAACCCAACAGTGCCTTCTCTAGTGCTCAGCCGGAAATCATGCAGTATACGTGGACAGTCGACTCACGTGAAAATTAAAAAACAGGGAGTGTTGGCCATTTGAACTCCAGTGCAACTGATCCAGAAGAGAACATGCAGTTCATGATAGCACTGCAGTCTGCATGTGGCCACGTACACCTGGCCACCTCACCTCCTCGCCATGAATTGCGCCGTAATTCAAAAATTCTCGGCCGAAGAACTCACGTTAACCGCTGTTCATTTACATTTGCAACCGTTCTCAGCGAAGTACGCATCCTCCTCCTCCGCAGTCTATTAGCCTGAGCTTTTCGGCATGTTTCAAAATTCTCCCGCATCCCAGGCTCGTTTAGAAGCACCGTGACATCCTACAGAAGCCGGCAACGCGTTCTACAGGAAGAGGCTCTACAGGAAATACAGCATAGCCTTCCGGAGCAAAGAAAATGGATTTTTCTTCGACAAATATGGAGTCCCGAAAGAGGTAGGCTCGGAAAACACTCTTCCATGCATGGTGTGTTCAAAAGGTGATGAATTGAACTATATTGAATAAGGAAGTCAGAGACAAGTCTGCCTGCGAGTCGAAAATAGCAGTTTGCCTGTGTTGCACGGAATTTCTCAGTCAGTTCTGCGTCAATATTCTCCTCCACAGTTCCTGTTAAAACATTTTTTTTTCCTGTAGAAAAGATAAAGCACTGTGAGGGCTAGCCTATATATATATATAAAAAAAAAATGAATATGCACGTTTATATGTATGCTGGGAGTAAAAAAATTGAAGGGCTGTACCCTGTCTGTGGAAACCAAATTTCTCCCTCCATAAACAGGTAGCCGAGTTCTGGGTAACAAAAGCATTAGAACCAGGGAATTGGTGCATAGTAAACTCTAAACACTTGAGAGATCCTTTCTTGAAGTTCAAAGGAGGAAACCATAAAACAGCAGTCCCTTTTTGCTCCGAGCATTAAAACAGAGCACTCTCACCATGCCAAGGGGGGTTATCAGGAAGGAACCCTCAGATTCCAGTAAATTGCGTGAACATCCTGAGGTGGTAAACCTCTTCACCCATGCCAATTGGATGACCTTTTGTGACAAAATCCAGGGTCATGATGATGAGATAACGGAGGAATTCTTAATGTCCCTGCAACCTAAGTCAAAGACACAGGCCACAGTGAACTTCAGAGGGTTGACCCTGCAGCTTACCCCTAAACTCATTAGTCAGGTCACTGGTCTGCCATTAGGGATACCCTGGAGCAAAGAGGAGAGGGCATTGGGCCAAAAAGCCAAGAAAGAATTCTTCCTACCTGAGGAAGGTTTTGCAAAAGACAAGAATGGGGAACACACTGAGGCAAGAGAGAAAGCCAGTGGTAAAGAAACACAGGACAGACCACCACAGGAAGAACAAGAAGAGAAACGAGGAAAGGGCCAAGTTGCAAAGCCTAAAACTGTGGAAGGAACAATGGGACAAACACCCAGGGAGAAGAGATTGCAAAGTAAGGCAGAGAGGACTGAAAAAGCCCAAGCAAGTGAGGACACAACCAAGGCAACCACACCAAAATTAAAAGGAAAGACCTCCCCACTCAAGCGGACCGAAACAGTGAAAACAATTTCTACAGGAAGCCACAAAACAGTTTCTACATGAAGCCAGAAAACAGTCGACACAGGACTTTCTACAGGAAGCATGGAAACAGGGCAACAAAAGGAGAAATCGCCTAAGATTTTAGCCAGGGAGGAAGTAGCTATGCTTGCTGCCTTAAGCACATCTCCCAAGCAAAAAGGGAAGCGAAAAAGGGAGACCCCCATGTAGTTTAAGGCAAGAAGGAGCACATGGATAAAAGTGGGCAGATCCAAACCATAGTCAAAAGAGCCAATTACTATTGAGGATGCCACATCTAAACAAAAGGAGGATTCTCATTCAAATATAACCATCACCTATGAATGAGGAAGCCAAAAACCTTCACTTGGAGAGAGAGAATTCAAATGATGGACTCAAAGACAGCTCTATAGGAAGCTGAGACAGTTCTACAGGAAGCTGAGAGTTCTCTACAGGAAACTCGAGCTAAGCTAAGAGAGACCGAGGAATTGGAGGAAAAGGCAGCCAAACAATCACAGGAAGAAGGAAAGACAAGGAAACATTTGATGAACAGCAAAGAGAGGACAAGCTGCAGGCTGAGGTTGAGGCGCTAACAAAACTGCTACAAGAAAAGGAGCACAGGCAGTGGGAAGAAGCAGAGAGAAAAGCATGGTTTCATGACCGAGAAGAGGACATCACTTCAGAAGCTTGGCATGACAGGGAGGCCACCAGGGCCATCAAAGATGAGGAGATAGATTAGTTGCTCAGAGGATGAGCAACACTTTCAGTAGGGGGGTGATGATGAGCCCTAAAAATGGATAATTATATGGGCTCATTCAGCCTCCTAATTTGACTTATTCCACCATTCTCATTAGTTTATTGCATGTTTTTTATTATATTTATGCTAATAGAGTGAATTGGGTTAGTCATTATGCCAACAAGTCTAATGTGTGCTTTATGCAGTCTTTTTGGTCAATTTGGAGACAAAATCAAAGGTTTAAATGAGCACTTGGTAGCCAAATTCGTGGAGAGGATTTTTAGGAAGGTGTCCCCTTCATTTATGGGCCCTTACCTCGAATTCTCCACCATCAGCTCGGAGTTCAAGGGCCACCAAATCAATTATCACAAGGGCAGCCGAGAAAGGGCTAATAAAGGTGCTGTTAACTACAAGTTTTGGCAGCCGAGTTCCTAAAGTTTAGGAGCACTGTTGGGGTCCTAAATTTGTATAAACAAGAGGGCTTAGGGCCTCATTTTAGATAGTCACTTTGTAGGCAGAAGTTAGCTAGTTGGTAGTTTGATTTTAGTCATTTTTTAGTCAGTTTGTAGGCAGTAGATTAGCTTTGCATTTCAGCACATTTTCAAGCTTTTCCTTGTGGACAGTTTTGGAATGTAACTATTCTTTTGATCAATAAATATGGATCTAGATTTGCACCAACTCTAATCTCTCTTAGGAGGCTATAGCTCTTGGGGTTGGGCCCAACCCAAGTGCCCAGTACCTCCTTTGTTTACCTTTATGTGTTTTTGCTGCATTCTTAGAATAAAATCTGCTATTTAGATTTAAATCTTGTTTTGTTATTTAGGTTGCTTTTGATGATTAAAAAAGGCTTTTCATGTTCAGATTGATTTGATAGGTTAATAACAGGGAAGATCTTCAGAAAAATGCCATCAAGCACCTCTGATCTCCCCTCTCCCTCAGTGGGATCATGAGCTAGGACGAAGGTGACCCTGCTGCCAACAAAAACACTGTCTTTGCCTCACCATGCAATCATTAGTGTTAGATTCTCATTTGCAGAAGTTGATACCAGTTGTGGTTAAGCGTTCAAATTCATGATTGCTCAGTTTTCATAGCTATTTCACGTGATTTCATTGCAATAAACTTCTGTTCATTTCCCTTGTTGTTACTTAGGCCAGATTAGAGTAAAGTAGCTAGGTCATTGGTTTTCCAAGTCTTTTTTTGTTCAGTTTGAGAAATAAATTACAGAGCACCTATATTACCTCTCTATCTACCTTTCCTCCATTAGATAATCTACTCCAACCCTTAATCCATGATTCCTACCCTTCATTTGCCATACTTTTCCCACCTTGCCCTAATTTCTACATTCTTGTGCATCATCGCTTTCTCCATCCTTGAACACATCAAATTGCTCCTTAGCCCCATTCACTAGGTCATAGACCCCTTAACATCATTATCCAACCTCCATTTCCACTTTCCCACCATTTTTCCTCCATCAACCCTCCAAAATCCTCTTTTTGGAACATCCTGTAGAAATTACAAAACATCTTGTAGAACCCCTACAGACTTCCTGTAGAAGCTCACGAAAGCGGTTTCTTGATAGCCAAACTCTGTGAAACTCTATGGAAGGGTGCTATGGACCCCTTAGGCCCTCTTCTAACCTTCCCAACCTCCTTCAAGCATTTCCTTTCGCCAATCCACCTCTGCACAGTAAAAAACAGTTAAAGCACATGCACAATAATTCTGCCAACTTACTCAAAAATACAAAAAGATGTTTCTTTTCAGATTTCACTTTAGAAGTAGCTTAGTCACATGCATTTTTCCTTTCTAAGATTCAATGGCATTCCTTTCTGTAGCTTTCATCATTTTTCTTGCACCAGTAGGGTTATTCGGTAAAACTAGGGTTTGCATTTCCTTTCCGCTTTTAGTTTCTTTCTGCAAGTAGATTAGCCCCCTTTGAGTTAGCTTTCATCCATCAGTTAAAAAGCTTCTTCTAAGAGCTCATAAAAGTTGGCTTAAGCTCCTAACGAACTTGTGCCAGCTGATCAAGTGACAACCGCGGCAAGAGCTAGTACTTGTGCATACATCACCGTCGCTTCCAAGTTTGTTACGAACTACCGGGTTGATAAAATTAAAGAAGGGAGTTCCAGGAGTTGCAGCATTATTGCTGCAATACTGGGGCCCACCAGATTGTACCCACATTTCTTGCATGGTGACATTGGTGATGGGCAGTGTGTGGTATCAGGATAGTGGATCCTCATTCCATATTACTAGAAACAAATAATTTTTTAGTGACGAAGTAGGACCTCAAGATGCACATCGAAATGGGAGATGATGGAAGGTATAGCGTGACCAGAATTTGTACTATTAATTTTCACAGGGAGACTGGTTCTCCTCTCACATTAAAATATGTCATGTATGTTCTAGGTCTGAAGAAGAATTTAGTTTCAGTTGTTATGTTGGAGTACCATGGCTATGATGTGATATCTAGCAAACGAAAGGCTTTCCTTCATCACATTGACACAAGATAAGTGAAGCAGATCAGGGTTCAGGTGAAGAACCTCTACAAACTGAAAGTATAATATTGTGCTTCTTTGAGCATAAAAGCAAAGAAGGTGCAGAACCAAGACATCAATGAATTATGGCATAGAAGATTGGGCCATATTCACCACTGATCTTTGAGGATCATGCAACATATTTCTACAGGACTTCCCAAGGGTGCACTAGAATAGAGAGATACATGCAAAGGGTGTTCATTAGGTAAGTACACCAAATCCTCCTTTCATGATAAGGACAGTCGAGTGCAATCAATCCTTGAAAGAGTTCACTCAGATGTGTGTGGACCGTTCTCGATAGTCTCCATGTCCATGCACATGTATTATGTGATATTTGTAGATGATTTCTCACGTAAGTGCTATATTTTCTTCATGCAAAAGAAATATGATACTTTCTCTAAATTTGTGAATTTAAAGAACTTGTTGAGAAAGACATTGGTAGGAAAGTGAAGGCTCTCAGGAGCGATAATGGTGGAGAATATGTGTTGAATGAATTCAATAATTTATATGCATCAATAGGTATTTGACGGGAGTTAATAGAACCCCATAACCCACAATAGAATGGGGTGGCTAAAAAGAAGAACAAAGTATTGTGAGAGTTGCACAGGAAATGTTACATGATTAGGGCCTAACGTTACACTTATCGGCTGAAGCATGCAACACAACTAGATATGTGTAGAACAAGAGTCCTCATTGGATTCTTGAGATGAGTACACCATAAGAAGCTTTTTCAAGTAAGAAACCAGATGTGGCACACTTTAAAATATTTGGTTCATAATTTTATTGTCATGTTACCAAGGATGCAAGGAAAAATATAGAACCAACAGTTGAGTTGGGCATATTTGTGGGGTACACTGATACACCTCACAACTATTAGGTATACCTTCCATCTCACATGATGATAGTGGTTTGTAGAGATGTGAAGTTCGATGAAGAGAAGGCCATGCTATGTTCCCTTGAGATGGAGCTTCAGTTACATGCAGATGAAGAGAGTTTAGCTCCAAAGGAAGAACCTCAAGTTGATGTGGAGAAACCACATGCAGAGGAGCATGAAGTGAAAGCACCCACTCATGCAAAGACTTCCAAAGATGGAAGGAAGCGCACCAGAGCATCTCACAGATTGATGCATGATGCTAGAGAGAATGTGGAAGCACCAACATCACAACACAAGAAGAACAGGTCACCAGATTGGTACACTGCCTACATGGATGTGATGAGCGAGAGTGTATAGGTTGAGCCATCCTCATTCGAGGAAGAAGTGCAACAAATAGTATGGGTTGATTCCATGGTAGAGGAGTATGACTCCATTATCAAAACAGTGTTTGCGAAGTGGTCCCAAGACCAGCAGACAAGTCAGTGGTGAGTTCCAAATGGATTTACAAGTTAAAGAAAGAAACATATGGGACTGTCGAGAAATAAAGGGCCATATTTTTAGGTAGAGGGTTCTTTCAAGTGGAGGTAATTGATTATAAGGAGATCGTTTCTCCAGCAGCAAGGTACTCTTCAATCAAATCTATTCTAGCACTTTCAACGCTGATGGGATGGAAGATACATCAGATGGATGTGAAGTCAACATTCCTCAATGGAGTGATTGAGGAAGAGGTGTACATTGAGTAGCTAGAAATATTTGATACCTTCAATAGAGAGTCACATGTATGTAGACTCAAGCGAGTATTGTATGGATTGAAACAAGCACCCCATGCTTGTTACTCCAGAATCCACAGTTATTTCACCAGGTTGGGCTTCACCAAAAGTGAAGCAGATGCAAACCTTTACCATATTGTGGTTGAAGGTAATTTATTGATTATAGTATTATATGTCGATGATTTAATTCTAACAGGTGATGAGAAGCTGGTAAATTATTGCAAAGATGATCTTGTAAGAGAATTTGAGATGAAGAGCCTAGGGCTCATGCATTATTTCCTTGGTATGGAAGTATGGCAAGGAGATGAGGAATTGTTTGTGTCTCAGGGAAAATATGCCAACGAGATATTGAAGAAGTTCCACATGGAGAGAAGCAAACCCATGGAAACTCCTCTAGTATGGAATTGGAGGAAGGAAGATGCTACTTCAAGTGAAGTAGTGGAGGGTATTATTTACAGGTAGCTTGTGGGTTCACTTATGTATTTGTTGAGCAAATGACTAGACATATGTTTTGTAGTTACCCATCTTAGTCAAGCAATGGTTAAGCCAACCAAACTCTATTTGAAGGTAGCTAAACATGTGTTGAGATACGCAGAGGCACCACTCAATTTGGTCTTTGGTACAAATAGATAGATGAAGTGAAGTTACAAGGCTTCACAAATGAATATTGGGTAGCGATTCCATCCGAGAGGAAGAGAACATCAGGGGAAATCTTCAATATTGAGTCAGTAGCAGTTTCTTGTCACAACAGGAAGTAGAGACTACTTGTGCTTAGTTCGGTAGAAGAAGAGTACATGGATTCTAGTCAAGCATCTAGTGAGGCATCTTGTTTTAGAAAATACTTTACTAGCATCAAAGCATGGGAAACATTTTGGAGGGTGGTTGTAGCAACTACAATAGATCAAAATCCTTTTTCTTCTTTTCAATACACTTTGATGCATAATGACCAACTTTGCCACAATTAAATAATTTAAATTGTAACTTAACTTTATACTTTCCTTATACTCACTTAAGTGTCTTCACAAAGTTGGCTTCATCTTAATATGATTCATAACATGACTCATAAAGCTCATTCTTGCTCTTCTTTTCTACTTTGAAGGTTGATTCTTTGGCTGCAGAATTTCCTTTAGAACTCCTCATCTAATAGGCAATGAGTGTTCCAAGAAGTTGATCTAGAGTGAGAGTGTTTAGGTTTGGAATTTATTCAATGGCAGACACCTTGGGAATAAACCTCTCATGAGGAGATATTAGCATTTTTTGAACTACCACTTATTCATCTAGCTTCTCATCAAGCCCTCTTATGGTGTTCACTACCTCATCTACTCTTAAGAAATACTTTGCAATATATCCATCATCATGCACGCTTAGAGATTCAATTTTCATCCTAAAATCTTGGATTTTATCCTTATTTAACTTATTGTCTCCTTCATAACAGTTGCTCATCTTCTCACAGATGACTTTGGCCGATGTGAAATCCATTACTCTGAAAAGCTTTGATTCAGGTAGGCCAATAAGTAGGGCATGCATTGCTTTAGCATTGCATGCAAACTCCAACTTCTAATCTTTGGTAATTAATGTTGGAGGTCTTCAATATTCTTCTTCCACAACATCCCACACATTAGCTCCAAGTGATTGAATGTAGGTCCTCATCCTCACTTTCCAAAACACATAATTTGTTCCATTGAACATGGGTGCCTTATTGGTAAATCCTCCTTCATGTTTCATCATCGTCCTTGATCTTACTTCCATTTGTTAGACTGATCAGAAGTAACCTTGATCTAATACCAATTGTTAGAAACCATGACAATATTGAGAGGGGGAGAAGGGGAGGGTGGGGTAAATCAGTATTGTAACAAATTTTACCAATTTAAAACTTATTTTCACTTTGAGAACACTATCAATTACTTCAACTATTTGTAAGCACAATAAAATAAAATCAATGGAACACACAGAAAGTACAATTTAAATCTCATAACACCTCTTTAGATATATTAATGGAGCAAGCTACAACTTGCAAATAAAATGTGCTGGCTACAACCAGTAGGAAGTTGTAACTTCCTAGTTTTTTAGTTTCAACTGAATAGAGCACCAACCCAACTATTCTCCAGCACCAACTGGAAGGACCACCAACCCTTGATTAACAAGCTACAACTTGCCAAGGTACTCACCAATCTAATTTTCATCCATTTTCAAACTAGGACCTATGACCACCTTTCCTTCTTTTAAAAGAAAATTTCGCCTCAAACACCAACCTAAAACCACCTTCAACAATCACACCCTACCAATATATTGTTGCACCATGAGCTCTATCTCAATAGCTAATATCAAATCTCGTGTCTCATTCTGCTTGTCTAACCCTGCTTCTATAAGTTTTTATTCTTGTTATTTTTAGCTTCACATTTAAGCATGAAATCATATTTTTTCCTTTGTTCTACTTGTCTTATTATTATGGAAATTTGTTTTCTGAGTCAAACTATCCTTCTCTGCCTTTTTTTCCACTTAACCTGAGCATTTCTGCTTATTTTAGGCCTTCTAAAATTATTACAGCCTTTAGCAGTCTGCCTTTTAAATTTAACTGTAGTTAACATGGCTCTAACTGCAAAAAACTAGGATTTCTGCTATTATGCCTTTTAGCTCCCTTCTGTTGGCCCCTTTCACCTATTTTTCTGCATAGAACTGATCTTTGCAACCTCCAAATTACCTCTTGGAGCACTTAATCTCTTTGAGCCCTCCACAGGCCAATTTCATTTGTAAATGGATCTATGTCATATGGTCATGCTTCTATGCAAAGTGACTAAGGGGATGGCGCTTAGCTGCTCCAAGGGCCTTCACAACTCTTTACACTACCACGTCGTTGGTCACTACTTGTGGCATAGAGTCGTGTGTGGGCACTTAGCTCGTAGCTCCCTCTAACCCGACGTGTCCCATTGCACCCTTATGTTAACCTTTTGGGCTCCATTTTCCAAGATGATTTGTCCCAGTGGGGACTCGTCGACTCTTTCTCCATTGGCTATTGCTGTCTATCTATTGATCCAATGTGTCCCAGATCCACTGCAAAAAAAATATAAGCCTATTATTCCACTAGGTTGGGCATTACAGGCTGACTTGTCTCTATGGGGTCCTCCTGGGTCTAATTCTATTGTTTTCTCCTATGTCCACATGCCATTGTTTCGTTTTCCAATGTGTCCCAACATTTCTGTCTCCTAGAGTTTTCACTTCACACGCTTTTCATAACCCACTAGGATCGAATGAGAGAGATGACATCACCATGATGTCACCTCCACCACATGTCATCCTCTGAGTGGTGACATGTCTCATTTAGAAAAGGACCACATGGGCACTCGAAAACACCATATCCACATGCCACATGTCCCTACTGATTTCAACCTCTGACATCCTTTGGGTCAACCTCATGGCAACATCTGTCCTCCTGGAAGAGAGAGAAAAGGTCCTTTAGACATTTGTTTCATGACCAAATCCTTTGTTATGTCGATGTTTTTCATCAGGTCGATGTTCTTCTTTACACTGCCTTCCCTGTTAGACCTCCAGGGTGCACCCACCAAGGTATTATCATCAGGTGGGCCCCACCCACTCAATCTCCATTGGATAGCGTGTCTCTTTCTTGTCTCAATTCTTTCCTCCGCCCAGGCCTTCCCTTTGTGCACCAAAGCATTTTGATCGGGGTGAACCCGTCGGGCTACCTCTGCTGGGCTAGCCTGTATTATGGGCCTCCTCTTGCTTACTCACTATTGGCCAGTGCTTGTATTGGTTTCCACCTCTGCCCAATGGCTTAGACCTATGGTATAACAATATACCGTGAGGGTGTATCCTCCGAGGTAAGCCTATCAACAGGCTCCACCCGATCCAATATGCTCCAATGGGAATGCTTCTCGGTGCTATTGTGGCTTCCACGTTGGCCTAAAGATCTAAGTTAGAGGCTTCACCATTTATCTCCACTACGTTTTTCATTTTTCCAACTTTGGTTGAACACCAAAGACTCCACCAAATTGCTTGAACTCTATTATGAGGGCCTCAGGGTCATAAAACGTTAAATGAATCTATATTTCAATCCAGGAAGCCATGTTGGGACTTCCATATACCGTTGGAAATATATTCCAGATCTCTATCCAACTAGGCATCTTACATCTGCACTTGAGTTGATATGGAACTCTAGAATTGGCTCCAAATACTATGCTACCATTCTGTCATGCTCTTCATCATGTTTCCTGCTTTGACACTTGTGCTATTGTTGGAAATAATACTAAGAGGGGGGGTGAATCAGTATTATTAGATCAAGAATTTTTCTTTTTCATAATTAGATTTATATACACTACTTCATAGAGGGGAACTAGCGTGTACACATAACTGTCTTTAAGGCAAGCAGCATTTATGAAATAAACTTGTGATTCAATTAATTCATCATATGTTGATCTTTAATCAGTGCATCAATACTTCATAAATTATTAAACAGTAACAATGTGCAGTATAAATATAATAAACCATCACACATAAGCAACACACATGAACACCAAGATTTAAGGTGGAAACCCAATGTGGGTGAAAACCACCTGTTGCTGTCATCTCTGTCTTCTTTTAATAATAAGAAAATCTGTTTACAATCTTGTATTGGTGCAGACTCATACCAGTATGCAGGCTTCTACCTGCAGAAGGTTACAACCTTCTCTTTTTCTCCAACTTCTACTGGAAGGGAGCTACAACCCCCTAGCTCTTGTACTAGCCAATATGTTTACTAGTACATAGGTGCCACTCTTCCACCAAGGACCACGTTTCATGAATTTTCAGACTAGATGCTCTTGGCACATATCAAAACATATGAATACCTTGACTAATCAATAACTCATCAGAAATTTAGAAGCTCAAACTTCATCAACCAACATGCAGTTAATCTGAAACAATCAGATCACTGTGATCAGAACACTGTGCTGAACCCAGAAACCTACATCAAGATTCAGAACCAACTGAAACCTCAAAAATTCATGTGTCAGACTGTTTACGTTACTTCAATGAAGAAAACCTGCGTGTATACACCACTTCCTTCAGCCCAACCTGCGTATACCTCTAAAGAGTCTGAATCATAAAATATCTAAATCACAAACTGTACTAACCAGCAGTGTACTGAATATCCACTGGCAACTTACAAAACTTTACACAAGCAGGCAACAGAAAACACTTCTTCTCACTTATACAACCAATCAAATATCAACCTCCTTATGCATTTAGATTTACATTCAGATCTAATAAGGCTTCATTGACATACAACAGTAAAATAGCAACAACAATAAATCAACAATATTGATCTGATAGATTAGTCATCTCTAAACATCAAGCCTTTCTTTTGTATACTCTACTTGAAAGAACAGAACCTACGTGTATACGCTCTTTTGTCGAGACAAACCTGCGTACAGATCTGCAAATTTTGACTTAGAACTTTGCTACAATTCCAGACTTTAGAAAAACCCAGATTATGATAGATAACGTATATAACATATGCAAAACATCAGATCTAGCCTCAAACAATATCAGATCATTCAAGAATAAGTCATTTCAGGTCTCATGATCCTGATCCAATATTGAACTCAATGTGCACATAAATATTTCAGATCTAGTCCCAAACATAACCCTGCAACATAAAATATACTTCAGATAGAAGTATTCCTTAGAATCTTATTCACTTCCACATCTGGCCTTATGATCCTCTCTTCTTTATATAGGCTTTTTCATTTCTCAATACCATGGACCGAATCCACTTAGGACCAATACCTTAGATCAAATACCATTGACTAAATACCTCAAACTAAATACCTAGGGTCAATATCATGGTCCAAAGATACCTTAGACCAAATACCTCGGACAAAAACCATCATTTTCAACATGTACGGGCTTTGCCTTCTGTGGGAGTGTGTGTGTACATTATACACTATTTCTGTTCCGAGTACTTGCATGTATATGCTGCTTGGACTAAGTGAACCTATGTTTATCTCTTAAACTACTCTTACATCATCTTCTTCCTTCAACTTCTTTATTCTGATCAATAGACCTTAGTTCCATCTTCGTGTTCTTCTGTACCATTACCCTATAACCTCTGAATATACCTGTTGTACTGTGAGTTTCCTTTTACCAAAATTGAATTGACCTATGAGTGAGTTGCCATCAAGGACAACACTTTTATCATAATGCTAGCAATCTCCCCCTTTGGACTTGATGGCAACCATGATGGTGTTTATTTCTGCAAGCTATAGAAACTGTTCGAGATAACAAGCAACACCAAAATTATCTCCCTCTTTGACATCAAGGGCAAAGGGAAAACCAGGATACTCTTCATATCTGAACAACTGAATATGATCGTGTTTCCCCTAGGCACATGCTGAATTATCTGATTAAACTCCATCTTTGTACATGTTCTGATATCATTGTACATGTTGTGATGCACTAACTGTCCATGCTCCCCCTGAGCACATGCAGAGTCTGCAAAAATATTTTCCAAAAGAATAACATGACTCTATAACTCAACTATGTGAGTTTGACCTTCCTATCACCAATGACTCATACATACATCAATCTCCCAATTAAGTGGGGATATACCAAATTTGACTCATCCACCCAACCAAGTGAGGATTTACCAATTGTTTATACATGACAAAAATACAATAAATATTACATCATACATCTGATGCAAAGTGGGGATACAAATTACATCATTTGTCCAATAGGACTCATTCAAATGTATGAGAAGTCATATCACACCCTAGACTTTTACATGACTTAAGAAACAAATGGTATAAATATCTGAGGTCATAGCTGGACTCAGAAACCATAATGCCAACAATGTAGAATGCATGTGAAGGCTAAAGCTCCCCCTGAACCTGTGCTACCTATGCATTGTTAACAAGTCAAGGTATCTTTGTCAGTCAGATAAAAATTAATGAACAAAGCATATCGTTAGACTGTAATCATCAACATCAGACAGAGCACCCATATCAGAGTCTGACCCATTGTTTTTCTTGTCAGCAAAACATATACACTTCTTCAGCGATAGAAACCTGTGTGTATACGTGACTATACTTCATGAAACCTACATATAATAACCTTCCTCTAAAAAAACTAGATTTAACAATAGGATGATGCAGCAACTACTCCTAGCTTTTGTCTGAGATATTCAAATGTTTCTCTAGGCAATGGTTTAGTGAATATATCAGCAACCTGTTCTTTGGAGGGAACATGCTCCAATTTGACCTTTTTTTCAAGCACTTGTTCTCGTAGAAAATGGTACTTAACGGGTATGTGCTTGGTCTTGGAGTGCACGACTGGATTTTTTAAAATACTGATGGCACTTGTATTATCACATAGAATGGAGATGGGTGGAGTATATGTGATCTGAATGTCTTGCAAAGTTTGCATCATCCAAAGTAGTTGTGTGCAACAAGATGCAGCAGCCATATATTTTGCTTCAACTGTAGATAAAGCAATCGAACTTTGTTTCTTGATGAACCAAGATACTAATGGGGAACCCATATAGAATGCACCACCACTAGTTCTCTTTCGATCATCAACACTTCCTGCACAATTAGCATCTGTATATGCATGAAGAGTAAGGTTTGTATCTTTAGGATACCATAGTCTAAAGTCCTGAGTTCCTTGATGATATTTGAAAATTCTTTTTACTTTCTAAAGGTGTGATTCCTTTGGATTTGCTTGGAATCTTCCAACTATTCCTACTGCATGCATGATGTCAGGTCAAGTACCTGTTAGATAAAGAAGACTGCCAATCATGGATCTGTAAGTTGGTTGATGTACTACTGTTGATTCATCATTTTAGCTGAGACTGCATCCTATTACCATTGGGGTACATATAGGTTTAGAATCTTCCATTCCGTACTTTTTCAAGATCTGTTTGAGATATTTGGTTTGTGAAATAAAAATACCATCTTTAGTTTGTTGAACTTGTAGACCAAGAAAATAGGTAAGTTCACCCAGAAAGGACATTTCAACTTCTTGCTGCATTATTGAAGCAAAATTCTGACTCATGGATTCTTCATTGCTACCAAAAATGATATCATCAACATAAACAATAATAATTAGCAATTTATCATTTTCAATCTTTGTATATAAATTGCTATCTGCAGATCCTTTTGTAAAACTTTGTTGGTGTAGATATTTTTCAAGGCAGTAATACCAGACCCTTGGAGCCTGTTTTAGACCATAGAGAGCCTTTTTTAGTCTACATACAAGTTTTGCATCATTTCCAAGAATGAATCCTTCTGGTTGTTCAATATAAACTTCTTCTTCTAAATCTCCATTTAGGAAGGCTGATTTTACATCCATTTGGTATACTTTGAATTTCTGAAAACTTGAAAGAGCAAGAAACATCCTTATGGCTTCAAGTCTAGCAACAGGTGCAAAAGTTTCTTCAAAATCTATACCTTCTTATTGAGCATACCCTTTACAAACAAGTTTGGCCTTGTTTCTAATGACTTCTCCATTTTCATTCAGCTTGTTCTTGAATATCCATTTAGTTCCTATAATATTTTTATCGTGAGGTCTAGGAACTAATTCCCAATTATTATTCTTTTCAATTTTCTCAAGTTCTTCATCCATGGCCTTAACCCAACATTCATCTTTGCATGCTTTATTTACATTTTGAGGTTCGGTGGAGGATAGTAATGCTAGATAGCTTGAGGTTCCTGTAATAGTTCTTCTTGTCTGTACACAAACCTCCTTTTCCCCTAAAATTTGAGTTTCTCGATGATTTTTCTGAACATACATGGACGGAGTCTTTTCTTCTACCATTATATCTTCTTCTGGTGCTTCATTGGTTTCTTATTCAATATAATTTTGATTTGATGTGGGAAAGTAATCCTCATCTTCCTCATTGTCATAATCTTCTATTGATTTTATCTGTTTTGGATTTCTGCATGCTACATCAACTACAACATCAATGCTTTCAACAATTTTCCCAAGTCTTTTATTATAACATTTATATCCTTTACTTCTGGAAGAATAACCAAGAAGAATACCTTCATCTACTCTGGGTTCAAACTTACCAAGTTTTTCAATAGTCCTTTTGATAAAACATTTGCTTCCAAAGACTTTAAAGTATTTTACAGTAGGAGTCTTACCATACCAAAGTTCATGTGGAGTTTTAGTGCTATTTACCCAAACATTTGCTTTGTTGAGAATAGTCACAGTAGTGAATGTAACTTCACCCCAGAAGGTTGTAGGAGTTCTAGATTCATCTAGCATGGCTCGAGCCATTTATTGAACCGTTCTGTTCATCGTTTCTACTACACCATTTTGCTAAGGTGTTCTTGCAATGGAGAATTCCCTTTTTATTCCATGTTGTTCACAAAAGTCAAAGAATTCATCCGATATAAATTCCCCTCCTTGATCAGATCCGAGGAATTTGATTTTTCGATATCATTCATTTTCAACCAAAGTTTTTAAAGCTTGGAACTTTTCAAATGCTTCATCTTTATGCTTTAAAAGACCTATCCAACACATTTTGGAAAAATCATCAATGAACAAAATAAAGTGTTCTTCTCCACAAGGTGACTTTTTCCTTATTGGTCCACATAAATCATTATGGATAAGTTCAAGAGGCTTACTAGCTGACCCTTATTTTTCCATGAAGTGAGCTCTGGTTTGCTTACCGATTTGACATGGTTTGCATATTGTATTTTCTGGGATGATGATATCTGGAAGATCATGAACAACCTTGAGTCTACATGCTTTTCTTATTTGAGAAAATCTTAGATGTCCCATTCTTCTATGCCATAGCCAGTTTTCATCATTTTTGCTTAGATAGCATTGTTGTTGTCCTCCTTTGAGTATGTATAAGTTGTTTGGAGTTCTTGTTCCTTTGATCACGGTCTCTCTTGTGTCAAGCTCACAAACAACACATTTGTTTGATTGAAACACCACTTCATTTCCTTGATCACACATTTGACTGACACTCAACAGGTTATGATTTAAACCATCTACATACATAACATTTCCAACTTTAACCTTTTATTTCAAGAAAATAGAACCTTTACCTTTTATGACAGCTGGAGTGTCATTTCCAAATGAGACATTCTTTTCCTTTTCTAAGGCATTATAGGAGTGAATTTTCTCTTTGTCACCTGTCATGTGTTTGGAGCATCCACTGTCGATGTACCACTACTTTTCTTTTCCTTTTGCATACAAAGCTATACCACATATTTCTATTTGAGATTCTTTCCTTCTCCATAACTTGGGATTTAATGGCATTTTCTCCTTTTGAGGTGTTTGCTGAAATTTTCTCCTACATTCAGATTCTTCATGACCAAAGTTGTTATAGATTGAGCATTCTATTTCATTTTCAAGAGGAGAAAAGTTATTATAGGAACATCTCTTGATACCTGTTACATTCCTTTGATTTCATGCTTCTCTAGTCATGATGGTTTTGTAAGCAACACATTGAGCAGCTTTATGCCCAAAATTATGACATGAAAAACATTTCCCATTAAAGAAGTTTATGTGACTATCGAATCTATTTACCTATTGATTGTAGTTTCTATTGATATTCATCTTTGGAGAAAATTGAGTATGATTTGCCTAAGGTTGGTTATGGCTTCTATTGATATTCATCCTTGGAGAAAATTGAGTATGATTTACCTGGTGATTAGCTTTATGCCTTTGCTGACGATTGTCATACTGTTCACTGGTCTTTGCTGCATCAAGATAGCTTTTGGTGGAGGTTGACGGCTTCTGTGATTGAGATGCTTCTTCAGTATATCCAAGACCTGTCTTTATCAGAGGAGAATGTTGAACTTTGATAATTTCATTTAAAGTTTCTAATCCTTTAGAAAATCTAAGATTGAGAGATTTTGTTTTCTCAAGATCTTTGCTTAGACCCACAATTTGACATTCTAGTTTTTCATTGTGTTTTTCTTTTTCAGCAATTTGGTATGTCAAGGTATCTATGATGATATTCTTTTCTTATAAACAGATTTTGAGTTTAGAGATTCTTCATGAAAGTTTTCCTCTTCTAAAGCATCCAAAAAATCATCATTGTCATAAGCCATGAGAAGTCTATAATCATCACTATTAGATAAACAATCACTATCCTCTTCTAAACTATCCCAAAAATCATCGCTATCATAAGCCATGAGAAGTCCAGTTTCATCTTCATCACTATTAGATAAACCATCAATATCTTCATGAGTATAGTAACTCCTTCTATTCACAACTTGTTTCATATTCCCTTTTTCATATTCCTTTCCTTTTTCGTATTTATCTTTATGAGGACATCTGGCAGCATAATGACCGACTCTACCACAAGCAAAGAATTTGAAAGGTAGCTTACCTCTAAACCTTCCAGAACCCCATTGAAGCTTCTTGAAAAAATTTACCTCATCTTCTTCTTCTGAAATGTGTCCTGATTCATTGTATTCTTCCTTTTCTTGAAGCTTTAAATGCAGCTTCTCTCATATCTGATGGACCTCCTTTTCTCATCTCAAAACCAGTAGGATTCCGTGAAGCTGTGTCATAATGATATTTTGTAGATCCTATTTTTCTTCTATGGCAGACACTTTTGATTCAAATTTAGCAGACAAGGATCTCAAAATTTTCTCAACTAAGGTAACTTCCTTTATTTCTTCACCCAAATTCTTCATACAATTAACAACCTCATCTATACGTAAGAAGTAACTAGCTATACTCTCATCACTATGCATCTTAAGAGTTTCATACTCAATTCTGAGAGTTTGAAGCTTAACACGTTTTACTTGAGAGTCTCCTTCGTTTCTCTGAATGATTTTGTCCCATATCTCTTTGGCTGATTTGAGCTGCATGACTTTGACAAACTCTGATTGTGACAAACTTCCCAATAAAGTATTGATAGCTTTGTCATTGATTTCATATTTCTTTTTACCTGTCGTGTCTATAGGAATTGCTGTTGGAAAATTATATCTTCCTTCCACAATTTCCCAAAAATCTATTCCAAGAGATTGTAGAGAGGTTGTGGTTCTTATTTTCCAATAAACAAAGTTGCTCCCATCGAAGATTGGTGGCCTGATGGATCCCATGCTTTCGTGATTATTCATCTTGATGGATCTTCCTTCAAGTGATCAAGCTTCTTCTGAAGGACCTGCTCTGATACCAATTGTTGGAAATAATACTGAGAGGGGGGATGAATCAGTATTATCAGATCAAGAACTTTTCTTTTTCATAATCAGATTTATATACGCTACTTCATAGAGGGGAACTAGCGTGTACACGCAACTGTCTTTAAGGAAACCAACATTTATGCAGTAAACTTATGATTCAGTTAATTCATCATATGTTGATCTTTAAACAGTGCATCAGTACTTCATCAATCATTAAACAGTAACCATGTACAGTATAAATATAATAAACCATCACACATAAGCAACACACATGAACACCACGATTTATGGTGGAAACCCAATGTGGGTGAAAATCACCTGCTGATGTCATCTTTGTCTTGTTTTAATAATAAGAAAATCTATTTACAATCTTGTACTAGTGAAGACTCGTACCAGTACGTAGGCTTCTACCTACAGAAGGTTACAACCTTCTCTCATTCTCCAGCTTCTACTGGAAGGGAACTACAACCCCCTAGCTCTTGTACTAGCCAATATTGTTGGGCATGGAATCCTCCCACGTCATGTTTTGGGGCTCAAAGCCCAAGTTTTGAGTTGATATTGTTGTAAAGCTCTACGAAGTTCGGGCATGAAATGAATGTTAGATTCATAGGGCTGTCTACCCTAGTTTTGAATGTAATGTCGGCCTACCCATGGTTTGCGGACCATGGGATTGTATAAATAGAGCGAAGCTCTAAGTGTAAAAGATGGTTAGTTAGAGCGAAGTATGAGATAGAAGCACGGAGCAAGTGTCTAAGTGTATCTTGGGTCGTAGAGTAGGAGAAGGCTCTGTAGCTGAGTGCGCAGAGGCCTAGTTGTCTGCAACTGAGTGCACGGACCCCTACAACTGAGTGCACAGGGCGGAGTTGACTCTGTAACCGGAGAAGAGAATAATAAAAGAAGTTCATTCCAAATTCTGTGTATCTATTCTTGAGTTATTACATGTTTGATATCAATTGCTAATGTACTGTTCATTTACTGCACGCACTTGTATGAATGATTTATATTGCTAACACTACTTTACACATGCAAGTAAGCTAAGTTAATCAACTAATATCGGATTACTAGTAAGGACTTGGGTAATAACATTGTTCGTCCCCCGAGTAGGACTGCATGAAGACATCACCTCAGGCTGCAAAGAATTGGTAACTATGCGTATCGACGTGTACTTCGCGGACCACTTGAACCCATCAGACATCTCCAGGGTATAGAAATCTGGTTCTGGCACCCTCCCATACTACTTCAGGTGAGACCTCAGTCCGCGCTCTGCGAAATGTTGCTGAAAGGGCCAATAGTACTGGGATTTGTTTGGCTAAATCACCTTCGAACCTGGGTTAGGCCCCAACAAGCCAACAAATGGTTCTGTTGTCGGGACCGTGATCTACATAAGGGATGTCTGATGTCATGTCACTAGAATCTGACGAAGAAAGAAATTGAAGGGTGGTTGGATGGAAAGATTCAGGAGTTCGCAACGCAGGAAAACAGGAATCCACGAGTATCAAAGTAATAGTGGTTAGAGTGCTACTTATATACGGAAATCCACAAAATTTTCTTTGCATCCTTCCCCTCTAAGTTGTATGAGTGGATCGCGAAGCTAGCAGACAGTCAGGGAAGGTGTAGGCTCAACAAACCGATTGTGTGGACTCCAGAATTGGTGTGCAGACTAGAAGCATCGGAAGATAAGATCGCACACACTGTGGACCATTGGCTCGATCGAATTATAGGAGGGTTTATCACCGAGTTCACGGTAGACACGACAGTCAGCTACAGCGAGGCAGAACGACGCTTCCTCAAAGGACCGTGAGGTAAGTACATTAAATCTTTAAACACTTGGATTAAAATTCTATTGTGTGAAAAGCAGGTTATGCAAATAAATTGATGTTTGGGGATACGCGAAGTGGGAGGATCTATAGAAATGAAGGTAGCATAGAAATAGAAACTAGCCCCTTGATTTCGCCTCGGCGAGAAAGCGAGGAAGAGCTCGTGAAAGTTTCACCAAGAAGTACAATCAGTCTGATAAGGTAGCGAATTCTGCGCATACCACCTCCACCTACACCACCACCAGTCTCACCATATTCACCTCCATCTCTTCCCACACCACCTCCGCCACCACCACAGTTCAATATGGAGAGCGCGATAAAATTGCCGGTATTCAGAGGAGTAGGGAACGAAGATCCGAACCAACTTTAGTTCATGGTAAAAGTTGTATGGGAAGCACAAGGATTCATGGATGACAATATAAAGAAGGAAACGCTGGTAAGCGCATTGCAGGATCGTGCACTAACATGGTACATTAAGCATTCTAATGACCATCCAAACGCGGGGATCACAGATATCCAAATTGCGCTGAACCTTAAGAAGTGCACATTCCTCGTTCCCTTTGGAAACCTGTTGGGACACGTGTTCTGAAAATAGGGGTTGATGGTGGACCCTGCGAAGATCGTAGTAATTCTAAATTTGGAAGCACCACGAAGTGTTAAATAGATGCGTGCTACCCTAGGACACACAGGATACTACAGGAAGTTCATCAAAAGCTATGCCCAAATCACCACGCTGATGGAGAAACTATTGAAAAAATATGTCACATTCCACTGGAATGATGATTGCATGAAGAGCTCGGATGTCTTAAAGGGGAAATTGGCCTCCGCTCCAATCCTGGTCTTCCCAAAATGGGATGTGGAGTTTCATGTCCATGTAGATTCGTCGTGTTTCAGGCTGGGAGCAGTGCTCATACAAGAGGGTGGCGAGGGATTAGACCACCCTATCGTGTTTACAAGTCGAAGATTGTCTAAAGCCGAGAAGAACTATTCCACAACTGAGCGCGAGGGGTTAGCGATGGTGTATGTGCTCCAAAAATACCGGCACTATTTGCTAGGAGGACATTTCAAGATGTATACAGACCATTCGGCACTGAAATACTTGGTCAATAAGCTTGTGTTGGGGGGCACATATGCAGGTGGCTCTTATTATTTCAAGAATATGACTTTGAGGTCGTGGTCAAACTTGGACGCCTGAACGCAGGACCGGATCACTTGTCGCGTATTGAGATGGGCGAGGAACCTACTAGTTTGGAGGAAGGATTACCTGATGCACAGCTCTTCGCAGATGGACACTTCAAAGATACATTCCATTTTATGACAACAGGGACTGTGCTGAAGGAATACTCCGTCCAACAGAAAAAGGAATTGGTGGTGTGCGTGACAGATTTTTCTTTCATCGCGAGGCACCTATACAAAATGGGAAATGATGAGTTATTGTGAAGATACGTACCTGAATTTGAACAAAGTCATATCCTCATGGAAGCACATGGGGGAGCTGCAGGAGGACACTATGCAGGACGAGCAACTGCACAAAATATTCTCCGTGCAGGGTTGTGGTGGCCAACCCTACACCACGATTCGAAAGCACACTGTAAGGCCTACAATATATATCAACGGACTGGAAAACCATCACGGAGGGACGAGATGCCATTAAATCCACAGATGACACTTCAGCCATTAGAGAAATGGGCAATCGACTTTGTGGGACCAATCAAACCTCAGGGAAAGATGGGCAGATGCTACATTATCACTGCAACGGAGTACTTGACACAATGAGCGGAGGAATAGCTGGTCAAAAACTACATGGCCATTACGACTGTGAGGTTTTTGTTTGAAAACATATTGACCTGATTTGGTTGTCTGAAAATCTTAATGAGTGATCACGAAACACATTTCCTAAACGAAACCATCAGTGCACTCACAGAAGAATTCCAGGTGTATCATTAGAAAAGTACACCATACCACCCACAAGCCAATGGGACTGTAGAATCCTTCAACAAAATATTGGAGACTGCATTGGCCAAAGTGTGCAACGTGAAATGAAGTGATTGGCACCTACACATACCTGCAATGCTATGGGCTTACAGGACAACGTGCAAGAAACTGACGGGACAAACACCTTTCCGATTAGTTTATGGCGTGGAATTTGTCATGCCGATGGAATATATTGAACCTAGTCTGTGAATAGTGGCACTCACAGGGATGACAGACTACAAAGCTCTGAAGGAAAGGCTCGCGCAATTGGAAGAACTTGAGGAAGAATGGTTTTTCACTGGGTTTCATCAGCAGGTACAAAAGCAACGTGAAAAAGCCTAGCATGACTACCATATCAAGTTGTGCACCTTCAAGATAAATGACTTAGTGTTGTTGTATGACAGCAAGTTTGAAAAATTTCTAGGAAAATTCAGAATGCATTGGCTGGGACCATACGTGGTTAACGACGTCACAGATGGAGGCACGGTCCAGCTAGTCAAACTAAATGGAGAACCCTTCCCAAGAAAAGTAAATGGTAGCCACTTGAAGCCCTACACAGGTGCGTCGGCTATCTAACTAACCGATAGAAGCATAACTTCGCGCTCTAGGGAGCCAGACGAAGGCACGGGACTATAAACATATACTAGGCAAGCTGGATGGGAATAGTTTGATCACCGAAGTCTCAGTAAAATGGATGCAACAGATTCAGCAAGCACCGGTGCAGTGCATTGCCAACATCAGCACAGTTCGAAGACAGTTGTAGGGACTCTGCGCCAAGATCGCCGCGCCGATAGAGTGACTCAAGGGCGAGTCATGATGTTTTTGTTGGAGGCTTGTTGGGCATGGAATCCCCCCATGGCATGTTTTGGGGCTCAAATCCCAAGTTTTAGTTGATATTGTTGTAAAGCTCTGTGAAGTTCGGGCGTGAAATGAATGCTAGATTCATAGGGTTGTCCGCCCTAGTTTTGAATGTAATGTCAGCCTACCCATGTTCCACGGACCATGGAATTGTATAAATAGAGTGAAGCTCTAAGTGTAAAAGATAGTTAGTTAGAGCGAAGTATGAGATAGAAGCACGGAGCAAGTGTCTAAGTGTATCTTGGGTCGTAGAGTAGGAGAAGGCTCTACAGTTGAGTACGCAAAGGCCTAGTTGTCTGCAGCTGAGTGCGCAGACCACTGCAGCTGAGTGCGTAGGGCAGAGTTGAGTCTGTAACCAGAGAAGAGAATAATAAAAGAAGTTCATTCCACATTTTGTGTATCTGTTCTTGAGTTATTACATGTTTGTTATCAATTGCTAATGTATTGTTTATTTACTGTGTGCACTTGTATGAATGATTTATATTGCTAAGGATACTTTACACATGCAAGTAAGTTAAGTTAATCAACTAATATTGGATTACTAGTAAGGACTTGGGTAATAACACTGTTCATCCCCCGAGTAGGACTGCACGAAGGTAGCACCTCTGGCTGCAAAGAACGGGTAAGTGCGCATAGAGACGTGCGCTTCACGAACCACTTGAACCCATCAAACATCTCCAGGGTGAGGAAACTTGGTTCTAGCACCCTCCCATACTACTTCGGGTGAGACCTCATTCCGCGCTCCACGGACTGTTGCCAAAAGGGCCAGTAGTACCGGGATTTATTTGGCTAAATCACCTCCGAACCTGGGTAAGGCCCCAACAAGCCAACAAATATGTTTACTAATACGTAGATGCCAGCCTACAAAAAACTCCACTCTTCCACCAGGGATCACGTTTCATGAATTTTCAGACTAGATGCTCCTAGCACATATCAAAACATATGAAGACCTTGACTCATCAATAACTCATCAGAAATTTAGAAGCTCAAACTTCATCAACCAACATGCAGTTAATTTGAAACAATCAGATCACTATCATCAGAACACTATGCTGAACCCAGAAACCTGCATCAACATTCAGAACCAACAGAAACCTCAAAAATTCATGTGTCAGACTGTATACGCTACTTCAATGAGGAAAACCTGCGTGTATACGCCACTTCCTTCAACCCAACCTGCATATACCTCTGAAGATTCTGAATCATAAAATCTTTGAATCACAAACTATACCAACCAGGAGTGTACTGAACATCTACTATCAACTTACAAAACTTTACACAGGCAGGCAACAGAAAACACTTATTCTCACTTATACCATCAATCAAATATCAACCTCCTTATGCATTCAGATTTACATTCAGATCTAAGAAGACTTGATTGATAGACAACAGTAAAATAGTAGCATCAATAAATCAGCAAGACTGATCTGATAGATCAGTCATCTCTGAACATCAAGCCTTTCTTTTGTATACGCTACTTTAAAGAACAGAACCTATGTATATAAGCTCTTTTGCCAAGATGAACCTGCGTACAGATCTGCAAATTTTGACTCAAAACTTTGTTGCAATTCCAGACTTCAGACAAACCCATATCATGATAGATAACGAATATAACAGATGAAAAACATTAGATCTAGCCTCAACCAATATCAGATCATTCAAGAATAAGTCATTTCAGGTCTCATGATCCTGATCCAATATTGAACTCAAGGTGCACATAAATATTTCAGATCTAGTCCCAAACATAACCCTGCAACATAAAATATACTTCAGATAGAAGTATTCCTTAGAATCTTATTCACTTCCACATCTGGCCTTATGATCCTCTCTTCTTTATATATTTTTGGGCCTTTCTCAATACCATGGACCGAATCCACTTAGAACAAATACCTTAGATCAAATACCACAGATCGAATACCTCAGACTAAATACCTACGATCAATACCATGGTCCAAAAATACCTTGGACCAAATACCTCAGACCAAAACCATGGTTTTCAACATGTACATGCTTTTCCTTCTGTGGGAGTGCGTGTGTACGTTATACACTATTTATGTTCTAAGTACCTACGTGTATATGCTGCTTGGACTAAGTGAACCTACGTGTATCTCTTAAACTACTCTTACATCATCTTCTTCCTTCAACTTCTTTATTCTGATCAATACCTTAGTTCCATCTTCCTGTTCTTCTGTACCATTGCCCTGTAACCTTTGAATATACCTGTTGTACTATGAGTTTCCTTTTACCAAAACTGAATTGACCTGTGAGTGAGTTTCCATCAAGGAAAACACTTGTATCATAATGCCAACAGCTATTCCTTCAGCCTATTGCCATCATTGACAACATAACTCAACACATCTCCATCACCCTTTGAAAACCTCTTTCATTCTAATGAGGATATCCTATAGACCATGAAAAAAACTGAATGTCTGTGGGATTCCATGCATCATCGCTCTTTCTTTATACTAGAAAAAGCATTCACATCTACTGGCACACCAGCTAACACCATTTGCACAGTAGAAACTAAGGATTTTGTATCAAATTGTCATGTAGATTGGTTCAAAATCCTTATCCCAACACCATCGTATAGGTGGAGCCCCCATGAGGTCAATAAGAGAAAAAAAGAAAAAAGAAAAAGGAAAAATGAGGCCAAATCGCCAAATTTCCAAAATCTAGTGGCTCACACTACTATTTCTCAAGCAATCACTTGGACCTCATGTATGTGCTACTAAACTACGTGGGGTACCTCGTGTCTATGTCTTGTACAACCTCGACCACATCATGACTATTAGATCATATCTCACGATGCCCCCTCCAAGGGGGTCTCACACTTGTTTCATTCACAACCACGACATGGTCATGACTGCATCATTTTTTGTTGTGATCTCATCACGCTTTTTTCCCCTTACTCGTGCGATATTGCATGATTGTGAACCAATCACCTGCAAGGGTTTGGGAGGTTTTCCTACACAAGACCATACAAGCCACCCTATGTGACCTAACTACCCTAGAACTACTAAATTGACAAAGGGGGTCTTATGAGGACTAACTTGGCTCTTCTCGCTCAAAGAAAGGACACCTCAGCTGATCGAAATGGAAAAAATTATCTCTCAACTCCACATCAAGCTTTTCATAAACAAGTAAAAATGACATGGCAATGTGGGCCCCAAGACCTTTATACTCGCCACTTTTTCCATTCTTTAAGAGGCTCATATGGGAACCCACAAGCTCCTTTCACAAAACCATCAGTGGTGTTGAGATCGAGGCATTTTAATTGACACCAGGGTACACTCCTTTCAATTCATCAAAAGCTTTCATTTTTGGGCCCATTTCACATTCAGAGTACTTACCTGGTGTGCCTTTCTGTGTTGTTGGATACATCTTTATTAGTATTTCTAGTGCACATATTTTGATATAAATATGCTTTCACTTTGGGTATTGGTTTCAAAGTTGCAAGTTATTCACAACTTCCATAGTGAACTTAGTCACCTAGTACACCAATCGATAGTTAAGGTATCATTCTTCACTAAGTATGATAGGTTTCCTCAGAAACTATGCATATCTTGACATCATATCCTTGAAATTAACCATAAGGTCCACCATCTCGACCATGTTTTCCATCACCATCTAGGTGCACGTGGTAAACATCCACGTTGGTCAATAGCACTACAACACACTGATTACCCCAGTTTTTAGTTCACCTCACACTATTGGTATCCATGACCATTTTCTTACCTAGCCCATGGAGCCATTTCGTTTACGTGACTTAAAGATCAGCCTCATTTCTCTCTTCTTCACTTTATTGCTTACCATCCTCCTCTTGGGCCACCATTCTTTTCAGATCATGATGAATGCACCACCACATTCTACACTTGGCCTACAATCCATCCACATTACATTAGACCATCTATGATACCACCACCGTTTCACCCACCTCACACTAAGACCTGCCAATGGGGTCCCCATTCTTTGTAGACACCCACCTGTAACATTATGTGGGGCACCATACTCTTAGGGTACCCATCTCCATGTTTTTACATCTAAAACCACTTTTAAGTTATTTTGGCAAGTGATTAGTTAGTGAAAAAGGTATTATAGACTATGTATGAAGTTGCCTATGTTACTTAGTGCAACGGATCGAAAAGATTGCGAATAAAATAAACACTCAAACAATTAGAAAACATGTTCAAAACATATCAACACAACCAAATTTAATACAGTTGTGAGCTCAGAAACAAAGTCTCAAACACGAAAATGGATCTCACCACTGTGTTCAGCTCGAGTTTTGGAGTCAAAACAAGTATACACTTGACCGTACTTGGCCACTATGACCTCCAGACCCCCTCGAACTTCTCAAACTACCTCTGTCAACTTTTGTTTGTGTTATGGCATTAATATACCACATATAGTTACAAACTGCGATAATCGTGAAATAATATGATTACATTAAAAATAGAGGATAAACCAAAGAACCGGCGGGCGTGGAGTTGACCCCGACCGTCTGGCCTTTTCCCGGCGCATATCCTGATACTATACGATCTGACAGCTATTGTGTCTCGCTCATCAACTGATCTGGACGATCTGTATTTTCGATCTATCCTGCTTGATTAGACGGCTATCGCGCTCCAACTAGCACGTCAGTTAATTCTCCGAAGGCACGTGAGAAAAGTTGTTTTGTGATACTATGTGTCAACCACTGAGTGGAATCGCGTAGATTTCTAAAAGACCATTTCCAGCCTTTGAGGTGTGCGAGAAACCGTTTACTGCTTCCCTGCTGGAACTCAAAGAAGTTTAACTTCTTTTGACTAACCTCATCACGTCTGTTTTCAAAGATAACCTGCTTGCATGTCTCGATGCGATATGCGTCGATCTCCTTTGATCGGATGATCCAACGACTGTGGTATGAAACAATCACACATACGCCATTCCTTCTCTGCAAATATCATCCAGAACCTATGACTCATTCCCAGGTTGCCACATATCTTGCTGACGTAGGCATTGACTTTTTGACCTAAATCTTTAATTGGCTCTAATTTCCTCATCCGAACTTGGATTTATGCGTGGTTTGCACCATTGGCTTCGTATTAACGAGTACTTTGACTTCAGCCTACTTTCACATGCATTTGAAGACTTTTGATCTAGAGGTAAAAATGAATCCATTTTGGATCACTCCTCCCCACTGGAAGCTTTTGGTCCACCAAAAGTTGGTTTTAGCTATCGTGTAAGTGACGATAAATTTCGTTCACTTTTCCAATCTCTATCCATTGCCCTTTACTTGGATTTGTACCTTTGAGTCGAGCTTGAAGATACTCAACATTTCCCCTTCGCGAAGTTCTTATCCTCCTGTCAAGAACTGTGTCCTCCTATAACTCATTAAGATACTCGGGCAATAGATATTAAATGGAAGGTAGTTGAACTTGCTCTTCGGGATCTTCAATCAATGAAGGTTCATATAATCGCAAGTTTTCAACATTTATGATAAAGTAGATTTGCATGTAGGCTGGTAGATCTAGGTGGAAAGCATTTTCACAAATTTTATCAAGTATTTTGAAAGGACCATATCTAATTGGTTTCAACTTTTTACCTTCCCCTTGTAGTATTTCTTTGTTGATATACAACCAAACTTGATCGCCAACTTGAAAACTATGCTCAAATCGATGCTTGTCATGTCACACCTTATACTTTGCTTGGCTCTTTTCCAGTTGTTCCTGTACTGCCTGGTGAATTTCCTGAATTTGTTCAATGAAGCTGGTTTCTTTGTCCACATCACTATGTCCATCAACTGTTATGTGTTTATCAAAGACAAAATCCAAGGGAGACTTTGCTATAAAACCAAAACAAGTCTCAAAAGGAGATCTCTTAGTAGAAGAATGTTTTGCATGGTTGTTAGCATGTTGCACATAACACAAATGCTCATCCCAAAGTTTGGGATGCTTGCTGCAATATCCTCGAAGCAACTGTATCACTGTCTTGTTAACCACTTCTATCTGACCATCTGTTTGTGGATGAAAGTCATGCTCTTCTTTAACTTTGTGTCCATTAACTCCCATAGACTTGACCAAAATTTCCCAACAAATCGAGAATCTCGATCAGATACAATAGAAGTGGGTAACCCAAAATGAACCCATACATTTTGAAAGAACAACTTTGCAGTTTGTTTAGCTGTGACCTATTTATTACATGGTGTCAAAATACACATCTTACTGAACCTATCCACAACTACATACAAATAATCATGACCCTTTCTAGACTTTGGCAATCCCCCAACAAAATCCATGGAAACACTTTCCCAAGGACGAGAAGGAATTGGAAGTGGAGTATACAAGCCTAATTTTCTATTACTTGGCTTGCTTGTAGCACACATAGTACATCCTTTAATATATCTAGAAATTGTCTCATTCATTCGTGGCCAATAGTAGAATCTTTGTAACTGTGCAACTATTTTTCTTACACCAAAATGACCCGATACATGAGAGAAGTATGTGCTTCTCGAATTATATTAACTCTTTCAATTTGTGGAATGCATAAATTTCCCAAATGATATAAGAGTTTTTCCTTTATGTAATAATCCAATTATTCTACCTGCTTGCCATGACTTAAAGTTGCATATACATCCTTAAAATTTGTGTCTTGAGCATATTGTTCAACGTAACTTTCATGAATTACTGAATTATGCTTAAGTATTGTGGATGCATGTATAATTGGTCTTGATAACATGTCTGCAACCTTATTATGTATGCCCTTCTTATATCTGATAACAAGATGAAATTGTTGTAGAAACCCCATCCACCTGTAATGTCTTGATTGTTGCAATTTAGTTTTTGACTGTAAATATTGAAGTGGTTGATGATCTATATGTATGATTGTTTCTTTACCCATTATGTAATGTTTCCACTTTTTAACACTCTGAACTAATGCATACAATTCTTTATCATATGTAGGATAGTTAACTACTGCTGATGTAAATGTCTCAAAATGAAAGCATATAGGCTTCCGGTGCTGCATCAACACTGCCCCCATGGCATATTCACTTGCATCTATCTCGATCTCAAATGGATGCTGAAGATTTGGCAGTGCTAGTACTAGCGCTATACTGATCATTTCTTTCAATGTGTCGAAGGCTTTCTGCTATTTGCCTTCCCAATGAAACACCTGTTTCACACTTGTCAAAGCATGTAAAGGAGCTGCAATCAAAGAAAAGTTAGCAATAAACTTTCTCCAATGTTGCGCTGCCCCTAAGAAACTTCTAACTTCTGTAGTAGTATTGGGCTTAGGCCAATTTACTATAACTTCAACCTTAGAGGGATCTATCATCAATTCACCACCCCCTACAATATAACCCAAATAATTTAAAGATGTTTTGCTAAATTCACATTTTCACAGTTTTACATAGAGATTTTCTCTTTTCAATACATCTAAAATCTGCTTTACATGCTTTACATGTTCATCCCATGTTCTACTAAAAACAAGAATATCATCTAAATATACTATTACAAAATCATCAATAAATGGTCTAAATACATCATTCATGACTCGCATAAACGTATATGGAGCATTAGTTAAACCAAAAGGCATAACCATCCATTCATAGAGTCCTTGCTTCGTTTTGAAAGCAGTCTTCCATACATCATGTTCTGCAACTCTGATCTGATGGTAGCCGCTTCGCAAGTCCAATTTAGAGAAGTAAACAACATCTTTTAACTGATCTAACAAATCATCAATATGAGGAAGAGGATAACGATTCTCTATTGTGATTTCATTTAATGCTCTAAAATCAATGCACATTCTCTACGAACCGTCTTTATTCCGCACTAACACAATAGGTGATCCGCACGATGATGTGCTTGGTCGAATAAACCCTTGATCGAGCAACTCCTGTACCTACTTCTTTATCTCTACATTCTCTAGAGCTGATAACCTGTACATTCCAATGTTAGGTAGTGGAGCATCTTGCTGCAAATAAATCTCATGTTCTATCTCTCGCTTGGGTGGAAGCCCTTTAGGCTCTTGAAACAGAATATCATAATCGGAAACAAATTTAACTAGATCTACTTTCTGTTTAGGATTACAGCCTTGGAATGCATCAGATTTATCAATATCCTTTGCCTTTACAATCATAAGTAAAAATTGCTTACTTGAATTTACAATTCTTTTCATATGTCCTGAATTTATGAGAGAAAAGTTATCTTTGAGTTTATGAGCCGTTACAATATATTCAATTCCATCCTTAGTTGATACTTATTTTCAGTTCAATAGAAGATAGCACTTATATCATACAAGTATGGACTTCCTAATACAATTCCACATATGTCCAATGGGACTATGTCTAGCTCAAGCTCATCTACAAACTTTGACCCAATAGCAAAATGGAGTTTACATTGTTTCGTAACTTGTAGCTTAGTTTTATCACACACCCAACCTAATGGATATGGCTTTTTATGAGGTTTTGTTTCTAGACCCAACTTCTTTACAATTGCTTCAGAAATCAAATTAACTTGTGACCCACTATCAAATCAAGTATCAATTTTAGTATGCTTGGAAATGACTCTAATATGAAATAGCTCATTCCTTTTACTCTCATCATTATCATTATCAATAGAATGTGAAGAATTACTTGTAGATGCTTTAGAATCTTTACCTTTTATACTTGTAGTTGTAACTGTTGTCTCGTCACCTGAATCTGATCCCAAGTCCTTTTGAACAACAGCAACATTCTTTCGCTCTTTACTCCAAAAATTCTTAGGCTTCAATTCCGGATGCAAAGACCAGCAATGTGCCTCATTGTGTCCTTCCTTCTTAAAATGAGTGCATGAAGGTTTATCCTTCTTTACAATGTTTGTTTTCCTCTCCTTCCATTTCAGTTCTTCTTGTCTTTATTCTTGCTTTCAATAGGTTTGGATGATTTCCCAACATCTGGGGTTACATTTTTACCTCTAGCCTCTAGATGAGTTGCTTGAACTGATACAACATCTAAGTTAGTTGGATTAAACATAAGTATAGTATGCCTCAAATAACTATGAAGAACACCTATGTATTTTAACAATGTCTCTAGTGAGTCCAATGATATGCCTAATGTTAAAGCTCTCTTATGGAATTCCTGAGTATAACTCTAAACACTTTGACCTTTTAGTTGATGTAATGTTTGCCAACTCATCATTGCTTGTTGCATATAAGCCAAATGATAAAATTTCTTTTTAATGGCAAAAACAAATTCATTCCAAGTTGAAATGATTTTACCATGTTTTTGGAGATCTGCTTGTGTCCTACCTTCCCACCATACAAGTTCGGTTCCTCTAGGTCGAAGGCTAGCAAGCTGGATCTTATTCCTTTCTGAATCAACTTTCTGCACCCTACAATATACATCAATTTGCCTTATCCAATTATCAAGATTTTCAGCATTAAGTTCTCCATCATAAAATGGCAAATCAAATCTTACATCTAATTTGATCAAAGAGGATTTCTTTTTCTTTTTAGAAGAACAAGTCTTATGAGAAGAAGACAATGATGATGATGATGGTGATGATGGAGGAGATGGTGGAGGAGGCTTTTCTCCTTTTCCTTTATCTTCTTTATCTAGAGGGACAAAAAGAAAAGGTTCCTCTGCTCCTTTGTCTGGTTTAAGTGATGAAGTGCCTTCACCTTTGCCCTTTTTAAACACATTATACATCTCTTCCACCATTGCATGTATTTTCATGAAACTATCCAAGAATAAGTGTGCCATCCTTCCTTGTGAAAAGACCCTTCCAATCTCTAGATTTGCCTCAATAAGTTCTCCTTCACCTCGTCCAAGCCTCAACCTAGTAAGCATTCAAATCTCCACACAAACTTGTCAAACCTTTAAAAACCTTACTGCTCTGATACCACTTGATCCGTTAATGAAAAAGGTATTATAGACTATGTGTGAAGTTGCCTATGTTACTTAGTGCAACGGATCAAAAAGATTGCAAATAACATAAACACTCAAACAATTAGAAAACACGTTCAAAACACATCAACACAACCAAATTTAATAAAGAAGTTCACCAGAATTCCTAGCTACGTCTCCTGGTCCTTTCGCTTCTAGTGTTGACCTCTCTATTATGTCTTCAAATTGCTGTTACAGGTGTGAGCTCAGAAACAGAGTCTCAAACACGAAAATGGATCTCACCACTATGTTCAGCTTGAGTTTTCGAGTCAAAACGAGTATACACTCGACTATACTTGGCCACTGTGACCTCCAAACCCCCTTGAATGGCTCAAACTACCTCTGTCAACTTTTTTTTGTGTTATGGAATTAATATACCACATATACTTACAAACTACGATAATTGTGAAATAATACGATTACATTAAAAACCAGAGGATAAACCAAAGAACAGGTAGGAATGGAGTTGACCCTGACCGTCCGGCCTTTTCCCGGCGTAGATCCTGATACTATATGATCCGATGGCTCTTGCGTCCCACTCGTCAACTAATCCGGACAATCTGTACTTTCGATCTGTCATGCTTGATCCGACGACTATCGCACTATCTCGTGCTCCAACTAGCACATCGGTTAATTCTCTGAAGGCACGTGAGAAAAGCTGTTTTGTGATGCTACGTGTCGACCGCTGAGTGGAATCACGTAGATTTATGAAAAACCATTTCCAGCCTTTAAGGCACGTGAGAAACCGTTTACCGCTTCCCTACCAGAACTTGAAGAAGTTGAACTTCTTTTGACTAACCTCATCGTGTCCATTTTCAAAGATAACCTTCTTGCATGTCTCGATGCGATATGTTTCGATCTCCTTTGAGCAGATGATCCAATGACTGTGATGTGAACCAATCATAGATACGCCATTCCTTCTCTGCTAACATCATCCAGAACCTGTGACTCATTCCCGGGTTGCCACGTGTCCTGTTGACGTAGGCATTGACTTTTTGACCTAAATCTTTAATTGGCTCTAATTTCTTCATTCGAACTTGGATTTATGCGCGGTTTACACCATTGGCTTCGTATTAAAAAGTACTTTTACTTGAGCCTACTTTCACCTACATTTGAAGACTTTGATCTAGAGGTAAAAGTGAATCCATTTTGGATCAGCAAGTGCGTAAAATATTTTTGGAAAATGATTCTCACCCATTTCATGTCAAATTACCTGGTGGAAATCCCTCATCTCCTTGGTCGGAGCCTGCTTTTTACTCACCTCACACCCACATCGTTAATCACCATATGATTCACTAATCCACCATGACATTTAGAACATATATACACCTCCCCTGGACGTCCTACCGAACATAGGGGCATAGACCTCAACCCTCTTGTTTTGACTACCGCCACCTACATTACAACTCCAACCTTGGGCAGTTTCCTAATATCTCTCATTTACTATCAATTTTTGTTATCATGCCTATTATAACCCTATTTGTCACTCCATTATAGTGAGAGAAACCTAAGTTCAACTTACCTCGGTTGTTGGTTAGAATGCATCCCCTTTCACCTTTTCTTTTACTTATGTGAGATTTATCCCATGTTAAAAGGGTGGAATTACATAATTGAGAAATTTCATAATTATAATTATTATTTTATAATTGACAACAACTGATGAAATTTCATAATTATGAAAAATGTTTCGAGAGTTTGTCAATCCCAAGGAGATGTATGAGTTGGCTAGGGGTCCATTATTCTAGAAGTTTCCTAACTTTTCAAACCCCTAGGTGTCTAGATATATTATCCTAAAGGATATAATGAATTTATATAATCTCACCAAGAAGAAAGAAGGTTAGAGTCTAGTATCCACACTATAGCATGAGAGAGCTACTGCATTGGCAAGAGGGGGCCATGTTACAAGATTGAGGACAGTATCTCAACTGGATTAAGTGTGTATATATATAGATATATATATATATATATATATATATATATATATATATATATATATATATATATATATATAGATAGATAGATAGATAGATAGATAGATAGATAGATAGATAGATATATATATATATATATATATATATATATATATATATATATAGAGAGAGAGAGAGAGAGAGAGAGAGAGAGAGAGAGAGATAAAACTTTATTTTGGATTTAAGTTTATATGTATCGAATTTTATTTTAAATTAAAAAAAAAAAAAGCATATTCGTTCATATAATACACCGACAATAGGCACAAGGCTTGAGATTGTGTACCTACCTGGTCAATAATTTGGTGAATATAAAAATGTTATAAAATAAAAATAAAAAAATATATTTATAAAATATTTTGACTTTTAAATGAGTTATGGTTTTTGGGCAAGTGGTATTGATAAACCATGGTACTGGCTCATGGCATTATAACAAAGCCTATTTACAAATTAATAATGTTCATGGTAAAATGCGGTAAATATTCATGGTTAAGAACCTTGTTATATTGTAAGTATTAAGTTTTAATTTAAAAAATGTTATAAAATCAAATTAAAATAAAATATTTATAAAATATTCTTATTTTGAAATGAGTTATGGTTTACATATTGTAAGTATTAAGTTTTAATTTAAAAAATGTTATAAAATCAAATTAAAAGAAAATATATATAGAATATTCTTATTTTGAAATGAGATATGGTTTATCACCATCTAGTATTGATAAGCCATGGTATTGGGTTACGGTATCATAACAAAAGCTAAATTATTATGAGCAATATAATTTTATTTTTTTTGGATTTTTTTTTAATATAATATTTATTTCACAATTCAATTTAAAATTACATAAAAATAGTCATCAACCAATTAGGAAAAATAATTTACATTTAAAAAAATTAAAAATATTTGTTTTATTTTCAAAATATTTAGTTTAATATTTTTTTTTCAAAACTTCAATAAATTTCATAGAATCTATTTAAAATTTTCAAAACTAATTGAAAGTCATAAAACAAGTATAATAAGGAAAAAAATATTTCGCTCTATAAAATAATTTGATGTTCATATTATGTAACACCAACATACTTTTATTTTAATTGAGGATCTACCAAAGGTCGAGAGGGATGCAAACTTCCTTTTTGAATGAAAAACTTAGGAAAATTTTGCACCTAAAGAGATTTGATTCCTTGATTCCTCCCGAGACTTGTAGATCCAGAGTGAAAAATGAATTTATGATAGTTTTTAATAATATTATTTATTTTTATATATATTTCACATCTCCACAAATATTTTCATGTTTAATTTTATTAAATCACTAATCATACATATACGTATATATATATATATATATATATATATATATATATATATATATATATATATATATATATATATATATATGTGTGTGTGTGTGTGTGTGTGTGGAGACTTACTGGGTATGAAGTCTTTATAAATTTATTATTTTTCTTAATTTGAAGTCTTTATAAATTTATTATTTTTCTTAATTTAATTTTTAATATATAAAATAACTTTATATCAACTTCATATAAAAAGATAAAATAATTGAAAGCAACCAAAATGTATAATTCTTTTATTTTTTAAAATATGTCAATGTAGACATTAAATAAAATATTTAAATATCTATGTTAATTAATATATTTTAATATATTTATATTTTTCGGTAGTCATATATATATATGAATATGATAATGATTATATATATTGGTGCAATATTAAAAATGAAGAAGATATGTAATCCTTTCATGTTACACACACACATATATATATAACATTCCAAAAAAAACATTTCATTCTTAATTATAAATATAAAATATTTGGACAATCATATTAAGTAACATACTCTTATACTAATTTTATATAAAGAGATGAAGTAATTAAAAGTGAGACTAAAAGATGTGTAATTTATTTATTTATTTTTAAATATGTTAATGTAGACATGAAATAAAATATTTGAATATCAATGTCAACAAATATATTTCAATAGCTCTATACCCAACCATGGTTAGCATGGAATTGATACATCATTCATTCATTCATATTCATATATATGTTTTTTTTTAAGCTCAGATTTATCAAGAGGAAAAAGGGATTAAATAGGTTGAGGACAAACTTTCAAATCTTACACCTCAAAAGATTTAATCCTTGGTATTTACTAGATTTGTGGATATACACTAGTTAATTAGATGACTCAATATTGTTTGTATGTAAAAAACTATATCTATTCTTATATTTATATATCGATAAACAATTTGTTATTCCATACTCTTATATTAATTTTATATAAAAAGCTAAAATTTAAAAGTAAGACTAAAAAATATTATATTTTAATAAATTGTGATTTTTTTTTTTTTTTTTTCTTTTATATTTTTAAAATATATTAATGTAGACATTAAATAAAATATTTGAATATTAATGTCAACAAATATATTTCAATAATTCTTTGTCTAATAATGATAATAATGAAATTTTTGTTATTACATACATAAATTGATATATAATTACATATTTATTTTAATAAATTAATTTATATCCACTTATTTATCAAGATTTAATAATTAATTCCTGATTCATAAATATGTAATTTATTATTATTTACTTTATAAAATTTTCTGATCAATAAACTAATTATTTAGTTATATGTACATTTATCAGTTTATATATCAGTTTATATATATGAATGTATATATATTTTATGACTTAATTTATATCTACTTTTAGAATTTTAATAATTCATAAATAAAATAAAATGGTCGTTAAAAGTAGTATGTGTATTTGTATTTATATTTATGATTTCATTTATATGTTTTTATGTATGTTAGTATATTAGTATATATGTGTTTTTTTAAATGAATGTAAATATTTATATTTAATATATGTTATTTTCATTACAATTTTTATAATTTATAAATGAAATAAAAGAAATATATATTTATATCTATAAATTAATTTAGACGTTGTTTTTATTATATATATATTTCTTAAAGTTAGTTTAAATGGTAGAGTTTCTTAGTTAAAGTATTTTTTAATAGAAAGTTATATGTTAATTTTGGGTTTGGCTTTGCTAATAAATAGGTGACTAGTGAGATGTGTTCTTTTTGATAGATCTTCCCCCTCCACACACACATATATATGCCTTGTTGAAAATGAAAAAGATGTGTTATCCTTTCATGCTTAATACAAAATTGAGGCACACACACGTACATACTACTCTTAAAAGATATTCCATTATTAATAAATATAGAATATTTTTACAATTATATTAAATCAATTTTATATAGAGAGATGAAGTAATTAAAAGTAAGACTAAAAAAAATATTATATTTTCACAAGATGTGTATTTTTTTTTAATATTTTAATGTAGACATTAAATAAAATATTTGCTTATCAATGTCAACTAATATATTCAATAGCTCTATATGCAAGTATGGTTAGCATGGAATTGAGATATATCTATATATATATATATATATATATATATATATATATATATATAACCTCCGATCTATCAAGTTAAGAAAAAGATTAATTATATTGAGGAACAAACTTTCAAGTCTTGCACTTAAAAAAATTCTTAATACTTACTAGATTTATGTTTAACTTATAGATATATATGGATTAAATAGATGAGTCGACATTGTTTGTAAGTAAAAGGCCATAACTATTCTTCCATTTATATAAATAAACAATTTTTTATCACATACATAAAATATATATATTATATAATTACAACTTTACATTAATAAATTAATTTATATCCGCTAATTTATTAAAATTTAAATTCTTAATTAATTCTTACACATAAACATATTTATTAATTAATAAAGTTTTATTCATAAATATATAATTTTTATGAAAATTTTCTATTTCCAAAAACTAATTACTTAATTATAATTAAACTTGCTATTACACTAAATACTAAACATCTAAGAGAAATTGTAACCTACATAACACTCTAATAATAAATATGATACGTTTTTGCGGAATTTTAATAATTCATAAATGGAATAAAGCTACCGTTAAAAGTATTTATATGTACATTTATGAGTTTATGTATATGTAATGTATTTTATTTTTTTAACAATGTAAGTATATTTATGAGCTATTTAGGTAGATCTGTTTTTTTCCGGGGAAAATAGAGTTCGTAATTTTATTCATATAATGAAGAAAATTACATGTTGTAGATGCAAGTAGCATATGCCAGAAACTGTCCATGAGGAGGACGGATACAAATAAGGAAAATATTTACAAAATAGCCGCAATCCTAATCTTTGCGGCCCTTTTTCTTCTCCACTCTACGCCAGCCCTGTGTGTCAGGGGAGGGAACAATGAGAGCCCGCGAGGATTCCAGATTGTTCACTGTTGTATCCTTGTCGGAATCAGAGCCTTCCGAACCATGAGTTCTTTTGATGCCCCCCACATCCAGCTGAGGAGATTGCTGGGGATGAAATTTGGGCGATTCCGGATGAGGATCAGGGGAGATATCCTTTTGTGTACTCTGCTGTTCCATATTGGTGTCCGATTCCTCTTGATTGACTGCCTGCTCAGGGAGTATGTCCTCTTCTTCCAGCGGTTCCGTGTGCTGCCAACCATTGGGCTTTTTTTTCCTGTTCTTGTTTCCTTTGGGATTCTTTTTAACCAGGGGGCAGTCAAATTGGAGGTGTCCAGTTTGCCTGCAGCTGCGACATCTAAATGCGGTATTTTCATAGTCAAGGGGCTGAAGCCACTGTGAGTTGTTGAAGTTCAGTGTGATATGTTCAGGCAGCCCCTGACTCATATCCACTTCAACGCAAATTCTGGCGAAGGAGAAGATACCTCTGCTTAATCTGTCCTCGTCCATTTTTATGAATTTCCCTAAGGTATTCCCAATGGCTGCTAAAACTAAGTGATGCCAGAAATGTAGTGGGAGATTATGAAGCCGTACCCAAACCGGCATAGTTGTGATTTTCATAGTGTTTGCATCAAATTCAGCGAACCAAGGGGTAACAAAAAGACCAGCATTACCCCAAAACCAAGGCCCCTCAGTAATGATACGATCCCTTTCTTCTTCTGTATGGAAACTGACAATGAAGTACCCTTTTGAGCATAGATGTACATCGCATTCTGGAGTCCAATTGGAATAAATCCACTGATGTAAAGCATCAGATTTTGGCCAGAAGCCATTGAATCTACATATTACAGCATTTTTAGTGAAGGCAGAGTGTAGAGCTGTTACCTCTGGCAATGAAATTTGGAGCCTTGGGGATTCCAGCTTTTGATCTACAATATATGGGCCTGGTATCTCTGTTAGTGTCACTGGTTTATTCTGCATTTTGTCTTTGCCCTTGACTGCGTCACGGAATGAAGCTGGCGCCTTTGAACCAGAGCCCTTACTTCCACCGCGCAGCCTTAGGTTGAGAAGTATGGTTGTATCTTGACTGATCCCATATTCCTGAATAGTATGCTGGTCCTGTAGACACCGTCCTGCGCAAATCAGGTTCTGTTGATTTGAGGGTATTCCAAGCTGTTGTTGTATTTCTTTTTTAAGCGCTTGTATGGTTGTGCCCATACGAAGTCGCATGCATCGATGTCCTTTCTCAGTAGATTTTATAAAAATTTGAACCCTGTTTTCTTCCTGGTAGTGTTCAGCCGCTTTGTGGGTGAGCACCTGTGGGATATATATGATCGCTCCCCTGTTTTTATACGTCTCATTAGTGTTATTCCCCGACTCAGCGCCCAGCTCATAAGTAGCCACTGAGGACCGACCCCTTGCTACTTTGCTGGGTTTTCGCTGTCCAGATGGTAGCCAGGCTGACGATGCAGAGTACCACTCTAATTCGGTACCATGTTCTGCCTGTATTCTGGAGTCTTCCCCACGCTTGTAACCCCCAGGGCGCGCGTCAAGGGAAAGGGAAAAAGCCGCCGAGGGCCGCACTGAACAGATATTGGCATACAAGAGGAGTTGAGACCAAGCCTCCATTGCCCAGTTCCATGTACAGGTCCGTTGCTTCATGGTACTCCTGTAATTAGTTCGGTTCAAGCTAATACGAAAAATCACCTCCTCTGTATAAGCGAGATTCTCAACAACCAACAGGTCGCGAGTATCAAAGCCCATGACAGCAAGTGAAAAGATTAGAAAGGGGATCCATCCAGCGACCATCCCCGGGCACGAAATATCTCCGGGAGTTCCCAGCACAACCCCCTGCTGTGTACCTTGGGCGAACAGAAATCCCCACTCAGGCCTTGTATCGCTATTGGGTACAAACTCGCCATGTCCCTCTTCCTGTGCGTGATTCAAAATGTGGAGGGTAACCCACTGCGCCCTTTGAGCCCCCAGACCCGTCTGTTTCAAATAGAGACAGGGCGTCCATAGCATTTCAGTCTGCCGGTGAGGGCATAACTCCGAGAGCCCATGTGCTAGGAGTAAGCCAGAAAGGCCGCGCTTGGACGATGCATTCATGTGATGAAGAGACCTCCATTGCCGCCATGATTCATGGCTTCCATGGCAGCCCTTCAGGCCGACAGCAGGCAGGGGCGAGGCGGCCGCACCCAGGGAAGCGATCTTGTACAGAGTAAACCCTAGCTCCATCGTTTTTTTTTTTAATGGACTTCCCTCTCTAGAAATGTTTCCGGCAAAATAGGTAGATCTGTTAATGTTATATGTAGATGTGTTAATGTTATATGAATGTATATCTTGTTTTAGAATTTTAATAATTTATAAATAAAATAAAATAGTTATTTAAAGTGTGTATATTTACTTGTATTTATATATTTATATGTTTTATGTATGTTAATATATTAGTGTATGTGTGATTTTTTTAAAATGAATGTACACATTTATAGTTGATTTATGTTATTTTTAGAATATTTATAATTTATTTTGTGAATTAAATTGCCTATTTTATATATCATTATTTATTTAAGACTTATGAATATATATATGTTTATTATTATATGTATTTTTAAGGCTTAGTTTAATTGGTAGATTTTTTGTAGTTAAAGTATTTTTTGAATGAGAAATCATATGATTAATTTTGGTTGATTCTTTCCATTTGATTTTGTTGAAAAATTAGCTAAAAGTGTTTCTTTTAAATAAAATTTTCCAAATATCTTTTAAAAAATATATAAAATTATTTATATATTTTTGTTTTATGAATGAAAATATATTTGTGTATGTGTATATGTTTAGATAAATGTACATATATTTTAAGAGTTTATTTATGCCCAACATCAACATCTATTCCTCAATAGGCAATTTGTTGTTGCACGCGGAAAAGAGCATTGCCATAGATGTCACGAAATCTTAAATGCCAAATAAATTGTGCGAGTATTGTCAGCCTGTGAAATGGTACTTGAGAGCCGGATTTAATATTTGTTTTATTTTCGAGATCCGATTCATATGAATACGGGAGGTCCAAGGGAGCAACCAAGAGCTAGGGTTCACCAACGAAGAAGACAGGGGACAACAGGTAACCATGGAAGCGCAGGGAGGAGGGAGCTCCACTCCCTCCTACAGTAATGTGGTTTCAAATAGAGGAAGAGCAGGGAATAGGAACAAGCCTCCGCACTCCTTGGAGGACAAGATGAAACTTCTTGAAATCCATACGGCAGAAGGAGACAAAAACCATGAAGAGCAAGGGACCCACAAGCAAGACCGACAGGAGGATAAAGTGGATGACAGAGGTCAGGGAACAGAGAACAGAACCAAGATGGGGCCCTGCAAACCCAAGACCAACACTAAACCGTGGGTAATACTGAATGATCCTGCTCTACAAGTGCACAGGGATCATATGACAAACTACGCTATAATATGCAAGTTCATGGGAATCTGGCCGATAGAGAAAGCGTTATACACTTGGATAAAATACAACCGAAAACCAAAAAGGGGAGTTAACTATACATCTTGGATCCAAAGGTTTTTTTACGGTGGTGTTCATGAACATGGAGGATAAAGATAGGATTTTTGAAGGAGGACCATACTTCTATGCAGCAGCTGGTCTCTATATGCGCCCATGGACGAGGAACTTTGTGCCAGAACAAGAAACTTTCACTTCGATACTGGTATGGATTAGACTCTACTCCTTACCCTTAGATTATTGGATGCCAGAGTCTTTAAAAGCTATAGGCAATAAATTAGGTCATTTTTTAAAGATTTCGTAAGATATACTATGAGGAAAGTATACCTCCTACGCCCGTATATGTGTGGAGATGGACCTATCAAGAGCTCTTCCAGATGAGGTCATTCTAGAAGTCTATGACGATGAATGGGTTCACGCAGTTGACTATGAGCACATCCCGTTTAGATGTCGCAGATGTCATGAGCATGGACACCTATTCAGAGATTGCCCTCTTAACAAAAAGGAGGAATTCCAAAACACCAGTAAAGGGAAAGAACATACCAGTTTCACTAAAGTGGGAGGAAAGGGGAAAGGAGGGGGAAGGAAGACACAAAAGAACCCTAATGATAACAAAACAAGAAGTCACAATAGTTTTGAGATCTTAGAAGAAAGAGAAGAAGATGAATGAAATCAAATGCAAACAAAGAACCAGGTGGAAAGAGGGAAAGGCAAAGAGACAAGTATGGAGTTCACATAGGAAAAGAATGAACACACAACAGACCCATTAAGTACCATGGAAATAGAAAAAGACCATGAAATGACTCAAAGTGAAAGTGGTACAGAGGACCAAGACTTACAGGAGATCCTGGAAAGGGAGAACCTAGAGCTAGAAAAGTTTCTAGAACAAGGAGGAAGCCTGGGTATTAACTCCATACCCCAGGAGGAAGTTGACAAGGTTCAATAGATATTCCTCAGCAAGTCACAGCAAACAGCTGTAGGAGCAAAGAGAGGACATGACAATCAGGAAAACAAAGGGGTTTCCTCAACAGGATTAATAACAAGAAAATTGGCAAAAAACCTAGGAAGGAAGAGAGGAAGAAAGAGACAGAAAGAATTGCTGCTAGAATGTGGAAAACTCATGATTGACTCAGGAAGGATGAAAGATCTGTCCAGTTACTCCTTCAAAACCTCACCTCAATGAAGATCACAACCTAGAACATTAGAGGACTTGGGAGCAGAAGGAAACAAAGGAATCTAAGCAATAGGATCAAAGAGGAGAAACTTGACATAGTGTTCATACAAGAAAAAAAATGCTTTGTGGATAAGATTAGAGAAAAACACAACAAATGGTTAAATAGATATGAATATTTGGAGGTCGAGGCAAATAAATCGACTGGAGGCATTCTCACTCTATGGGATCCTCAAAAATTTGTTATACAAGATGCAGAGGCATCCAGACAACACCTTTCTTTGATCATCCAACCTATGGGTGACAGACAGTATTATATGATTACCAATGTCTATGGTCCTCAACCAGTGGAGGAAAAGCTTCGGCTCCTTACTACACTAGAGGATATGAAAAAGAGATACCTAGCTTTACCCTGTATTCTAGGGGGCATTTTAACATGATAAAATCTCTCACGGAGAAAAAAGGGGGAACTAGAACACTTGGTAGGGATTCAGTTGCCTTCCAGAACTTCCTCACCAATATGAAACTAGTGGATATGGACACTAACAATGGAATTTTCACTTAGAACAACAAAAGGGGGGGGATCTAACCAAGTAGCCTCAAAATTAGACAGATTTATTATCTCAGAGGAACTTCTACTCATGGGAAGCAGCCTCACAATGTTCATCCTACCTTTTGGTGGTTCAAACCATTGGCCCATTCAATTGGAATCTTCTCTAATTGGTAAACCTAGGAAAAACCCCTACAAGTTTGAGAATGGATGGCTCATGCACTCAGATTTCCTCAAAAACATTGAAAATGGTGGAACGAAGAGATACACTTTCAAGGCACAAAGATGTTCCTTCTTTATTGCAGGCTTAAACACATTAAAGGCGGACTCAAAGAGTGGAATAAAAATGAATTTGGAAACATCTTCAAAGCTAAAGGAGAAGTGGAAAATAAATTAAAGGAGATAAACCAAATTCTTATCACAGAAGGCTACACAAAGGAAAGGAAAGAACTTGTAGATTCACTTCAGCACGAATGGGAGAATAGATGTCTACAAGAGGAAATATTCTAGAGATAGAAATCCAGGGTCCAATGGATTAAGGAAGGGGAGAGGAACACCAAATTCTTTCACAAATCCACTATAGATCACAGAAACCACAATAGAATTGTGAAACTCACAGACCATCATGGAGTTGAAAGAGACATGCATGAGGAGATGGAAGAGGTTCTAGTCTAGCATTTTCAGAGCATTGCTGAGGAGACCACTGTAGATAGATCATAGTTTACGAAAAGATTTACGCAGTACATTCCTAAATTGGTCTCTAGAGAAGACAATTACAATCTCAACAGACCAGTAACAGAGGAAGAGCTTGAGGAATTCATCACAGAGATGCACAATGGGAAATCTCTAGGCCTTGATGGCTTCAATGTGGATTTTTTCAAAACTTGTTGGAGGATTGTAAAGCATGATATTCTGGAGGTGGTGGAAGACTCACGAAGATCTAAAACAGTCTTGAGGGCACTTAATGAATCTTTCATTGCTTTAATCCCCAAACAGGAAAAGACCACCTCTCCAAATAGATTCAGACCTATAGCCTTATGCAATGTGGTGTACAAAATAATATCCAAAGTAATTGCCAATCGACTCAAACCACTCCTCCCTACCCTAGTGTCAGAGGAGCAAATGGGTTATGTGGAAGGAAGACAGATTCTTGATAACATAATTCAAGCTCATGAAGTGGTTCATTCACTCATTACCAATAAGCAGGCAGGGATGATAATTCAACTGGACATAGCGAAAGCCTATGACAAGCTTAGCTGGACTTACATAAGAGCAATGCTAAAAGCTTATGGCTTTGACTACAACTGGATTAGATGGGTCATGGCTCTAGTTACTACTGCTAGCTGTTCTATTCTTCTCAATGGCTCCCCCTCCAGAACCTTCAAGCCCACAAGAGGTCTCAGGCAAGGTGATCCTCTTTCCCCATTCCTTTTCATTCTCATGATGGAAGGGTTGGGTAGAGCAATAAGAGCTGCTAAGGAGGAAGGAAGAATTCAAGGTCTGAGACTCACTCGAGGTGGAGACACGGTGACTCATCAGCGATTTGTGGATGACACTATGCTTCAAGGCAGTGTTGGCATTATGATACAAGTGTTGTCCCTGATGGCAAGATGACAGATTATAGTGTAGCAGGTCAGTAGCAAAGAATTGATGATCAGACTACAAAGAATGAAGAAAGAAGAGTATATACGTAGGTTCACTATATACCAAGTCGCGTACATATGCAGGTTATACGCATGTTCACTATGTACCAAGTCACGTATATACGCAGGTTCGCTATATACCAAGTAGGGTATACACGCAGGTTATACATGCAGGTTCACTATATACAAAGGCGCGTATACACGCGGGATTGTTGATCAAAAGTTGCGTATGCGTATGCACGCACTTTCATGCACAGAAAAGCGTGTACATGTGGGAAAGCTTATTTTTGGGTCCATGGTATTTAGACCTATGGTTTTGGTCCTTGGTATTGCATCTGAAGTATTGAGCCCAGGTATTGGGTCCCTAGTATTGGTTCTAAATGGTTTTGGACCATGGTATTGAGTAAGGCCTAAGACTATAAAAGGAGAAGAAGATCATTAGGCAAAGGCAATTATGAGAAGTGATGAATATCTGATGAAGTGTGAGATCCAGTATGCTGGTTATGGGTTTGTGATGCTGTGATTGATCTGAACCAAGGATGCACCCATGTGAATGATGATGAACGATGGATCGAGATCTTAAGGCTTGGAATGTTTTATCATTATATGGTTTGATTATGGATAGACTATATCTGAATTATTGACGCATGTTTTATTGTATGAATGTTATGATCTCGGTATGACTGATGTCTAGAACAGCTGCAAAGTTATGAGTAAATATTTGCAGATCTGTACGCGGGTTGGCTTTGGTGAAAGCGAGTATGTACATTGGTTTGATTCATCATAGTAGCGTATACATTATGAGACATGATATTTGAAGTTGCAGTTGGATCTAGTTATTGTTGCAGATTTCTATTGTCTGTTCTGTGTTCTGACAGGGTTTCAGTGTTTCAGTATTGGGTGATTCAGAGATTGATGATGCAGGTGTAGTTGATGGTTGTTTTGTAGTGGTGATTTATTTTGTGCTTCAATGTTGTTGATGGGTCCAGTATGAAAATTGGATGAAACATGGCCTTCAGATTATGGTGTTGTGCTTCAGGAGTATCCAGTCTGAAAATTTATGAAACGTGGTACCTGGAGGAAGAGAGAGAAGGTTGTAGCCTTCTGTAGGTCGGCACCTACGTACTAGTACATCGGCTAGTACAAGAGCTAAGGGGGTGGTAGCTCCCTTCCAATAGCAGCTGGAAAACGAGTGAAGGTTGGAGCATTCAGTAGGTCAGCACCTACGAACTAGTAAATGGATCGACTAGTACAAGAGCTAATGGGGTTGTAGCTCCCTTCCAGGAGAGTCTGGAGAACGAGAGAAGGTTGTAGCCTTCTGCAGGTAGAAGCTTGTGTACTGGTATAAGACTGCCCCGGTACAAAACTATTGTAAAAAGAAGTTTCTTATTAAAAAGAAGATTGAGATGACTTGCAACAGGTGGTTTTCACCCACATTGGGTTTCCACCTTACATCATGGTGTTCATGTGTGCTTCTTCTATGTGATGATCTGTTCTATTTTACTACTCATGTTTACTGTTCATATGGTTAATAATGTTCTGATGCACTCATTAAGGATGAACTAACTGAATCATAAGTTTACTGGATATATGCTTGTTGCATTACACACAGTTGTGTATAGACGTGGTTTGTCTTAACTGAAGTAGCGTATATGAATCTTAATATGGAAATGAAAAAGTTTAATTGATTTAATAATACTGATTCACCCCCCCCTCTCATTATTATTTCCAACAGGCACACCCACAGTCAAGGAAGCCAAAGCATTCAAGCAAATTCTATATGAGTTTACAATGGCAGCAGGTACTGAGGTGAGTCTTACTAAGTCAAAGATCTTCTTTTTCAATACTGATATTTCGATTCAAAGAAATCTTTCCAGAATTTTGGGCTTTCAAAGGGATACATTGCCCTCGAAGTATCTGGGAGTTCCCCTCACCGACAAACCGTTGCACAAGGACATCTGGGAGCCTATTCTAAATAAATTGAAAGATAAAGTTGGTAAGTGGACAAACAGAGCCCTAAATCTTGCAGGGAGGTTGACTCTCACTAAGGCTATACTCCAAACCATCCCTATTTATATGTTATGAGCCATTCTGGCACCAATAGGAGTCAATATTCAAATAAGAAACATTCAAAGAGACTTTCTTTGGGGGAAAGGAGAAGAAAAGAAGAAATGGGCTTTGGTGGCATGGGAAAGGGTATGCATTCCTAAAGCCCATGGTGGCCTGGGTCTCCATGACCCAAGAATTCTAAACAGAGTTCTGGGAGAAAAAGTTTGGTGGAGATGGCTAATGGAAATACGAGCCCCCTGGGCAAAACTATGGAAACAAAAGTATGCAATGAATTGGCAGGATATGAACCTCATAAGAATGACAGGACAAGTAAAAGGTTCGCAAGTTTGGAACAGGGCCTAGGAGAATAGGGCATTAGTTCAAAAAAACAGTCTCTGGGAGATCAGAAACAGAAATTTGGCTTGGTTCTGGGAGGACAACTGGCAACAAGAGGGCAATCTCAGTAGAGAGGAATTATCAAGTATCCAAACGGATACCATCAACCAAGGCTTAAGAAGGGTAAGTGACTATTGGGATCAGTCAAGGAACAATGAAAAATGGAGAATATGGAAACTTCCAGCTTACAATGAGAGGAACATCCTGAATACTCAAGCTAAGGCCCTCAAAGGTATTCTAGAAAAAAGGCAAATCTTAACCTTAGCCTCAGATGATCAATTGTGAGGTGGGTCTCTTCACCCTTAAAGAGGCCAAAAGAATAGCTACAGGGGTTAACTCTCTAAGAACTGACAAGACTTGGAAAGAACTCTGGGATAACCCTCATTGGATGAAGGTCAAACTGTTCAAGTGGCTGGTTCGACAAGGCAAGATTTTGACTTGGGATAATCTTAGAAAGAGAGGCTTTGTTGGCCCCTCAAGATGTCACCTGTGTGGTCAACAGGAAGAAACCACTAATCATCTCCTCAATAGCTGCTCCTTCACTGCAACACTATGGAATTGGGTGGGGAATGTCTTCGAGCAGACAGATAGGCATGAAAATGACATCATTGCTACGCTGAAAAATTGGAGGAAAAACTTTTCGAATAATGAGACAATAAACTCAGCCTGGGCTTTGACTCCATGGTTCTTGATCTGGAATGTATGGAAGGAGCGCAATAACAGGATTTTCAAAGATAAAATGGGCCCAGTGGACAGCATCATAAAGCTAATCCTTAAACAACTCAAGGAGACTGTCCACATCCTGGGGGGTGTTTCCTCAGGAAAACCCAAGGGACACAGAGAGGCTAGTATCCTGGAAAAGCTGGAGCTTCAGGTTCATCTCCCTCAGAGTCCTCTGCGGATTACCAAGCACAACTCAGAAGGAAAGGCCTTTTGGCAACCCCCTTCACAAGGTTTTTTGAAGTTTAACATAGATGGAGCCTCAAAAGGTAATCTTGGAGACGCAGGGTATGGAGGGGTCATGAGAGATGAGGAGGGCAACATACAGGTAATTTTCCACAGTTATCTAGGGAAGGCAACCAACAACATGGCTGAGCTCATGGCGATGGAACTGTGCTTGGAAATATTGCTCAAGCACAACATCCATAATGTCATCATTGAGGCTGACTCAGAGTTAGTCATTAATTCGGTCAAGCGGATAAGTGCAGGAGCAGCACCAGAGAAAATCTCAGGGCACTGGTGGCTACTACAAGTCTACCAAAGAATTCAAGCAAACCTAAGAATTCTAAGAACTCTCAGGTTTGTGCATGTTCGCAGGGACGCAAATAAAGTGGCGGACTGGCTTGCCAATGAGGGGGTTAGAAGCAAGCTCATCGACAGGTGTTGCAGGTGGGAGGAGGTAACCGATGACAGATTGAGAGAGGAATGCTCATCTCGAGCCCTCACAGACAGAAAGCACTATTAGAACAGACAGAGAGACAACATTTCTCTCTACGTAAATGAGGAATAAAATCGCTTTAGACAGCTTCTCAGCAGACGGGCACTTTAAGATCGCACAGAATTTTAACAAAGTCCACATTAGCCTAGGGGCTACTGGAAACCTGGACAAAGGAAGTCATCGGGCCAGAAGCTATCTTCTCAAAAGGAAAAGCTTCGAGGAAATGGGCTACCATGAAAAACGATTAAGGGGGCCAGTGCATTTCCTGGTGTTTTCTGTGCGAGACGCGACCCTTCAGGGCACGTTTTCCTCGTGCAATGCTTTGGTGACTGGGGAAGTAGAAAATCGGAGTCAAATACTACTCAGGATAAACCACATGCATCGGGCGCTGTTTGAACAAAAAGTAGTTTTCTCGGACGGCATGCGATGCCACTCAGCTTGCGACGCGTGGCGGGGGAATAAGAATGAATACTGCCCTCATTGCGTGGTATTTATAGAGCTTATGTGCTGCGCGATATTGCTTATGGCCGTCGGATCAAGAGGGGGTCGATCAACGACCACATATGGTCGTGCAGGTTTGTGGGGCCAGAGGGTCAAAACTGCTTATGGCTCACCACCTTTATCGGGCGCCCTCAAACCCAAAGATGGTTTTCATGAAAAGCTAGCGATGCCACTCGGAGGGCAACACGTGGCGGGGGATGGGGAAGGAATACCGCCCTCATCGTGCGGTATGCATTGGGCTTTTAAGTTGTGCGATATGGATACTAGCCGTAGGATCAGAAGGGGAGCGATCGACGGTCATATTTGGTCGAGCAGTTCAGGGGGTATTCCGCGGGCTACTTCTCCGCGAGATTTGTTTTTTAAACCATCAGATTAAAAGGTGCAAGATCAATGGAGGCTAACTTGTGAGAGGACTTTGCGATCCTTGTGCATGTTTTTTATTTCCGAGCTTTTTCGGGCACTTGGTTTAATTTTCCCTCTTCCTTTGTGGGGGTTGTGCCTATGTGCGCTTGTTGTAACCATTATATTTTATTTTTTTCCCTAAGTCAATAGAAGGACCATCTCTTGCTTAAAAAAATATTTGTTTTACTTTCAAAATATTTAGTTTAGTATTTTTTTTCAAAACTTCAATAAATTTCATAGAATCTATTTAAAATTTTCAAAACTAATTGAATATATTTCATTCTTTAAAATAATTTGTTGTTCATATTATGTAACACCAATATACATCCATTTTAATCGAGGATCTACCAAGAGTCCAGAGGGATGCAAACTTTTTTTTGAGTGAAAAACTTGAGGAAAATTTTGCACGTAAAGAGATTTGATTCCTTGATTCCTCTTAAGATTCGGTAGATCCAGAGTGAAAAATGAATTTATGATCATTTTTAATAATATGATTTTTATATATATTTCACATCTCTACAAATATTTTCATGTTTAATTTTATTAAATCACTGATCATACATATATGTCATTGACTTTTTTTTTTAATTTATATATATATGTGGAGAGAGACTTAAAGTCCTTATATATTTATTATTTTTTTTAAATTTAATTTTTAATATATAAAATAACTTTATATCAACTTCATATAAAAAGATAAAGTAATTGAAAACAACCAAAATGTGTAATTCTTTTATTTTTTAAAATATGTCAATGTAGACATTAAATAAAATATTTAAATATCTATGTTAATTAATATATTTATATTTTTAGGTAATCATATATATATGATAATGATTATATATATTGGTGCATTATTAAAAATGAAGAAGACATGTAATTCTTTCATGTTACACACATATATATAATTATAATTATAATATTCCAAAAAAATATTTCATTCTTAATTATAAATATAAAATATTTGGACAATCATATTAAGTAAGATACTTTTATACTAATTTTATATAAAGAGATGAAGTATTAAAAGTGAGACTAAAAAAATATATTATATTTTCACAAGATGTGTAATTCTTTTATTTATTTTTAAATATGTTAATGTAGAGATTAAATAAAATATTTGAATATCAATGTCAACAAATATATTTCAATAGCTCTATACCCAACCATGGTTAGCATAGAATTGATACATCATTCATTCATTCATATTCATATTCATATATATATATATATATAACCTCACATTTATCAAGAGAAAAAAGGGATTAAATAAGTTGAGGAACAAACTTTCAAATCTTTAACTTCAAAAAAAATTGCACCTCAAAAGATTTAATCCCTCTTGGTATTTACTAGATTTGTGGATATACACTAGTTAATTAGATGACTCAATATTGTTTGTACGTAAAAGACTATATCTATTCTTACATTTATATATAGATAAACAATTTGTTATTCCCTACTCTTATATTAATTTTATATAAAAAGATAAAGTAATTAAAAGTAAGACTAAAAAAATTATTATATTTTTTTTTATTCAAGCTTTTATGATCCATAATGAATTAAGCAAAGTCTTTTGGTAGAAATCACATAAGAGAATGTTTTGGCAGAAAATGCTCTCTATTTAAGCCTTTGCCATGGTTTGCCTCTTCATCTAGTCCTGATGATGAACCACACTTGTTGGAACGCTTCGGCAAAAAAATTCTCTTATGTTTTTCTTATGTAATTTCTACTGAAAGACTTTACTTAATATATTATATTTTCATAATATGTGAAATTCTTTTTTTTTTAATATGTTAATATAGACATTAAATAAAATATTTAAATATCAATGTCAACAAATATATTTCAATACCTAACCATCATTAACATGAAATTTTTGTTATTACATACATAACATAATATATATTATATAATTACATAGTTATTTTAATCAATTAATTTATATCTACTAATTTATCAAGATTTAATAATTAATTCCTTATTCATAAATATGTAATTTATTATTATTTACTTTCATATGTTTTTTATAAAATTTTCTAATCAATAAACGAATTACTTAGTTATATGTACATTTATTAGTTTATATATATTTAATGTGTGTTTTTTAAACCATGTATGTATATTTATGAGCTATTTATGTAGATGTGTTTATGTTATATTTTTTTGTATTCAAGCTTTTGTGATCCATAATGAATTAAGGAAAGTTTTTTGGTAGAAATCATATAAGATAATTTTTTGGCAGAAAATGCTCTCTATTTAAGCTTTTGCCATGGTCTGCCTCTTCATCTGGTCCACACTTGTTGGAACGCTTCAGCCAAAAAAATCTCTTATGTTTCTCTTATGTGATTTCTACCAAAAAACTTTACTTAATATATTATATTTTCATAACATGTGAAATTCTTTTTTTTTAATAGGTTAATTATAGACATTAAATAAAATATTTAAATATCAATGTCAACAAATATATTTCAATAACTCTATATCTAACCATCATTAACATGAAATTTTTGTAATTACATACATAACATAATATATATTATATAATTACATATTTATTTTAATAAATTAATTTATATCCACTAATTTATCAAGATTTAATAATTAATTCGTTATTCATAAATATGCAATATATTATTATTTACTTTGATATGTTTTTTATAAAATTTTCTAATTAATAAACTAATTAATTAGTTATATGTACATTTATCAGTTTATACATATTTAATGTGTTTTTTTTAAACCATGTACGTATATTTATGAGCTATTTATGTAGATGTGTTTAGTATTTATATGTACATTTATCAGTTTATATATGTTTAATATATTTTTTTAAACCATGTATATATATATTATGAGCTATTTATGTAAATGTGTTTAGTATTTATATGTACATTTATCAGTTTATATATATTTAATGTATTTTTTTCTAAACCATGTACGTATATTTATGAGCTATTTATATAGATGTGTTTATGTTATATGAGTGTATATATTTTATGAGTTAATTTATATTTATTTTTAGAAATTTAATAATTGATAGATAAAATAAAATGGTTTTTAAAAGTAGGTATATGTATTTGTATTTATATTTATATTTATATTTATGATTTAATTTATATGTTTTTATGTAGGTTAGTATATTAGTATATAAGTGTTTTTTTAAATGAATGTAAATATTTATATTTAATATATGTTATTTTCATTAAATTTTTATAATTTATAAATGAAATATATATTTATATCTATGAATTAATTTATATGTTTTTTATTTATATATATCTATATATATGGTTCTTAGGGTTAGTTTAAATGGTAGAATTTCTTAATTGAAGTATTTTTTTAATAGAAAGTTATATGTTAATTTTGGGTTTGGCTTTGTTAATATTGACACACACATATATATTATTTTTAAAAGATATTCCATTCTTAATAAATATAGAATATTTTTACAATTATATTAAATCAATTTTATATAGAGAGATGAAGTAATTAAAAGTAAGACTAAAAAAATATTATATTTTCACAAGAAGTGTATTTATTTATTTTTTAAATATTTTAATGTACACATTAAATAAAATATTTGCATATCAATGTCAACTAATATATTTCAATAGCTCTATATGCAATTATGGTTAGCATGGAATTGATATATGTTCATTCATATATATATCAAGGGAAGAAAGGGATTAATTATGTTAAGGAACAAACTTTCAAGTCTTGCACTTAAAAAAAAATTAATCTTTCTTAATACTTACTAGATTTATGTATAATTTATAGATATACATGGATTAAATAGATGAGTCAACATTGTTTGTAAGTAAAAAGTCATAACTATTTTTCCATTTATATAAATAAACAATTTTTTATCACATACATAAAATAAGATATATTATATAATTACAACTTTACATTAATAAATTAATTTATATCAACTAATTTATTAAAATTTACTTTATTAATTAATTCTTACACATAAATATGTAATTAATTAATAAATTCTTATTCTGTAATTTTTTAAGAAAATTTTCTAATTCCAAAAATTAATTACTTAATTATAATTAAACTTGCTATTATACTAAATAGTAAACATCTAAGAGATTGTAACCTACCTAACACTCTAATAATAAATATGATATGTTTTTGGAGAATTTTAATAATTCATAAATGGAATAAAGCTACTATTAAAAGTATTTATATGTACATTTATGAGTTTATATATACATGTAATGTATTTTTTTTTAAACAATGTAAATATATTTATGAGCTATTTAGGTAGATGTGTTAATGTTATATGAATGTATGTATATTTTATAATGTAATTTATATTTGTTTTTAGAATTTTAATAATTTATAGATAAAATAAATAGTTATTAAGAGTGTGTATATTTACTTGTATTTATATTTATAGGTTAATTTATATGTTTTATGTATGTTAATATATATTAGTGTATGTGTGATTTTTTTAAAATGAATGTATATATTTATGGTTGACTTATGTTATTTTTAGAATTTTTATAATTTATTTGTGAATTAAATTGTTTATTTTATATATCACTATTTATTTAAGACTCATGAATATATATATATGCTTATTATTATATGTATTTTTAAGGGTTAGTTTAATTGGTAGAGTTTTTGTAGTTAAAGTATTTTTTGAATGAGAAATCATATGATTAATTCTGATTGATTCTCTCCATTTGATTTTGTTGATAAATTAGTTAAAAAAGTTTCTTTAATTACATTTTTCCAAATATTTTTAAGATATGTATAAAATTATTTATATATCCCTATTTTATGAATGAAAATATATTTGTGTATCTGTATATGTTTAAATAAATATACATTTATTTTAAGAGTTTATTTATGCCCAACATCAGCATTCTATTCCTCAATAGACAATTTGTTGTTGCATGCGGAAAAGAGCGGTGCCATAGATGTCACGATCTTAAACATCAAGTAAATTATGCAAGTACTGTCCGCTTGTGAAATGGTACTTGAGACCTAAAAGTATTATGCAAGTATTGACCGCCTGTGAAATGGTACTTGAGACATGCCATTATTTTCGACAATGAGAGCCCACAACAAAGGTACCGCATAACCAGAAAGTCTACTATAAATATATTGTACACCACTAATTTTAACGATACTTATATTGTACACCACTAATTTTAAATATATGGTACACCACTAATTTTAACGATACTTTTTGAAATAAATAATTCATGGTTGAATTTTCAGACGTGAAGCAGATGCCCTTCTCGAGAACTCCGTGAACGGTTGAAAATGCTTTGAGCGTCCATATCAACGACCATTTGGTCAATAATCATACAATAAAAATAAATAAATGCATGCGCTGCAGATTTGAATACGCAGATGCAGAGCTACAGCTAGTTCGGGCCTTATGAATGGCTGCCCTTGGGTTTCCTAACAAGTAACTTCAATGTGATGTAACACACAGAGCTGAAATGGGACTATCTTATCCTAACCTACCTTTATCTTATTGTGGTCGACCCCACCGCCTGGTTCATTTTTCTGAAAATTTTGCTAGGGTTTGGATGTGAAAGGCAGGAAAACGACGCGATGCTCGTATGGATGGGTGACAGGTAAGAAGAAAACAATACGGTAGAATACAAACATTTCTATAGCAAATTGGATGCGAAATCTGGGATCGGAGGGCTTTCCCCTGCATCCATACGACATTAATGCATGCGTCTTCACAGATATTCATTGAAAAAGTCATTCACAGTGGTGTACGATTCTTCGGCATAAAGTTCGCAGGCCTCCAGATCGTGATGTCCATCGATTTCGAATTTGTATTGGCATCCATTGATGAAGATGTCATGGGTGAGAGAAGCTACAATGCTCTCCGGTAAGTAGTTGGCTGCACGAATGAAAAACGTCAGTCCACCAAACATGGTAAGTTCTGTTAATATGACAAAAAATTCTACCAAACATGGTAAGTTCTGTTAATATGACAAAAAATTCTACCAAACATCTACCAGCCAGTCAAACCATTAAAGATCTGCTTTGAAAACAGAGCAATGCCATCTTAAAAAAATCATCTCAGATGGTAGGTGGAGTGTCCGGCCAAAACGTTAAACGGATAAAAATCCCATACAAGATTCTCTTCCGGAAAATATTAACGTGAAAAAGAGTGTTTGGAAATATACCTCTGGCTATTGCCAACAAATCTTGTTCAGATATGCAGACCTTGGGCAGGGTCTTGCCAATCTTCTTCTCCCATATGGCAGCGAGCTCGTTTAGCGTAAGAAAATTCTTTGGGGGCCTGAAGTGAACAGTTTTGTTTACAGTTCTAAGATCGTCCACAGTCTTGATGGTGTACTTGCCAATGTCAGATCCAGTCACGAAGTAAGCTGTATATGTATGTATTAGCAGAGGATCTCAATCTTGACTCTTGACCCTTAATATGTATGTATTAGAAGAAGATCTCAATCTTGACCATTAAACAGCTAATGGGATTTAGGAAAATTACGGAATGATACCTTTGACGTTCCCATCGCCATAGATTTCGAACTGTTCTGTTGGAGGAGGAAGCTCAGAGGGATGAGTGTGATAAAAATAAGGCCAACCAGCTATTGAGTTGCAGCAGATGTAAGTGAAAGGGATGTTGGCAGCCTCCACAGCTCGCCTAATCTTTCTCTTCTCCTTGTAGAAGGTCAGTCCAGGCTCCACTGGCTCAGCTTTGTCGATGTCATGCCCGAATTCCGAAGGGAGAAACCTCTGCACCCACCATATGTATGGATGGAGCTATCTTTTCAGCCATTCTTATAGGGAAGAAAAGAAGTAAAACGTTATTAGCATCTCATATTTGCCCCTGAGCTAACCTGAGAGGCAGGACTGCCCAATAGAACGTTCAATATTATCCCAAATTGTAATTAAGAGAATTTCACTACAAATAACAGCTCATTAGGTGCACATGAGTTTCATCAGGCACCAGCGCTAATAAATATTGATAATGAAAAAGACTATTATTAGTAATCATCTTTTTTTCATAAGAAAAAACATGTTTTTAATATTTGACAGGAAATACAAAATTACAATCGTTTGATTGATTTAATCTCGGCACATATTTTTTATATTTCATAGCCTAAATAACAACACAACAACACTTATAACTTGACGGTTAAAAATAAAAAAGTATAATCCCTAGACTAAATAAGAACACTTAATAGCTCAAAAAACAAAAAACTAGGCCAAATTATTACTCATTGTCTATCTATCAACAATACACTAACCTTAACTGTCCCAACTTCCTTAATGGCGTCCACAATCTTGAGCTGCTCTGCAATTTCTCGGCCTCCCATGGTAGAGATAACAACGTCCATGTCCTTCAATGTATTTACTAAGAGGTTGTGATCACTCAAAGACCCCTGCAGCCATTTCCATGAATCAGATAATAAGAAACGTATCATATAGTAAAAGATGAACATTAAGGGGACAACCAAAAACTTATATAGAGGAAATGGAAGATGATTTACATAAAGAATATGGACCCCGGCATCCTTCAATTGTTGGACGCGCTGTGCTTTGGCCAGGTCACAAGCAGCAAACGGGCGTATAAGAGCATAGGTAGGATGACCAGCAGCCACAGCTTCTTGGGCAACAAAACGGCCAATGTAACCTGTGGCTCCAATCACCAGTATTCTTGAGGTGGCAGAGGAATTTAGATGAGGCTTCTCCATCTCACAATTTGCTGCAGCCATAGAGGTGGTCACAATAGACGTGTTGTTTTCCACCATGTCTGCAGCTACATAGAGCACAGTATGAGCTACTTCAGTTCCACAGACCGCCATGGCTGCAACTTCTTATTTGCTATGCACCCTTTTTACTCAGATTTCCAAGCCTCAGCCAACTCCAGAAGAATAAAACCTATCTTGCTTAGCTTGTTCAACTGCTAGAACGGGGCAAGGCCGTTTTATAGATAAGAAAATTTGGCTTCCGTGATTGAATTTGTCTTGGTTACACATCTATCTCAACAAACAAAAGTTTCAACTACCATTCTCACATTACAGTCCGGGCATTCCTATTTGTACGACTTAACGTGACTTAACCTGAGGTTAAGCTTGCCTCCACCATGTAAACAACAGGTTACTTTTCACCCTGGTTGAACTGTATCAAAACCCCTGTCAGTCATAATTGGGTTCTATATATTCATGTAAGCTACATTAGCGGACGCTACAGACAGACATCCAGGGCAAGTTAGGATAGCTATGCTTGCATTGAGACTGGTGCAAGATCGTATTTTATTTGGTTAATCGTGTGTTTTATTTGGTTAATCGTGTTTATTGGGTTGTCCCACAGAGAAAAATCCGTGCTTGACCAATAGACAAGATCTGTAAAATGGATTTTTTTAAGTAAATAAGGTCGATGACAGAAATCAAGACTCTGACCCAGCATCTTACTAATAGTAATAACCCTAGTTTTGTATTTTGCGAGCGTCCATGAGGTAATGTTTGACCTTTTTGTTAATATACGAGAATGGTAGATGCGGCAACCAAGATCCTTAGATCGCTGAGAAATATAAACCACGCATGACTTGCTTAGCTGCAACTCCCCATCTATTCATTTTCCTGCTAAGAGACCATGATGGAACCAGATAATACCTTTGCTACTTAGTGGGCATGATCCATCAGATATGATGTGAGTCATTTAATGTTGCAGGAAAGAATATTTTCAAAATATTACGGGTTTGTGATGATGAAGCCTAAAATCAGATATGATGTGAGTCATTTAATGTTGCAGGAAAGAATATTTTCAAAATATTACGGGATTGTGATGATAAAGCCTAAGATAAGTCTAGGCTTGGCTTTGTTTATTGAGGTTATAATTTTTTTTATCATTTTTGAAGTTGGAATTTTGTGATTTTTGTTTTTCTAGTTGGAATTTTGTGATTTTTGTTTTTTTAGTTGGAATTTTGTCAGGATGAAGCTTCAAATAAGTCTAGGTTTGGTTTTGTTTATTGAGGTTATAATTTTTTTATCAATTTTAATTTTGTGATTTTTGTTTTTTAGTTGGAATTTTGTCACTTTTGTTTTAATTTTATTTTTGTAAGTCTGTTTACATTTTCTATTAATAAAAGAAAAATTTATATTCAAAACATGCTTATCAAAAAAATTAATTTGGGAGTGCAGAGTTCTAATTAAATATCTCAAGATAGCATTTTAGCATTAAGACTTTTTACATTTTTGGTGTTACATATCATATTGATTCATGGGATTTTCCTTTTCACTCTTTCTCTTTTTTACATAAGTCCAACGTCTAGAGCCATAAGAGGTGGAGTTGTTTCCACGATATTTTGAGAAAGCTCAAAAGCTAATGAATCTGCTCTAACTACTATCTCTTTTTCATTGTCTAAGTGATCGGACTCATGGGTACACTTTTGCCCACTAATTGTCGGTATTGTCATCATTGAATCCTTATCATTGATCTTTATTGTCACGGACCCCTTTGCAATGGGTGAGACAATAGCACTATGTGTTGCACCAGATTTGGAGATGTTGTATTGTCAGGGGGTGACTTTTTGTTGTTGATCACTGCTATTCTTATGATATGCAAAATTCTTGGGGCAAGAAGCAGCTTTTGGGTCCCTCCATCCTTGACCATATTTCTTTGGCTCTTGGGTGCCAAATGTCCCTATTGCCGAAGGACACGAACTCTAAAGGTGCCTAGGTTGTTGACAGGTTCTACACTTGAAAGCAGTGTTTTCGTAATCCAATGGCTGGTGAAATTCTTTACCCTCACACATGAGGATAATTTTGTCTGGCAGACCTTCACTAAGATCCACTTCTACGCAAATTCAAACAAAAGTGATGATCCCTTGAGCCAATCTATCGTTGTTCATCTTGATGAAGCGACCTATTGAGTCTCCGATATCTGCTAGGATCTCTGACCGAATCTAGTGAAGAGGTAAGTTTGGGAGCCTTACCCAAACTGGAGTGGCTAGAGATTTCATAGTATTTGGGTTAAAGTTTGGAAACCATGGTTGAACTGAAAGGCCAACTCGGCCCCAGAACCAAGGTCCCTGGTCAAAAACCTTCTATTGATCTTCCATATCCTTGAAGACAACCACGAAAAAACCTTTCGAACAAAAAAACAAATCCACATTCTCGGACTAGTTCTAGTGAACCCAATCCCGGAGGGCCAATGAAGAGGGCCAAAACCCATTAAAGCAACATATAATCCCCCTATGTTTGTAATTTACTACCCTGATCCTTGAGAGAATAGCATTCATTGACAACTTTGGAGTATCCTTAGATTTCTCCACCACAAAAGCTTGACCTGAGAGTGCTTTTGAAGTTTGAGAGCTGGAACCAGGGTTAAGGGCATCCTTGAAGGATTTGGGCTTCGAATCCGAGGCTTCCCCCCTGCTCTTGGCACCTCCATTTAGACATGCAACGAGGGAGCCATAAGCATCTCTCTTGATGCCATAATCTCTAAGGCAGTTTGCCATTTTGAGTTGCCTCCCTTAAAAAATGAGGCTCATCACCCCCATAGGAATTCATGTGCGCTTATGGACGCCGGAAGCAAGCGAAAATACAAAAACCTCTTCTTCAACCATTATGCAAAGGGATTCCTTGGACAAAGATTTGACAAAAATTGGGACAATCTTGGAAACCAAGTTTCCAGGACCTCTACTTGTTGGGATTAGACCTTGCTCGTCCTCCATAGGCAAAGGAGTAGCCTCCACTGGCTGGAGATATTTGTCAAACATTTTGCAAGAAACCCCATAACCCAAGAAAACTTCCCAATTAAGAATGTGAAAGATCTTAAAAAGATTCCACATCTTCCACCAGGCCTTGGGGATCAAGCCAAATAAAAACCAAGCAGAAAAGTTTCAAAAAAATTAATTATAAAATATTTTGATTGTGAAAATATTTGACTTATTTTTTTATAATGGAAATAAATTAATACCATCAAACTGTTGAAATGCCCAAAATATTGAAACCCGGACATCTGTAACACCTATCAAAATCATACTTATGTTGTGAAAACGTCACCCCGTTAGACTCCCAAGTAACAGAAAAGTCTCGGAATTACTAAGCAAGAGACGTGTCATGCATCCAGAACATCTCATCGCAAGACCCGATAAGTATCTTTTAACATCATCGTAATCAGTGACGAACGGTAAACACACTCTGCTGCATGTAACCAGAGGTCACAAAAGGACAACTCGTGCGGCTCAGAAAATTGATTAAAGGGCTCCACAGGTTGAGCAACTTTCCACAACGCACGAATCTGTCAATACAGCAGGGATTCCTTGCAATCGAAGGAAGGGATTAAAATTTCCAAAAATCTTGGATGGACGAGTAAAAATGGAGATGGTTCATTGAATCCTTTAATTATCTATGCATAGCATATATTACAATATTTCTCTGGATGAAGTTGTACATATCACTGACTTTATTTCTTGAGTGAAAACAAAACTCTCTGAAAATTTTGTAAGATATGTTACTTTATTGACGAAGACAATAATATTCTTAATAATCAGTGGATGACATTTTTTTTTTCCAAACCTGGTTTCTTATCAAAATTTCTAAAATCATTATCAAGATGACTAATTTGAAAATTGATGTTGTTGTCTTTCAACAAGGCACTCCTAATATGTACATGCTACTTGTTTTTTGAGACTTGTGATGGAATATGTCCACATGCTGCCTGTGTTTGAGACTGTTTTGATCATCTACCCACAGATGCTTTCTCAAACATCTTGGAAATGGCTTTATATGCCACCATTATGTATCTTATGATGGCTTTTATATTGTCTTAATATAATGCATTTCTGCTTTTTTTTTCTCTGAAAAAAAATTAAAAGAATGATTTCTTTAGACAATGTCAAAATTCACAAAGATAATTTTTTCCAATGCCATGTAAAAAGGAAATATAATGAAGATATTTTTTAAATGGCGGGTAAAACAAGAATCGAATTAAAACCATTAGGAATGTCTTTTTAATAATAATCATTAATAAATAAGGCTTCAAATTAATAAAAATTTTTAAAAATGTTTTATGCCAAATAAATGAGTAAAATTTATGATAAAATAGTTTATTTATTTAATTATAATTTAATTATAACTTAATAATATTTTATTTTTGTAATTTAATAATATTTTATTATTATTATTACTTATTTAAATAGTTGATATCAATGTAAATATTAGAGTCAATTGTGGTATGTTCTTGAGGACGATGATGCTAGATTACAATATCTAAGAACTTGAGTAATCCATTATGGCTTCAATGTAATTGTTTTACATTGAAACTTTTATTGTGAGTATACTTGTTATGGTTTAACATTGAAAGTAGTTTTTTGAACTAGGATAATACAACATAGTTTTTTATTTTTTCACTATTTATATATTTAATTTTGTATTTGAAAGATATATTATAAAAATAATTTTAGAATATTTGTAATTAGTTTTTAATTTTTCCACATGATTTTTTTAAAAATTACATACATTTGGACTTGATATAGTAATTGGTGTAACACGCTCTGATGGAACTCTTCACACCTAAGTGTTTATGATGTTACATTGTTGCAAATAAGTTGTATGATTAATATGGCACACATTCCCTATCTTTCTTTACAAGTAGAAAAGATTAAAGTTATATGATTCAGATGGCATGCATTTCTTATCTTTTTTTACAATTGGAAAATATTGAACTTCACTTATAGTTTTATGAATAGAAGTATATATTTGAAGAAACTATATCTATAATGATTCACTTCTTAAGTCATCATATTTATATTATAATCATAATTAAGTATTTTAGAAGAAATTCCTACAATATGAAGGAGTTATGTAAAGGGTTTTCTTCAAGTTTTGAATACTAAAAAAAGTTTACACCTCAAAATATTTAATCCCTCTCAACCCTTGATAGATTTGGGATTACTTAATTTTTTTTTCTTAAGTTGATATAAAATTATTTTATATAATCCAGGCATTAAAATATTTTCTCTCTATATGAAGTTGATATCGAAATATTAATTAACATGGATATTCAAATATTTTATTCAAAGTCTACATTGAAATATGAAAGTAAAAAAAAGAAGTTTTTTTACTTTCAATTTATTTATCTCTCTGTATAGAACATTGTTGTAAATTTATGTTACTTAATGTGGAAATCAAAATATTTTATTCATGGCTTACAATGAAATATTTTTTTAGTTATTAATATTTCATTTTTAAATATCACATGCCAACTCTATGTTGAGGATGGAAAGATTTTCACATTTGTTGGTAATGGATTGTAATATCAACATTATTTTAGATGTCACTTATAAACACCACAATGAGTAATGAAGAATTACACATGTCCCTCATTCTAAAATGCAAAAAATACTTATGCACAAAAATAGGAAAAATCATTATCAATTACTTTATATCTCTTTCTTTATATAAAATTTGAGGTAAAATTATGTTATTTACCATGGACATTGAAGCATTTTATTTATGAAAATATTATTTTTAATAATATCTATGTTTGATATTGAAATATTTTCTTTTAATATAGGTATTAATTTATTTATTTTAATGCAATGTTACTAGAGAATATATCTATTCTACTCAGTTGCAAAAGGCCCATTTGTCATATTAAGAAGGATATTAATAAATTGTAATAATGATTTAATGTATCGTATTTTAATATTTTAAGTACGACATTATGATGTTGTCTAACTATTATAAGTTTTGGAATTTTTGGTAAATCAACAAATTTTTTTTTTTTGTTAAATTGTTATTTTTTGTTACTTAAAATGTATTTCTGACTTTATATATGGATTCAACACATTGAAAAAATGGTGGAGCACTTGGATTGTGGAGACTTCACAACTCAAACATGTGATTCCAACAAATTTACTTAAAATGTGTTTTTGACTGTATATATGGATTCAACACCTTGAAAAACCCTAGAGCATTGAGATTGTGGATATTTCACAACTCAAACCTATCATTCCAACAAATTTTTGCATTCTCAGAGAAAATATGCCCGAAAGTACTCCGAAACTTATAATAGATAGACTATGAATAATGAATTTTTTTGTAATTAGATGAACCGACAGCTTGACCAATCTCGTACTCGAGTGAGATGGGGGTGATTCCAAATGCCACCACTATAACCTCTAGGTGAACCATGTCAAAGAGTTCACAACTCAAACATGTGATTCTAACAAATTTACTTAAAATGTATTTGTGGGTGTATATATGGATTCAACACCTTGGAAAACCCTTAGAATACTAAGATTGTGGAGAGTTTGCAACTTAGACCTGTGATTCCAACAAATTTATGCATTCTACTGGAAATATGCCAAAAAACACTCAAAAACTTATAATATATAGACTATGAATAATATATTTATTTTTGTAACTAAAGGAATTGGCAAGTAGATTGATCTCATACTAATGTGAAACAAGGTTGATTCCAACTTCTACCACTAAACTTTTAGGTCAACCACTTTATCCCCAATACACAACCTATAAGTAAACAAACTCGGGAGATTTAGGCATAAAACTTCTTGAAACAAACTACTTCATTTTCACAATCATCACCAATTCAACTACCTTAAAAAACCATATACACTATCAATAATATTAACAATAATTTATAACAACTTTTAAAAAAAATATTTTAATATTATATATTTCCCAAAAAAAATTATAATCTATTTATGACAGCTTTTTTTTATATGTTTTCAATAAACTATAACAAAATTTTAAATAAATTGTAATAATAATTTAGTACCATATGTTCAAATATAATAGAGACGCTTCAATATTTTAATTGACTTTGACTAATAAACCATAACAAACTTTTAAATAAATTGTAATAATAATTTAGTACCATATGTTCAAATATAATAGAGACGCTTCAATATTTTAAATGACTTTGACTAATAAACCATAACAAACTTTTAAATAAATTGTATTAATTTCTTAATACATATCTTAATATACCATATTTTAGGTCATTTTATTTATTTGGTCGGTATTTTTTTTTAAGGAGAATTGGTTTATAATATAATTTTCTATATACGAAACATTAAAATTTTTAAAATATAAATTTTATTCTACAATTTGAAAAAAAATTATATATTTTTTTCTATTTTGATATATTTAATGTTAAGATGAATTTATTGATTCTTAATAATATTATTTATATTTATATAATTTTCACATTTCGATATGTTATTATTATTATTATTTTATTAAAATCATGACAATACATATAATTACATATTTTATAATTTTTGTTTTAGTGTGATAGGTATAGTGATAATATATATAGATAATAACCCCAAGGGTTAGCTTAGTTGATGAGTTCTCATTGCTAAGCATCTCTGGAGTTGGGAGGTCACAAGGTTATGTTAAATATTTTTAATTATATATTTATTAATTAAATTTAAACCCGTGGGTAGATCCCTTCTGGTTGATCTATCCATGGATGTGTTCTAAACCACCTTTATATATATATATATATATATATATATATATATATATATATATATATATATATATATAGTTATATATGTATATATTAATTAAATTTAAATTTGAATCATTATTTAAATTTTATTTTTTTTCGTCAAGTAAGAGTGGAGCTATCAATTAACTGAAAAACAAGATTACATATGGTACATGTCTTTACAAGTGTAAATACCAGCAAAAGGTAGACCCATTGATGAGAACAAACAACAGGGTCAACAAAACTCAAAACATTACACACAAAAACCAATTTAGACGCTTCAACCCCTTCTCGGCATATTGCCCATCGCAGTTTCCACAAGCCGGAAACACTTTATTCCCGTGAAATGCAAGAGTTAACCTCTGCCATTCGATCCACCCTTTGATTTGACGGTCCAAAGTCCATCACAACATCGCTAACCTCGACACATCTCATATCGTAAAACTGGGTTTATCTCTAACCAGTCTCATTTACCGAATGCGATTTGCAATTAAATCTCCACCATCGATCTAGTTCTTGATCTGACGGTTGTCGCAACATCGCATCAAGACCTTGCGCGCCCCATAAGTACTCCCCAGAGCCAATAAAGAAAATGAACCATAGTCTATAAAACTTCAAGTCTGCAAGATGCCAGCACTTGATACCGGCGAAAAGCAAGAGTTGACCGCCACCGTTCGATCAACCCTTTGATCTGATAGTCCATAAGCCATCGCAACATCGCAACCTCGGCACATCGCACCTCACAATATCGTAATATCGCAATATCGCAACCTTGGAACATTGCAATATCGCAATATCGCAGTATTGCAATATTGCAAAATTCGGCTTAACATTGACCCGACCCTTTGACCGAATGCGATTTGTGATTAAATCTCCGTCGTCAATCTCGTTCTTGATCCGACAGTTGTCGCAACATTGCATCGAGAACTTGCTCGCCACTTAACCGCATCCCGAAGCCGAAATAGATTATGAACCTTGGTCCATAAAACTTCGGGTCCGCTCTTAGACTTAACCTCCAACCACTTTAGCACCCGATATCCAATTGATGGCAGATGCACTAAAAACCTACGGTCTGCGGCCATTCAACTAGCACGCAGGTTACAGATAGCTGAACCCTCATAGTTACGTGTGACATCATAGTTTGGAGTTAAGATTGATGGTCAGGATTTAATGGAGCACTTCAACCAGGCTCAAGGCCTTTCGTCCTCTCCTAGTCTTGCTAACCTTTTCCACCATATATGTTCGTTGATCTTACATGATCTAATGCCTCCTGTGCATTGATATTTCATTGCTTAGTCCTTCTCTTCATTGCGGGTTTATGTTGTTCCTTCAACTCCCTCTAGTCTTCCTCTTGCTCATTATTCATGGTCTGGAGATACACCATGTCTTTGGTTGCCTGTCATTGACAATCATCATGCAGTTTACCAGAGGGTAAAGACTCCTAGTCGTACTGAATATAGCTTTCCTTACATAGCACCCCTTCATTTGCTAGACGATCAGATAACATATTGGGTTTTCTTCTCACATGAACGAAGCTGACGGTTCTCAGGGTTTGCAAGTGGGAATGAATACGCTAAAGACCTGCGAGAGCCTCCAGTGTTTCGACACTTTTCCAAGGGCCGTTCCATTACACATTTTCTTGGCCGCATTAATAACCAATTCAGAGTCAGCTTCAATGATGGCGTTATGTAAATTTGACTCCATCAGGATTTCCAGAACTGCTCTGAGGCCATGAACTCCGCCATGTTATTAGTGGCACTCCCCAAATGACTATGAAAGATATCCTTTATGCGCCCCTTCTCATCTCTTATGACACCGCCAAATCCAGCCATCCTTGGGTTGCCCTTAGAGGCCCCGTCTATATTGATTTTCCAAAAACCATGAGGAGGAGGCTGACATATATCTTTACTAGTAGTTGTTTTGCTCACGCCCTTAACAGTGCCTTGGGGAACCAAAGAATGGAGACCCAACTGCAGCAGTATGCGAGCATCTTGGGGCGAAGGAGGGTCCTCAGGAATTTTCCACATAAGGGCTCCTACTGTATCTTTGAGCTGTCGTAAAATTTGGACAATGATGTTCTGGGTCGAGCCTGTTTTGTTCTTGAAAATCCTGCCATTGCGTTCTTTCCAGACATCCCAGATGATAAAGCCTAGAACCAGAGTCCAAGCCTTGTTAATGATTTCATTACCTGAGAAGTCTTTCCTCCAATTCTTCAAAGTGTTGGTAATGCTGAGTCTGTCCTTGTCAGTTTGCCTAAAGACTGAGGTTGCCCAATCCCACAGGGTAGAGGTGAAGGGGAAGAGGTTTAGTAAATGTTCCATTGTCTCCTCTTGTAGGCCACATAGATGGAATTTGGATGGCCAACAAAGCCCCTTTTCAGAAGATTCTCCCATGTGAGAATTTTCTTTTGGTGAACTAGCCACATAAACAACTTGATTTTCATCCATTGCGAGTTCTACCAAAGGTCATTGTAAACTTGATCAGGGTTTGGATAATCAAAACCTAGGGCCATGTTATTAGCTTCTTTGAGGTTGAAGGTGTCTTCGGTGTTTTTACCCCATCTTAGTTGGTCAGATGAGGATGACACCAAAATCTTCCTCTGCTCCAAGTCAAGAGCAAGAGACTTCACCTAGGCCTTCAAAGGACTTGTTTCACTATAACCAAGATCCTTCCACACTCTGCATTTACCATTGTTCCTTGCCTAATCCCATAAGTCGCTTACCATAAGTAAGCCTTTGTTGTCAGTGTCATTTTTGAGAGTAGTTAGTCCTTCCCTAAATGTTGGGTTGTGTTATATTCTTTCCATGACTAGCTCAAGTAGTTAACCAGGGGGTTAGAAGGGGGGTGGAGCCCCCCCTTTGTTGCGCTGATTCCATAGCGGGGGGAGTCATAGGGGATTTGAGGGGTGCAGGTAACCCCACTCTATGGGGTTCGAGGCAACGACCTAGAAAATTTTGTTTTTGGACCTTATATTAGGTTGGGTGGACCTACCTATGGATTTGTGCATGATTTTTCGCACATGGTTTTGGACATGATGGTTTTCGGTCCATGGTATTGGATACTTCGGCATGTATAAATATGTATTGTAACATCGAAAGGAACATAATGAAAATCAAGATGGTAGTCCTTGTTTTGGGATCTAGGGGAAAATATCTGTGTAAATGTGTTTTATGTGTTATGCTCTCGAAATGTTTATTTTCTGTGTTTTAGAATTTGTATGCAGGTAATTTTTGTATGAGGTTAAAACCTACATTTGGTATTGGAGCTGTTTTGGCTTCAAGGGGACGCCTTTTTTTCTGAGGGGTTTCACTCGGGCCTATGGTAGACCTTGTTCAGTGGGAGATCTGTGAGATCGATTCTGGTGGTGAAAGAAGATGGTGAGCAGTGGAAAGATAGAGATCAAGAAATTTAATGGTCAGAGTTTTGAGTTATGGAAACTCAAGATGGAGGATCTATTGGTGGATAAAGATCAGTGGGTCATGGTAGATCCAAGTACTAAACCAATGGGAGTGTCCGATGAAGAATGGAAGAAGTTGGATTGGAAGGCAAAGAGCACAATACGATTGTGTGTCTCAGATTCGGTATTGATGAATGTGTCAGGGGAAGCTACAACAAAGGCTTTGTGGGACAAGTTAGGGACTTTGTACCAATCTAAGTCTCTGGTGAATAGACTGTTCCTACGGAAAAAGTTGTATAACCTGAGGATGAAAGATGGAGACTCAGTGACAGAGAATCTGAATGCATTTAATACTGTGGTAAGTCAGTTATTATCTGTTGATATTAAAATTTCAGATGAAGATAAGTGCATCAGTTTGTTGTGTTTTCTACCAGATTCGTGGGATAGTCTGGTTATTGCAATAGGTAGCAATGCAACTGCCTTGCAGTTTGATGAAATAGTATCATCCTTGCTGATGGAGGAGATGAGACAGAAAAATATGGAGAGCTAGAATGGTGATACCTTGTCTATACGAGGGCGGTCCTAGAATAGAAACAAAAATAAGTCATCGAGTGGGAGATCTAAATCTAGAGGGAGATCTAAATCTCCAGGTAAACCTGTAAAGGTGGTGTGTTGGAAATGTGGAAAGGAAGGGCACTACAAAAGGGATTGTAAATCTAAAGCTCCTGACAAAGGAAATGGATCTGATTATACTCCTTCTACAGAGGCAAAAACCACCTCAGATGAAGGTGAGGATGTGTACTTGGCTTCTTCAAGTACACTTGTAGATCATGAGGCATGGTTGATTGACTCAGGTGCATCCTTTCACTTCACTCCCCATAGAGAGTGGTTCTACGAGTATGAGAAATGTGATGGTGGTGATGTCTTCTTGGGAGATGACAGGAAGGCTAGAATCGTTGGTCGTGGAAAAGTAAAGTTGAAGTTGCAAAGTGGAAGGGTTAGAACATTTTCGGGTGTTCTGCATATTCCTGCATGGGACAGAAATCTGATTTCTGTAAGCAAGCTGGATGATGCAAGTGTGAAAATAGTGTTCGAGAAGGATACGTGCAAAATGGTTCGGGGAGTGTTGGTATTGATGCAGGGAGTTCGGATTGGAACTCTGTACAAGCTGCAAGGTAGCACTGTTATTGATGGGTGCAATAGTTCTGTGTTTCTTGAAAGTGGAGCAGAAAATCTAGTGGTCTCTGGAGAGAAGACCATGTTGTGGCATCAAAGGCTTGGACATATTGGAGAGAAGGGTCTTTGAATGCTTCATGGTAAAGTTATGGTAAAAGGTATGAGTAATATTTCTCTGGATTTTGATTTCTGTGAAAATTGTGTATATGGGTAGGAGAATCGGGTGAGTTTCCCCTTTAGTGGTAAGAGTGTGAAACATATATTAGAGCTTGTGCACAGTGATGTGTTTGGACCTGTGAAGGTCCCATCACTAGGTAAGTCTATGTACTATGTATCATTTATAGATGAATTCTCAAGGAATACATGGATATATTTCCTTAAGAAGAAATCTGAAGTCTTTGATAGGTTTAAAGAATTTAAGGCTCTAATGGAAAACCAAGCAGAGAAGAAGATAAAGGTGCTAAGGATAGATAATGGTGGAGAGTTTTGCAATACGGAATTTGAAGAATTCTATAAGAAGTGTGGTATAGCATGACAAAAGACTGCTCCATATACACCTTAGAAAAATGGAGTTGCAGAAAGAATGAACAAGATGTTGATGGAAAGGGCAAGAAGCATGCTTAATGGTGTCGGGTTAGGACAAGAATTCTGGGCAGAGGCGGTGGAGATTGCATGTTACCTGGTCAACAGATCACATTCATCAGCATTGGAAGATAAGACTCCACAAGAGGTATGGACTAGTAAGAAACCTTCTCTTTCACATTTGAGGGTATCTGGATGTGATGCATATGTACATGTTCCAAAGGAGAAAAGAACCAAGTTGGATAGTAAATCTGAAAAGTTCATCTCTATTGGGTATAAGGATGGTTTAAAGGGTTATAAGCTTTGGAACCCAGTAACAAGGAAGTTTGTGTACAACCGAGATGTGGTGTTCAGAGAGGTGAAATATGTTATTAAACATGAAGTCCAACCAAAGGAACCTGAGAAGATAGTGTTTGAGCTAAAGGAGGAAGAACTAGACTCTACAACAGAGGAGGAATCATAAGATGAAGAGCCACAAACTCTGGGTGTGAGAAGATCAGTTCAAGAAAGAAGATAGCCAGAAAGGTATAGTCCATCTGCTTTCTGTTCAAATTTTTCTTTATCTATTACTAATGATGATCCCAGAACTGTGAAGGAAGAAGTAGATTCAGAGGATGGAAATGACGCAGGGTTAACCATGCACATACCCACAGTATGCATAAATATGCATAATCCATCGTCCCAGGAATTTAACTATCAATGGTTAAGACCCTCTAATCAAGGTTCCTTTTTATCGGAACCAATCACCCCACCAATACCTCCTATCGAGACTTAAATCGCCCCTTAACCTTCATATCCTTACTTTATTAAAGGCTCCCTCTTAAATCTTTCTATCGGGACTTTAAACAGTCCTTAAGCCTTTATAAAACCCATATATATAGCCTTCCCTCTTCTAACCTTGTTTATATATGGTTTTACATATAAAACCTTCTTTTGGCGCTAATTCCTTTATAAATCAATTACAAATGAATTGTCATGCAAACATACCTTTCTCCACTTACCGTATAGACTTTGCACAGTCTCTGAGGTTTAACCTCATCGCAATCGCTATCGGCTCCTTTCATAGGTCCTTAACATGCATATGCCTCGTCAACCCTCCGACTCCGATCTCCCAACTATCAGAATCATTATCTCCACGTTTAAGCCTTAAAAGACTTGCCACCACTCTTTAACATAATACAAATGGAATACATGGAATTTCCCCTTCGGACCATATACGCGGAACTGAAATGTTATATACCTGCATTCATATATGTCATGGGGTCCGACTCATCACTGGACTCTCTGTTGTGCCACCCTTCCGACCTCCGAAGCTTCCGACGCCCGATTGTCGATAATTCCAAATGCCGATCGTCGATAATTACAAACGCTGATCGCCGATTATCGCTGTTGGCAATGTCACACCTTCGCCAATCACTCCTTTGCACTTCCAACCACCAATATGTGATTTAAATCGTGACCATTAATTTGGCCACGATCCAACTGTTCACGATTAATCGCGCTCGTTCATTACAATTCTCTAAGGCTCAATTACGATTTAATATCAACCATGGATCTTCCAGATCAGACGGCTATTGAGCGTTAATACTTGCTTTCCCATCCACCTATTTATTTCGGTTCTACGCCATTTTCTTCAATTTTCTCTGTGATTTTTGGGTTTTCTTAATGATGCTACGTGACTCCCTTTGGCTTATCCTCTTAAGCTCCTTTTATCGATATCACTCCAGATCACTCCTTGATCCTTCAATGGATTCCAAGATCCATTACGAACTTTGGTTCGCTCTCTTCCTCTCTGTACATTCGCTGAACTCTGCTTCTCTACATTCGCTATGCTTTACCTGCATAAACACACATATGCAATTCTCTAATACACTCAATCTACCATTCAACACTCAATCACACATTTTTATAGTTCTATTCAATCACTATATATATAGAAATACAAATGAACAATACAAAATGGAATTTCTGCCTCTCAGGCCTAATTCCTCTTTATAGTGGCCTTTGATTTACAAATCTTCCCGTAGGCTTCAACTCATGCTCTACTACCTGTCTAGTCTCTCTAAAATATCTAACTTATCTAATCATTGTCTCTGCCTTTTAGGCTTGCATTTATACCCAGGGATTCTAAAACCAATTTTAGTTTAGATCCATGAATTCCTCAATAAAATTCCTAAATCTCTTCCTCATTCCTAAAACTCCTATCTAATCCCTAGATTCATGAACTGACTCCTAATCTAAGATTTTCAATCAATTCTCAAATCCCCCAATCTCTCAACTATCCTAAATCTCTCATGTTCTCCTATATTCGAGAACATTTACAAATATGCCTCACAATATTCAATTAATTCCCTATTCTAGCTTCTCTCATTAAAACCACTCAAAACATTAATAATTACATTTAATTCACTCTTAGGAAACCAACTTCCTTGAAAACACAACACCCCTATGTCTACTAAATAACAATGAATTTTCTTGGCTTGAATGCTCCTGCATCAGACTCCCAAAGTAGAAAATTTCCATGATCTCCTGATCATGTGTCTTCATAAGTTGATTGAAAAAACCTCCAGGGTCCCAAACTTTAGTTTGTAACTGTCCAAATTATTTGTTCCTTTGTTGTTGTTGTACTTCTATTGTTTTCTGCTCCATTTTCCTATTCTTGTCAATCAGATTCAAGTTCTGATTGATCATCCTTCCTACTATTGTTAATCTCCTCCATATGGACTATTTCATCATTAACTGCCACATTTCTTCAATCTTTGTCTCCAGCACATCCTTGAACTGGTCCATATTCTGCGATTCAATGTTATTTCTTTCTCTCTGCTTTAGGTTGTTGCTTCTGTCCACTAACTCTCCAAACTGTTGTAGGTTACTTTTACGTACTTTGACTCCTGTGTTGACTCCTATTTTGCTTGCTCCAACTTCTGCTTTGCTTGCTAAGATGACTTCTACTTTGCTTGTTCCAACCTTTGCTTTGTTTGCTACCTCCCTATCATCCTTACCCTCTCTCATGATTGAATCATGACTATCCAACATTCCCTCTAGCAATTTAACATCTCTATTCCATGGATTGAATTCTTCCATGGAGTCTTCTTCCTTCATTTGGCTGCTCATCTGTGCCAAGTTTCCTCCAGCATCTGCAACTAAACCTGCACTCATAAAACAATTGTTAAAATAAAAATCATAAGGCTTTTGTGCCTTATCTCCCTCTGGAAACACATCAGTATGCTGCTCTGATTTTTCCTCCTTTGTCAGCACATCAGTATGCTGATTTGAATTCCCCATAGAATTCATGAGACTGTCAGCTAGTCTCTCCTCCATACCATCTACTTCTATGATGTCTTTCTGCTCTTGTCCACTGTAGTGAACTCCTTCCTCTGCAATCACACTGTCATACTCTGACTTACCCAACAAATACTCCAGCAATTCAAGTTCTCTGTGACACTTCATAAGTACTTCATCATTACTTATGTTTCCTGCATTTATATACAAATTATCAATCTGAAATTTACAAGGTTCAACAGTCTCAACTGTTGCTTTACATATCAATTCTTCAGACTGAATTTCATCTCCTTCTTTCACAAGAAATTGTTCCTGTGTTGTCACAGTTTCAAACATCAATACATTATTAAGTTCTTTCTACTGCAATAAATCATTGCTTTTCTCATTTAAGAGATATTCTCCATCTTCCATTACTTCAGAATTTTAATCTTCTGAAAGATACTCTTCCATACTTCTGACAACTTTGAAAGATTGCTTATCCACTGCAAAACCTGTAATTACATCAAAATTACTAGATTCATCAATACAAAGTTTTACCTGTTCCTACTGGTCTTCATTTGTTCAACAGTTAAGAAAGTAATCAATAATCCCTTCTTCTTCACCCAAAACTTCACCCTGCTCTAGTTCACAAATGGATACTTCCATTCCCATTTCAGTTTCTCTGAGTTCTTCATATTTCAATTGAACATCCAGTACCTGTTCAAGCTTCATTATCTCTTCTGCTAATTGCATATTCACCTGCTGACTTCTCTTCTCTTGTAACCTTCTCTATAATTTATACAATTTATGCCACCTCACTGGCTTCCTCTTCAAGACCCAACCTTGTCTTTGGTTCTCCTCTAGCAGCATTACTAACACATCGAGTTTTCCTCTTATCTCAGCCATTTCCTTATCAATCTCTGCTTGACTCATCCATTCCCTATGGATTGTTTGAGCATCCTTTTCCTTCATCTTGTAGCTTTCTTCTGAACCTTCCATATGACTTTCCATAGCCATCTTTTCTTCAGTGTGAGCTTCTACACCTGCAACCAATCAACTCTTCTAAGTTGATCTCTCACCAAGCTTCTCCTCTGCCTGGTCTCCAAGTCCTCTTCCCTTAGAACTTGCACTGAGCAATCTTGCTCTCTCTCTCTGGTTGCTCCACTCACTACTCTTAAGGACTCCTCTATCCTTATCTATTCCAAGCCTCAGCTGGAATAAGGTTCTGCTACAATTCTAAGAACTTCCAAAAGTTCTTCCTACAGTCTCACTGTTGTAGTCTTGTGCCAAACTTGCATTCATTCAATTGCTGCTACTTTCATAACTCTGTTTACTTAAGCCAAAGATCATTCCCAAGCTTTCAAAAGCTTGATTCTCAATTTCCTTTTGAGAATACTCTTATCCTCTTTGTCCAACCTTCAATTGGATTCTTCAGGTTCACTGCTGCTGCATGGCTTCACAAGCAGTCTCCATCCATTCTTCACATTCGAGTGAATCTTCATCCTCCTCAAGAAAACAAACATCACTGTGTTTTCTTTATGCTGCTACCTGTGCATTAGTTTAAAAACACACATTCTCCAATCTTCAATCAAATTAAAACAAATATGTCATCTCACCTTCAAGATCTTATGCATGATCTTGTTCCACCATTTTCTACCCTTTGAATGGACTGTCCTCTGTCTTTTGCATCTACAAATTTTTCTATACACCATCTCTATGTGCCTTCCTTCTGTCAGATTAGAATCTGATCCTTCCTCTTTCCTACATAAATACTTTAACATGTAACTTTATTTTTAATTCCTTCATATAGAATTTCTCTATTCTGTTTAACCCCAATTATTCAATTACAATTTTGCTCTGATTGCAGTTATGCTCTGATACCAAATGACGCAGGGTTACCCCTGCACATACCCACAGTATGCATAAATATGCATAATCCATCGTCCCAGGACTTTAACTATCAATGGTTAAGACCCTCTGATCAAGGTTCCTTTTTATCGGAACCAATCACCCTGCCAATACCTCCTATCAGGACTTAAATCGCTCCTTAACCTTCATATCCTTACTTTATTAAAGGCTCCCTCTTAAATCCTTTTATCGGGACTTTAAACAGTCCTCAAGCCTTTATAAAACCCATATATATAACCTTCCCTCTTCTAACCTTGGTTATATATGGTTTTACATATAAAACCTTCTTTCGGTGCTAATTCCTTTATAATTCAATTACAAAGGAATTGTCGTGCAAACATACCTTTCTCCACTTACCGTACAAACTCTGCACAGTCTCCGAGGTTTAACCTCATTGCAATCGCTATTGGCTCCTTTCATAGGTCCTTAACATGCATATGCCTCGTCAACCCTCTGACTCCGATCTCCCGACTATCGGAATTGTTATCTCCACGTTTAAGCCTTAAAAGACTTGCCACCACTCTTTAACATAATAGAAAGGGAATACATGGAATTTCTGCTCCGGAACATATACACGGAACTCAAATGTTATATACCTACATTCATATATGTCATCAGGTCCGACTCATTGCTGGACTCTCCGGAATACCACCCTTTCGACCTCTGAAGCTTCCAATGCCCAATCGCCGATAATTCTAAACGCCAATTGCCAATTATCACTGTCAGCAATGTCACACCTTCGCCAAGTGCTCATTTGCACTTCCGACTGCCGATATGTGATTTAAATCGTGACCGTTGATCTAGCCATGATCTAACAGTTTAAAAGTAGTCACGCTCGTTCATTACAATTCTCTAAGGCTTGATTGCGATTTAATCTCAACTGTGGATCTTCCAGATCCGACGATTGTTGAGTGTTAATACTTGCTTTCTCGTTCGCCTATTTATTTCGGTTCTATGCCATTTTATTCAGTTTTCTCTATGATTTATGGGTTTCCTTAACGATTCTACACGACTCCCTTTGGCTTATCCTCTTAAGCTCCTTTTATCGATATCACTCTAGATCACTCCTTGATCCTTCAATGGATTCCAAGGTCCATTACAAAATCTGGTTCGCTCTCTTCCTCTCTATACATTCGCTGAACTCCGCTTCTCTATGTTTTCTGTGCTTTACCTACACAAGAACACATATGCAATTCTCTGATACGCTCAAGCTACCATTCAACACTTAATCACGCATTTTTACAGTTCTATTCAATCACTTTATATATATAAATACAAACGAACAATACATAATGGAATCTTTGTCTCTCAGGCTTGATTCCTCTTTATAGTGGCCTTTGATTTACAAATCTTCCCGTAGGATTCAACTCACACTCTACTACCTATCTAGTCTCTCTAAAATATCTAACTTATCTAACCCCTGTCTCTGCCTTTTAGGCTTACATTTATACCCAGGGATTCTAAAACCAATTCTGGTTTAGATCCATGAATTCCTCAACAAAATTCCTAAATCTCTTCCTCATTCCTAAAACTCCTATCTAATCCCTAGATTCATGAATTGACAACTAATCTAAGATTTTCAATCAATTCTCAAATCCCCTAATCTCTCAGCTATCCTAAATCTCTCATGTTCTCCTTGTTGGGTTGTGTTATATTCTTTCCATGACTAGTTAACTGGGGGGTTAGAGGGGAGGTGGAGCCCCCCTTTGTTGCGTCAATTGTGTAGCGGGGGGGGGTCACAGGGGGTCTGAGGTGTACCTGTAACCCCACTTTATGGGGTTCGGGGTAGCGCACCGGAAAATTTTGGTTTTGGACCCTATGTTAGGATGGGCAGACCCACCTATGGTTTTGTGCATGATTTTCGCACATGTTTTTGGATGCGATGGTTTTTGGTCAATGGTATTGGACGCGATGGTTTTTGGTCCATGGTATTGGACGCGATGGTTTTCGGTCTATGGTATTGGATGCTTCAGCATGTATAAATATGTATTATAAAATTGAAAGGAACATAATGAAAAATCAAGCTGGTAGTCCCAGTTTTGGGATCCAAGGGAAAATCTCTGTGTATATGTGTTTTATGCGTTATGCTCTTGCATTATTTATTTTCTGTGTTTTAGAAATCATATGCAGGTAATTTATATACGGGGTTAAAACCTACATCTGGTATTGGAGCAGTTTTGGCTTCAAGGGGACACCTTTGTTGCTGAGGGGTTTCGCTCGGGCCTGTGGTAGACCCTGTTCAGTGGGAGATCTGTGAGATCGATTCTGGAGGTGAAAGAAGATGGTGAGCAGTGGAAAGATAGAGATCGAGAAATTTAATGGTCAGAGTTTTGAGTTGTGGAAACTCAAGATGGAGGATCTGTTGCTGGATAAAGATCAGTGGATCGTGGTAGATCCGGGTACTAAACTAACAGGAGTGTTCGATGAAGAATGGAAGAAGTTGGATCAGAAGGTAAAGAGCATAATACGATTGTGTGTCTCAGACTCAATATTGCTGAATGTATCAGGGGAAGCTATGATGAAGGCTTTGTGGGACAAGTTAGGGACTTTGTACCAATCTAAGTCTCTGGTGAATAAACTGTTCCTGTGGAAAAAACTGTATAACCTGAGGATGAAAGAACGAGACTCGGTGACATAGCATCTGAATGCATTTAATACTATGGTAAGTCAATTAGCATCTGTTGATATTAAAATTTCAGATGAAAATAAGTGCATCATTTTGTTGTGTTCTCTACCAGATTCGTGGGATAGTCTGTTTATTGCAATAGGTAGTAATGCAACTGCCTTACAGTTTTATGAAATAGTCTCAGCCTTGCTGACAGAGGAGATGAGATGGAAAAATATGGAGAGCCAGAATGGTTATGCCTTGTCTGTACGAGGATGGTCCTAGAACATAAACAAAAATAAGTCATCGAGTGGGAGATCTAAATCTAGAGGGAGATCTAAATCTTCAGGAAAACCTGTAAAGGTGGTGTGCTGGAAATGCGGAAAGGAAGGGCACTACAAAAGGGACTGTAAATCTAAAACTCCTGATAAAGGAAAGGGATCTGATGATGCTCCTTCTGCAGAGGTGAAAACCACCTCAGATGAAGGTGGGGATGTGTAGTTGGCTTCTTCAAGTACACATGTAGATCATGAGGCATGGTTGATTGACTCAGGTGCATCCTTTCACTTCACTCCCCATAGAGAGTGCTTTTGCGAGTATGAGAAATACGATGGTGGTGATGTCTTCTTAGGGGATGTTAGGAAGGCTAGAATCATTGGTCACAGAAAAGTAAAGTTGAAGTTTCAAGGTGGAAGGGTTGGAACACTTCTGGGTGTTCTGCATATTCCTACATTGGCCATAAATCTGATTTCTGTAAGCAAGCTGGATGATGCAGGTGTAAAAACAGTGTTTGAGAAGGATACCTGCAAAATGGTTCAGGGAGCACTAGTATTGATGTGTGGAGTTTGAATTAGAACTCTGTACAAGCTGCAAGGTAGCACTGTTATTGATAGGTGCAACAGTTTTGTGGTTCCTGAAAGTGGAGTAGAAAATCTAGTGGTCTTTGGAGAGAAGACCATGTTGTTGCATCAAAGGCTTGGATGTATTGGAAAGAAGGGCATTCGAATACTTCATGGTAAAGGTATGGTAGAAGGTATGAGTAATAGCTCTCTTGCTTTTGATTTCTGTGAAGATTGTGTATATGGGAAGCAGAATCGAGTGAGTTTCCCATCTGGTAGTAAGAGGGCGAAACATATATTAGAACTTGTGCATAGTGATGTGTTTAGACTTGTGAAGGTTCCATCACTGGGTAAGTCTGTGTATTTCCTTAAGAAGAAATCTGATGCCTTTAACAGGTTTAAAGAATTTAAGGCTCTCGTGGAAAATCAGACAGAGAAGAAGATAAAGGTGCTGAGGACAGATAATGGTGGAGAGTTTTGCAGCGAGGAATTTGAAGAATTCTGTAAGAAGTGTGGCATAGCACGACAGAAGACTACTCCATATACACCTCAGAAAAATGGAGTTGCAGAAAGAATGAATAAGATGTTGATGGAAAGGGCAAGAAGCATGCTCAGTGGTGCCGGGTTAGGACAGGAATTCTGGGCAAAGGTGGTGGATACTGCGTGTTGCCTGGTCAATAGGTCACCTTCATCAGCGTTGGAGGATAAGACTCTACAAGAGGTATGGACTGGTAAGAAACCCTCTCTTTCACATTTGAGGGTATTTGGATGTGATGCATATGTACATGTTCCAAAGGAGAAATGAACCAAGTTGGATAGTAAATTTGAAAAGTGCATCTTTATTGGGTATAAGGATGGTTTAAAGGGTTATAAGCTTTGGAACTCAGTCACATGGAAGGTTGTGTACAACCAAAATTTGGTGTTCAGAGAGGTAAAAGATGTTATTAAACATGAAGTCCAACCAAATGAACCTGAGAAGATAGAGTTTGAGCTTAAGGAGGAAGAATCAGACTCTACAACAGAGGAGGAATCAGAAGATAAAGAGCCACAAACTCCAGGTGTGAGAAGATTAGTTCGAGAAAGAAGATAGCCAGAAAGGTATAGTCCATATACTTTCTGTTCAAATTTTGTTTTATCTATTACTGACGATGATCCCAGAACCGTGAAGGAAGCAGTAGATTCAGAGGATGGCAAACTCTGGAAAGAGGCCACGGTTGATGAAATGGCATCTTTGCACAAAATTAGGCTTGGGATCTGGTAGAGTTGCTGGCTGGAAGGAAACCCATTGGCAACAAATGGGTGTTCAAGAAGAAGACAAATGCAAAAGGAAAGGTGGAGAAATACAAAGCTCGGTTGGTAGCAAAAGGTTATTCCTAGGTGTCGGGAATTGATTTTGGTGATATTTTTTCTCCTGTTGCCAAGGTAACTTCTATTAGATTACTTTTATCTGTTGCTGGTGCTTTTTATTTTGAGGTAGAACATATGGATGTGAAGACAACATTTCTTCACGGGATCTGGAAGAGAAAATATACATGAAGCAACCTGAAGGCTTTGCGGTGAAGGGTACGAAATAACTAGTATGAAAGTTAAAGAAGTCTTTGTATGGGTTAAAACAGTCAACAAGGATGTGGTATCAAAAATTTGATACATTTATACGAGGACTTGGCTTCACCAGAAGCAAATCAGATCACTGTGTATTTTAAATTAATTGGTGACTATGTTATTTATCTGGTCTTGTATGTGGATGATATGTTGTTGGTTGGAAATGACAAAGAAATTTTCCAGGATTTGAAGACCTAATTGTCCTCCAAATTCGACATGAAAGATCTTGGTGCTGCAAACTATATTTTGGGCATGGAAATTAAAAGAGATTGGGTAAAGAGGAAGCTCTGGTTAAACCAGAGCAAGTATGTCGAGAAAATACTGCAAAGGTTTAATATGTAGGATAGTAAACCGGTGAAGGTTCCTATTCCTGTAGGTGTAAGGTTATCTGCTGAACAGTGTCCCAAGACATAAGAAGAGGAAGAGGACATGTCCCATGTTCCATATGCAAGTGCAGTCGGTAGCCTAATGTATGTAATGGTCTATACTAGACCAGACATTGCACATGCAGTGGGAGTATTGAGTAGGTTTATGTCAAAACCAGGGAAGGAGCGCTGGACATCAGTGAAGCGAGTTCGTAGGTATTTGTGCGTGGCACTAGTGATTATGGTTTGTGCTACCAGGGAAGATCAGGATTGGGCAGAATGTTGGGTATTCGTGGCTTTGTTGATGCAGACTGCACTAGAGATCTAGATTAGAGAAGATCTACAAGTGGGTATGTGTTTAACCTATTTTGAGGTGCAGTCAGTTGGATGAGTAAGAAATAATCTATAGTGACACTATCAACTACAGAGGCAGAATACATGGCAGCCACTCATGCAGGCAAGGAAGTAGTTTGGTTGCGGAGATTGTGTTCAAGTATGGGGTTAGTACAGGGAGCTATAAGGATAGACTGTGACAACCAAAGTGCAATTTTCTTGGCAAAGAACCCCACATATCATTCAAATACAAAGCAGATTGATGTTCAGTATTACTTTGTGAGGGAAATGATAGAAGACAAAAAGGTGTTGCTGGTAAAGGTGGACACTTTGAAGAAGACTGCAGATGCATTGACAAAATCTATGAGCTCTGAGAAGTTCTCTTGGTGTAGAGAGACAATGGGCATTTTAGGGATAAAAAAATGACTAAGCTCTCTTGTGGCCCCCTATGGAAAGAAAACAACAAGTGGGAGAATGTTGGGTTGTGTTATATTCTTTCCATGACTAGTTAACCGGGGGATTAGAAGGGAGGTGGAGCCCCCCTTCATTTCGTCGATTGTGTAGTGGGGTGCCGCGGGAGGGGGGGGGTCACAGGGGGCTTGAGCCGTACCCGTAACCCCACTTTATGTGTTCTGGGGCAGCGCCTCGAAATATTTTGGTTTTGGACCCTATGTTAGGATGGGCAGACACACCTATGGTTTTCTGCATGATTTTCGCACATGTTTTTGGACGCGATGGTTTTCGGTCCATGGTATTGGACGCGATGGTTTTCGGTCCATGGTATTGGATTCTTCGGCATGTATAAATATGTATTATAACATTGAAAGGAACATAATGAAAAATCAAGCTGGTAGTCCCGATTTTGGGATCTAGGGAAAATCTCTGTGTAAGTGTTTTATGTGTTATGCTCTCGCATTGTTTATTTTCTATGTTTTAGAATTCGTATGCAGGTAATTTCTGTACGGGTTAAAACTTACACTCCTATATTCGAGAACATTAAAAAATATGCCTCACAATATTCAATTAATTCCCTATTCTAGCTTCTCTCATTAAAATCACTCAAAACATTAATAATTACATTTAATTCACTCTTAGGAAACCAACTTCCTTGAAAACACAATACCCCTATGTCTACTAAAATACAATGAGTTTTCTTGGCCTGAATGCTCCTACATCAGGAAAACTCTGGAAAGAGGCCATGGTTGATGAAATGGAATCTTTGCACAAAAATGAGGCTTGGGATCTGGTGGAGTTGCCGGCTGGAAGGAAACCCATTGGCAGCAAATGGGTGTTCAAGAAGAAGACAAATGCAGAAGAAAAGGTGGAGAAATACAATGCTTGGTTGGTAGAAAAAGGTTATTCCCAGGTACTGGGAATTGATTTTGGTGATATTTTTTCCTGCTGCCAAGGTAACTTCTATTAGATTACTTTTATCTGTTGTTGCTGCTTTTGATTTTGAGGTAGAACATATGGATGTGAAGACAACATTTCTTCATGGGGATGTGGAAGAGGAGATCTACATGAAGCAACTTGAAGGCTTTGCAGTGAAGGATAAGAAATAAATGGCATGCAAGTTAAAGAAGTCTTTGTATGGGTCAAAACAGTCACCAAGGATGTGGTATCAGAAATTTGATACATTTATATGGGGACTTGGCTTCACCAGAAGTAAAGCAGATCACTGTGTGTATTTTAAATTAATTGGTGACCGTGTTATTTATCTAGTCTTGTATGTGGATGATATGTTTCTGGTTGGAAATGACAAAGAAATTATCCAGGATTTGAAGACCCATTTTTCCTCCAAATTCGACATGAAAGATATTGGTGCTGCAAACTATATTTTGGGCATGGAAATTAAAAGAGATCGGACAAAGAGGAAGCTCTGGTTAAATCAGAGGAAGTATGTCGAGACAATATTGCAGAGGTTTAATATGCAGGATAGTAAACCGATGAAGATTCATATTCCTATAGGTGTAAACTTATCTGTTGAACAGTGTCCCAAGACACAAGAAGAAGAATAGGACATGTCCACTGTTCCATATGCAAGTGCAATTGGTAGCCTAATGTATGTGATGGTTTGTACTAGACCAGACATTACACATGCAGTGGGAGTATTGAGCAAGTTTATGTCAAAACCAGGGAAGGAGCACTGGACAGCAGTGAAGCAAGTTTTTAGGTATTTGCATGGCACTAGCGATTATGGTTTGTGCTACCAAGGAAGACTAGGATTGGACAGATTGTTGGATATTCGAGGCTTTGCTAATGTAGACTGGGCTGGAGATTTGGATCAGAGAATATCTACATGCGGGTATGTACCTATTTGGAGGTGCAGTCAGTTGGATGAATAAGAAACAGTCTGTAGTGGCAATATTAACTACAGAGGCAGAATACATGGCAGCCACTCATGAAAGCAAGGAATCAGTTTGGTTGTAGAGATTGTGTTCAAGTATGGGGTTAGTACAGGGAGCTATAAGGATAGATTGTGACAGCCAAAGTGCAATTTTGTTGGCAAAGAACCCTGCATCTCATTCAAAGACAAAGCACATTGATGTTCAATATCACTTTGTAAGGGATATGATAGAAGACAAAAAGGTGTTGCTGGTAAAGGTGGACACTTTGAAGAATACTGTAGATGCATGGACAAAATCTGTGAGCTCTGAGAAGTTCTCTTGGTGTAGAGAAACAATGGGTGTTGCAGGGCTGGATAAATGACTAAGCTTTCTTGTGCCCCCCTGTGGAAAGAAAACAACAAGTGGGAGAATATTAGGTTGTGTTATATTCTTTCCACGACTAGCCCACGTAGTTAACCGAGGGGTTAGAAGGGGGGTAGAGCCCCCCCCTTCGTTGTGTTGATTGTGTAGTAGGGGGAGTCACAGGGGGTTTGAGGGGTGCAGGTAACCCCACTCTATGCTGCCCTAGATAATTTTGTTTTTGGACCCTATATTAGGTTGGGTGGACCTACCTATTGTTTTGTGGATGATTTTTCGCACATGGTTTTGGACACGATGGTTTTTGGTCCATGGTTTTGGACGCGATGGTTTTTGGTCCATGGTTTTGGATGCGATGGTTTTTAGTCCATGGTATTGGATGCTTCGGGATGTATAAATATTTATTGTAACATCGAAAGGAACATAATGAAAAATCAAGCTGGTAGTCCCGGTTTTGGGATCCAGGGGAAACTTTTTGTGTCTATGTTTTATGTGTTATTCTCTCGCATTTTTTATTTTTTGTGTTTTAGAATTCGTATGCATGTAATTTCTGTACGGTGTTAAAACCTACACTAAATAGATTTGGTTGCTGCTGCCAGTTGTCCTCCCAAAACTGTGCAAGGTTCCCATCTTGTATCTCCCAGAAACTATGCTTCTGGACAATGGCTCTATTCCCCCAAGCAAGGTTCCAAATGTGGGAGCCCTTGATGAGCCCAGACATTGAGATATGATCACTCTCCTGCCAATTATTTGCATGTTTCTACTTCCAAAGTTTGGCCCAAGGGGTGGCCGATTCCTTGAGCCACCTCCACCAAATTTTGGCTCCCGAGACTTTGCTGAGGATTTCAGGATCATGCAGCCCCAAACCACCAGGGGCATTAGGTTTATAGAGCTTTTCCCAAGCTACCAAATCCCACTTCCTTTTCTCTTCCCCTTGCCCTAGAGAAAATCTCATTGAATACTCTTGATTTGTTGCATAACTCCTTTAGGAGAAGGAAGAGCTGTAAACATGAAAATGGGTATAGCCTATAGGACAACCTTAGTAAGCACAAGACACCCCACCATATTCAAAGACCTGCAGGTCCATTTCCTGACTTTTTTGTAAAGTTTACCATTTATAGTACAGAAATTACCTGCATACGAATTCTAAAACACAGAAAATAAACAATGCGAGAGCATAACACATAAAACACATATACACAGAGATTTTCCCTAGATCCCAAAACCGGGACTACAGCTTGATTTTTCATTATGTTCCTTTCAATGTTACAATACATATTTATACATGTTGAAGCATCCAATACCATAGACAGAAAACCATCGCATCCAAAACCATGGATCGAAAACCATCACACTCAAAACCATGTGCGAAAATCATGCACAAAACGATATGTAGGTATGTCCAACCTAACATAGGGTCCAAAACCAAAATTTTCCAGGGCACTGTGCCAGACCCCATAAAGTGGGGTTACCTGCAGCCCTCAAACCTTGTGTGACTCCCCTTGCTACGCAATCGGTGCAACAAAGGGGGGGCTCTGCCCCTCGGTTAACTACGTGGGCTAGTCGTGGAAAGAATATAACACAACCCAACATTCTCCCACTTGTTATTTTCTTTCCACAGGGGGCCTCAAGAGAGCTTAGTCATTTATCTAGCCCTGCAACACCCATTGTTTCTCTACACCAAGAGAACATATTAGAGCTCACAAAATTTGTCAATGCATCTGGAGTATTCTTCAAAGTGTTCACCTTTACCAGCAACACCTTTTTGTCTTCTATCATATCCCTCACAAAGTGATACTCAACATCAATGTGCTTTGTCTTTGAATGATATGTAGGGTTCTTTGCCAAAGAATTTCACTTTGGCTGTCACAGTCTATCCTTATAGCTCCCTGTACTAACCCCATACTTGAACACAATCTCTTCAACCAAACGACTTCCTTTCTTGCATGCGTGGCTACCATGTATTCTACCTATGTAGTTAATAGCGCCGCTACAGATTGTTTCTTACTCATCCAATTGATTGCACCTCAAAATAGGTTAAACACATACCCACTTGTAGATCTTCTCTAATCCAGATCTCCAACCCAATCTGCATCAACAAAGCCATGAATATCCAACACTCTATCCAATCTTGGTCTCCCTTGGTAGCACAAACCATAATCACTAGTGCCACGTAAATACCTAAAAACCCGCTCCACCCCTGGTTTTGACATAAACCTGCTCAATACTCCCACTGCATGTGCAATGTCTGGTCTAATACAAACCATTGCATACATTAGGCTACTACTTGCACTTGCATATGGAACACAGAACAATTCCTCTTCCTCTTCTTGTGTCTTGGGACATTGTTTAGCAGATAACCTCACACCTATAGGAATAGGAACCTTCACCCGTTTACTATCCTGCATATTAAACCTCTACAATATTGTCTTGAAATACTTCCTTTGGTTTAACCAGAGCTTCCTCTTTGCCCGGTCTCTTTTAATTTCCATGCCCAAAATATAGTTTGCATCACCAAGATATTTCATGTCAAATTTGGAGGACAATTGGGTCTTTGAATCCTGGATAATTTCTTTGTCATTCCCAACCAACAATATATCATCCACAAACAAGGCCAGATAAATAACATGGTCACCAATTAATTTGAAATACACACAGTGATCTGCATTGCTTCTGGTGAAGCCAAGTCCCCGTATAAATGTATCAAATTTCTGATACCACATCCCTGGTGACTGTTTTAACCCATACAAAGACTTCTTTAACTGGCATACCAGTTCTTTCTTACTCTTCCCGCAAAGTCTTTAGGTTGCTTCATATAGATCTCCTCTTCCAAATTCCTGTGAATAAATGTTGTCTTCACATCCATCTATTCTACCTCAAAATCAAAAGCAACAACAAGAGATAAAAGTAATCTAATAGAAGTTACCTTGGCGATAGGAGAAAAAATATCACCAAAATCAATTCCTGACACCTGGGAATAACCTTCTGCTACCAACCGAGCTTTGTATTTCTCCACCTTTCCTTCTGCATTTGTCTTCTTATTGAACACCCATTTGATGCCAATCGGTTTCCTTCCAGCCAGCAACTCCACCAGATCCCAAGCCTCATTTTTGTGCAAAGATGCAATTTCATCAACCATGGCCTCTTTCTAGAGTTTTCCATCCTCTGAATCTACTGCTTCCTTCACAGTTCTGGGATCATCATTAGTAAGAGATAAAGCAAATTTGAATAGAACACAAATGGACTATACCTTTCTGGCTGCCTTCTTTTTTGAACTGATCTTCTCACACCCAGATTTTGTGGCTCTTCATCTTCTGATTCCTCCTTTGCTGTAGAGTTTGATTCTTCCTCCTTTAGCTCAAAGTCTATCTTCTTAGGTTCCTTTGGTTGGACTTTATGTTTAATAACATCTTTCACCTCTCTGAACACCACATCTCAGCTCTACAAAACCTTCCTTGTTACTGGGTTCCAAAGCTTATAACCCTTTAAACCATCCTTATACCCAATAAAGATGCACTTTTCAGATTTACTATCCAACTTGGTTCGTTTCTCCTTTGGAACGTGTACATATGCATCACATCCAAATACCCTCAGATGTGAAAGAAAGGGTTTCTTACCAGTCCATACCTCTTATGGAGTCTTATCCTCCAATGCTGATGAAGGTGATCTATTGACTAGGTAACATGCTGTCTCCACCACCTCTGCCTAGAATTCCTATCCTAACCTGGCACCATTGAGCATGCTTCTTGCCCTTTCCATCAATGTCTTGTTCATTCTTTCTGCAACTCCATTTTTCTGAGGTGTATATGGAGTAGTCTTCTGTCGTGCTATACCACACTTCTTACAAAATTCTTCAAATTCCTTATTGCAAAACTCTCCACCATTATCTATCCTCAGCACCTTTATCTTCTTCTTTGTTTGGTTTTCCACCAGAGCCTTAAATTGTTTAAACTTGTCAAAGACTTCAGATTTCTTCTTAAGGAAATATATCCATGTATTCCTTGAGAAGTCATCTATAAATGATATATAGTACACAGACTTACCCAGTGATGGAACCTTCACAGGTCCGAACACATCACTAAGCACAAGCTCTAATATTTGTTTTGTCGTCTTACCACCAGAGGGGAAACTCACCTGATTCTGCTCCCCATATACACAATTTTCACAAAAATCAAAATCCAGAGAGATATTACTCATACCTTCTATGATACCTTTACCATGAAGTATTCGAAGGCCCTTTTCTCCAATATGTCCAAGCCTTTAATGCCACAACATGGTCTTCTCTCTAGAGACCACTAGATTTTTTGCTCCACTTTTAGGAACCACAGAACTGTTGCACCCATCAATAATAGTGCTACCTTGTAGCTTGTACAGAGTTCCAATCTGAACTCCCCGCATCAATACCAGTGCTCCCTGAACCATTTTGTAGGTATCATTCTCAAACACTGCTTTTACACCTGCATCATCCAGCTTGCTTACGGAAATTAGATTTTTGGCCAATGCAGGAATATTCAAAACACCCACAAGTGTTCTAGCCCTTCCACCTTGCAACTTCAACTTTACTTTTCCACGACCAACGATTCTAGCCTTCATGTCATCCCCCAAGAAGATATCACCACCATCATATTTCTTATACTCGCAGAACCACTCTCTATGGGGAGTGAAGTGAAAGGATGCACCTGAGTCAATCAACCATGCCTCATGATCTACATGTGTACTTGAAGAAGCCAAGTATACATCCCCACCTTCATCTGAGGTGGTTTTTGCCTCTGCAGAAGGAGCATCATCAGATCCCTTTCCTTTATCAAGAGCTTTAGATTCACAGTCCCTTTTGTGGCATCCTTCCTTTCTGCATTTCCAGCACACCACCTTTACAGGTTTTCTTGGAGATTTAGATCTCCCTCTAGATTTAGATCTCCCACTCGATGACTTATTTTTGTTTCTATTCTAGGACTGTCCTCGTACAGACAAGGCATCACCATTCTGGCTCTCCATATTTTTTCGTCTCATCTCCCTGTCAGCAAGGATGAGATGATTTCATCAAACTACAAGGTAGTTACATTGCTACCTATTGCAATAACTAGACTATCCAATGAATCTCATAGAGAACGCAACAAATTGATGCACTTACCTTCATATGAAATTTTAATATCAAGAGATGCTAACTGACTTACCACAGTATTAAATGAATTTAGATGCTCTGTCACTGAGTCTCCATCTTTCATCCTAAGATTATACATCTTTTTCCGTAGGATCGGTTTATTCTCCAGAGACTTAGATTGGTACAGAGTCCCTAACTTGTCCCACAAAGCCTTCTCCATAGCTTCCCCTGATACATTCAGCAATACTGAATCTGAGACACATAATCATTTTGTTCTCTTTGTCTTCCGATCCAGCTTCTTCCATTCTTCATCGGACACTCCCGTTGGTTTAGTACCCAGATCTACCACGATCCACTGATCTTTATGCACCAACAGATCCTCCATCTTGAGTTTCCACAACTCTGTTAACACTCAGGTTGTTCCCTTTGACTCCCAAGGGAATACGGCCGAGGTAACCACTAACCAATCTTTGGACTACAGGTTCTAGCCCACTTGCAATCAGAGAGGGCTCTCTCTTAATGATTTAGCATTGTTGATGATGATTTTAGGCTAGTTATTGATTTCAAGGGGTTTTGTTTAAGTTTTGGTGGGAAGGATGATGCTTCCAAGTAGAGAGGTAGGTATAGTATGAAAGTTTCAAACCATTGGGCATGGAGTCAAGGAGTAGGACTACTGGTGCATTTTCTCGGTCACAAGAGGAATATGGAGCAAGATAGAAACACATGAAACAACATTCAAGCTAAATGGAGATGGATTGAAGGCTAAGGAATGAGAGGCAATTAAGAATCTCTCGTTCAGCTTAACAGAGGGAAGGTGAATGAGCTCTATCTAGGAGCAGTGAAGAATCCCTAGATAACTATCAAACATGGGTGAATCAGGGAAATATGAGCCAAAGGGAATTCATATTCATTACCAATTCAGATGAAAACATAAAGAAACAGCAAAAACTGAGCTTAGAGTGTGGTTAAACAAAGCCTAAGCTATTCATCTTTCCTGCTATTTTAGATGGTGAGATATGTATGATATGAGCATATATCAATGGAAAATAGAGGTAGGTAACACTTATTGAGTCATGTTGCAGCACAAGAATTCCATAATTCACTCTTCAAAACATTAATAACACAACAGACAGTCCATCTTCCAAACTTTCAGCAGTCTTTGATTAAAGAAATCATCAAACATTCAGAGCGAGTCTCTAGTGGAGCGAATCAACCAACCAACCCTCTAAACAGTAAATTAGGGTGGTTTATATAGAGAAAATTTCCAAAAAATATCTATTACAGCAGACCTTAAATAGGTATGAGGGAAACGAGTTTTTTAACCTAAACTTGTCCTGAAATTAATGCAAGAAAATATCTTCGAGCTGCGCTGGAGGCAGCTGTATCAAAATGAGTTAATATGGTGTCCTTATGGCTCTGTGCTGTTCATTTAGCCATAAATTTGCTTTGGGTTTTGATCCCCTGCTCTTGAGTGGTTTTGATGTGCATTAACTGTGATTTGAGAGCCTTAAATGGCTTCACTGTTGACTTTGCTTGGGGGGCTTTAATGTTCGCCTGCTTTGGTATTGCCGATCTGATACTCTTTGCCGCTTCACTGATACTCTTTGATTTGATCAGGGCTTCATCTTTCCTCTGATACTCTTTCATAGTCGAATCGAGCCGCTTTCTCTCCCTTGATGTGTTTGAAATTGTCAAATCGCCCCTCTTCTGCCCTTTCAAGGCAAAAATGGTTGCTGCAAATGCTTTTCGTGGCCTCCTGAATGATATTGGCGCTGGCCGATCTGAATATGAATATAAATGAAGAAATCCTGTCAAATTGCGAATTTTTGGGTTTTGCAGGTAGCCGAGCCATGAGAGGCCCTCCATTTTGACCAATTTTTCTTAACGATGCGCGATTAGTGCTAATCGCACATTGTAAACTGCCTCAGTTTTTCATTCTGAGCATCCTTTGCTGCGATTTTCACCTTTCGTGCCTTTTTTGGTGATGATGTCAGCATGACATCAACAGTGGGTCCCGGTACGGCATGGTGACGTGGCGATATGGCAGGGTGATGATGTGGCAGTATGGTGGCAGCGACGTGGCATAGGACACGGTGGTGGGAGGCCGACGTAGGTTGATGACGTCATGCAGACGTGGTGCTGATGTCATTCAGCGGAGGGCGGTATCCGGTTTTCCCCACACCGCTTTTCCGCATAGGTGGTATTGGGGGAGGGGCCTTCGAACATGCTGGGAGGCCGACACGTGGCGGGGGTACGGCAGGGAAACCGCCCATCCCTCAGACGTTAACCTCCGGCGGATCGGGGAGCAGGAATGACCGCCCACCCTTGGATTTGGAGCGTTGGCCATCGGACGGCTGGCGGGTTAATTGGGGTGGCGTGCAACTTTGGAGTGGGGCCCGCGTGAATATGAAATGATAATATGCCGTGGGGGGTATAAAACCTTAGGTTAATGCGGGTTTGGGGGTTTTATGGAGTGCTATGCGGGTATGAATTAATTTTAATGTTCAACCAAAACTATTAAACATTAACCATTGGGAAAGTGACTGCGGAGGGGTAAAATTATAGGGTTTTGGCGAGTAGAGGAATAGATATAGGTTATTAACTCAACCAGAGGTTGGATCAATTCTAGAGTTTAGGACGCGGATGGGTTGATAATGGTCCCAGGTGGACTATTATTTCCCAGAACTGTATGTACATAGCTATAGTGCTATAGGGTGGGATATGTAATATTTTTGGGATTTTATATAGTTTTTGTAGCAATTAGGGATGGGAAAGTAGCTAGGGAGCTATATAAATAGAATTAGAAGTTAATATGGGTTTGTGAGGTGAAGGGGTAGGGGAGAGGCTAAGTTTATGTACTGAAACTTGGTCATAGGAAGTGAATGAAATGTAGAAGAGTGATTTTTACACAAGAAATGTGGCTTCTTTTCATTGAAGGAAGTCAAAACTTGACTTGATATTTTACAAAAATGAAGTGAAAGCAGGACTGGTTGGGCAGATCCCAAAGTCCTCAAGGGGGTGTTAGTAAGAAAATTTTGAGGGGGAGGGTGAAAGGGAGTTAGACATGCTTCCAAAGTTCTGCCATTAAACCACTGCTTTGACATTTCTGTCATTGATGCGATGAGCTCTGATTGATAATGTATGAGGTGATGAACACCTTGCCTCTGCAACCTCAGGCTACCTACCCAACTTAATATACCTAATATTTTTTCTTCCTTTTGAAATGGGTGCACTTAGACTTGCAGACCCTGATTATCCTCTTTTCTTTTGACTGCCCTCCTGTCTAAATCTACCCTTATCTCTTCCAAGGACCCAGGTTAAGCAGTTGGGCTCCTTCATTTCTCTACCTAGCTACTCATCTGCCCAGCTTAAGCTATTTGGACAGACACTTTATTCTCTATCTCTAAAACAAGAAATTTAAACCTAGGGAAGCCAAGATTAAGTTGTTGGGCCTTCCCTTAACTGTGAAATCTTTCAAAAATGGAACTTTTGCAGCATGGAAAAGATGAACATTTTTGGCACTTCCACTGTCAATCATGAAATATGAAACCTATTGGTATAGGAAGCTAACAGTGGCTCCACTTGGGGATGGCTTTTCCTTGTGAAAAGTCAAGAACAACAGGTCAGATTGCCTTGATCTTCAATTGTTGTTGTACTCTGAGAACCTCCCTTTGCTGGCTGCTTTATTTATATATATGACAGCAGACTTGAAGAGCTTAGGGCCTTCACTTCGGGCTTCAACTACAGGAAGCTGCTATCCAGACAGAAAACTAAAATCCTACCTACCTACTCTAATCAGCACTTTCTTTGCTGGTTAGGTGAAATGAAATAGCCAATGCAGCCACTTAAGCATTATAAACATCAGTGCTCTGTGCTGCCTGTATTTGATGGTGTTTAAAACTGAGATCTTACAATCAAATCTGGCTTTGTTAAACTTTGAGAAGATAAGGAAACTCCTGATCTCCTTTGCTGAATCTAGAAACTGTACAAAAGGATCTTGAAAAATATATACACTACTCCTGAGCTGAATCAAACAACTGTGCAAATGTTCTAGATAGCTTTCATGCCATGAACCTGAAATATCATCCTTGTCTTCACCACCATTCATGCTTTCAGCTGCTGTTTGTGATGATATTTTAACTGACTGTAGGGCCTGTCTACTGCAACCATTATCATCTTGATTTGGACCTTCATGGTCTGTTAATGGAGAAGAATTATGATTTCTCTCCTCATTCGACCTGTCAGCGGTTGGATCATAGAGAGTTTGGAAGGTCTGCTGTAATTTATTACATATAGGCTCAAATGGAACTTGATAGATTCCTACCAGCTGTTCTTCTTTTTCTTTGAATAATTCAGATGATTCAAAACAAAAGGGCAAGGAACCAACTTGGATTTTTTGACCATATGTTGCTGCTTTCACGCCTTTTTCTGCTATCTGATGTTCAATGGGATTCTGGGACTGCAAATTTAGATATGACAAATTTTGAACAAAGATTTGATTGCTTTCCAGATGGTAAATACCAAGGCTTGTTGATATTTGATTTTTTGTAGCATGATAGTTATCTCTGATAAACTGAAAAGACTCAAAACCAAATGGTAATGTTCCTTCACTTATTTCAAAATTTTCTGCACTTTCCTCCTCATTCTTATTGCTGAAATGAACGAGCTGATTAGTACCTTGAAATTGTTGAACCTGAATCTCTTTGTCTTTGCCCAAATTATCTTCTGATTCATCTGCAAGGTTATTTTGGATCTGAAAAACATAGTCATCATCATATTGATCATATTTGGGCACATTATTAAAAGAAGCCATATTATTGAACGCGCATAGTAAATTAGGGGATTGCTCCTCCACACATTGTTCTGTGAAGCTGTTTTTTGATCTATGGTTGGTTGAACTGGTAAAAATCTGTTCAAAAATGTCAACCCTTTCTTCTTGTGGAGCAAAAGTGTCATGGTGATCTAAACATTCAACTTTCATTGTGATCTTCTGCTTTAATTCCTCTGCTTTCTTTATCAAGATATCAAGTTCATCCTCTTTTTCTGCTTTCAGCTTCCTCTCCCTAACTTTCATATTAACCTCTACATCTACTGCCATGTTCTGCATCTGTTGCATGGTGGAGGGGTTTCTCTCTCAGATGAAATTCTATCTTTGGATCAAATGCTGTTGGATAATGCAGTAGAGCCAAATCAGGGGGAGGTTTTATATTCAATGGCATTGAATGATAAATTTGATTGAATCTGTCTGAAAATTGTTGTACTGTCTCATCGGGATGTCTTTTTAACTGATTATATTCTTCTATGATCATGAGGAGATTGACTTTGATTATCCATCTATCAAGGAAGAGTTTGAGAAATTGCTCAAGATTTGAGATGCTTGCGTGAGGCAAAGTTTTGAACCAACTCCTGAATTTGCCTTGCAACGAAAGAGCAAAAAGCCTAATACTAACATTCTCAACATCCACTTCAAATAAGTTAAGACAATCTTCAAAAACTTGGACATGCTTCTGAGCAGTAACTTCATTCTCTCCATCAAATCTTGGGAGATACTCAGGATGATTTTTAGGCAAAGGTTTGAGCATGGGAGGCAAAATGAGAGGTTTATATCTATCAGGAACTTTATGAGGCACGGGAGTATGTACAGGGATTGAATGACTGGGCTCGATATGAACAGGGATAGGATGATTTGCTTTGATACTTGTTTCCTCCTTGGATGTATGGTGATCTTCAGCAGCATTTAAAGGCTGCTATTCTAATGTGCAAGGAGGGCTTTCCTCAACATTTTCAAAAGGAAAATCATAAAAATCAAATTTAAACTCGTACTTAAAATACAATATACACAGCAAAATTTTATGGAAGAGAAAGAACATGACCTCTTGGATAATAATCCGGGTCAACAGCCTGATCTGCTCATATATTTCTTTTGGGTTCATTTCTCCATTGGAGTCTTTATTATGAGGATGATGTTGAATCGCCAGGTGGATAAACAAACTTTGAAGGGTCTGATCTCTGTCCACCAACACAGACCAGAGCTAAATATGGAATAAACTAAAAAAGGGGAATTTTCTTCAGGAAACAAAATATTTTGAGATTTTATGAGAATTTTTGATTTTTTGGGACTTTTCAAAACAAGTTTAAGACTTATTCGAAAGGAAAATTGATCAAAAATGGGGATTTACAGCAATAAACAAATGATGTCCCCAATGGAGTCGCCATTATGTTAACACTCAGGTTGTTCCCTTTGACTCCCAAGGGAATACGGCCGAGGTAACCACTAACCAATCTTTGGACTACAGGTTCTAGCCCACTTGCAAATAGAGAGGGCTCTCTCTTAATGATTTAGCATTGTTGATGATGATTTTAGGCTAGTTATTGATTTCAAGGGGTTTTCTTTAAGTTTTGGTGGGAAGGATGATGCTTCCAAGTAGAGAGGTAGGTATAGCATGAAAGTTTTAAACCATTGGGCATGGAGTCAAGGAGTAGGACTGCTGGTGCGTTTTCTTGGTCACAAGAGGAATATGGAGCAAGATAGCAACACATGAAACAACATTCAAGCTAAATGGAGATGGATTGAAGGCTAAAGAATGAAAGGCAATTAAGAATCTCTCGTTCAGCTTAACAGAGGGAAGGTGAATGAGCTCTATCTAGGAGCAGTGAAGAATCCCTAGATAACTGTCAAACATGGGTGAATCAGGGAAATATGAGCCAAAGGGAATTCATATTCATTACCAATTCAGATGAAAACATAAAGAAACAACAGAAACTGAGCATAGAGTGCGGTTAAACAAAGCCTAAGCTATTCATCTTTCCTGCTATTTTAGATGGTGAGATATGTATGATATGAGCATATATCAATGGAAAATAGAGGTAGGTAACACTTATTGAGTCATGTTGCAACACAAGAATTCCATAATTCACTCTTCAAAACATTAATAACACAGTAGACAATCCATCTTCCAAACTTTCAGCAGTATTTGATTAAAGAAATCATCAAACATACAGAGCGAGTCTCTAGTGGAGCGAATCAACCAACCAACCCTCTAAACAGTAAATTAGGGTGGTTTATATAGAGAAAATTTCCAAAAAATATCTATTACAGCAGACCTTAAACATGTATGAGGGAAACGAGTTTTTTAACCTAATCTTGTCCTGAAATTAATGCAAGAAAATATCTTTGAGCTGCGCTGGAGGCAGCTGTATCAAAATGAGTTAATATGGTGTCCTTATGGCTCTGTGCTATTCATTTAGCCATAACTTTGCTTTGGGTTTTGATCCCCTGCTCTTGAGTGGTTTTGATGTGCATTAACTGTGATTTGAGAGCCTTAAATGGCTTCACTGTTGACTTTTCTTGGGGGCCTTTAATGTTCGCCTGCTTGGTATTGTCGATCTGATACTCTTTGCTGCTTCACTGATACTCTTTGATTTGATCAGGGCTTCATCTTTCCTCTGATACTCTTTCATAGTCGAATCGAGCCGCTTTCTCTCCCTTGATGTGTTTGAAATTGTCAAATTGCCCCTCTTCTGCCCTTTCAAAGCAAAAATGGCTGCTGCAAATGCTTTTCATGGCCTCCTGAATGATATCGGCGCTGGCCGAGCTGAATATGAATATAAATGAAGAAATCCTGTCAAATTGCGAATTTTTGGGTTTTGCAGGTAGCCGAGCCATGAGAGGCCCTCCATTTTGACCAATTTTTCTTAGCGATGCGCGATTAGCGCTAAGCGCTAATCGCGCATCGAAATTGCCTCAGTTTTTCATTCCGGGCATCCTTTGCTGTGATTTTCGCCTTTCGCACCTTTTTTGGTGATGACGTCAGCACGACATTAGTGGTGGGTCCTAGTACGGCATGGTGACGTGGCGATACGGCAGGGTGATGACGTGGCAGTATGGTGGCAGTGACGTGGCACAGGACACGGTGGTGGGAGGCCGATGCAGGTTGATGACGTCATGAAGACGTGGTGCTGACGTCACTCGGCGGAGGGCGGTATCCAGTTTTCCCCGCCCCGCTTTTATGTGTAGGTTGTATTGGGGGAGGGGCCTTCGAACACGCCGGGAGGCCGACACGTGGCGGGGGTACAGCAGGGAAACCGCGGATCCCCAGGATGTTAACCTCCGGCAAATCGGGGAGCAGGAATGACCGCCCACCCTTGGATCTAGAGCACTGGCCATCGGACAGTTGGTGGGTTAATTGGGGTGGCGTGCAAATTTGGAGTGGGGCCCGCGTGAATATGAAATGATAATATGCCGTGGGGGGTATAAAACCTTAGGTTAATGCGGGTTTGTGGGTTTTATGGAGTGCTATGTGGGTATGAATTAATTTTAATGTTCAACCAAAACTATTAAACATTAACCATTGGGAAAGTGACTGCGGAGGGGTAAAATTATAGGGTTTTGGTGAGTAGAGGAATAGATATAGGTTATTAACTCAACCAGAGGTTGGATCAATTCCAGAGTTTAGGATGCGGATGGGTTGATAATGGTCCCAGGTGGACTATTATTTCCTAGAACTGTATGTACATAGCTATAGTGCTATAGGGTGGGATATGTAATATTTTTGGGATTTTATATAGTTTTTGTGGTAGTTAGGGATGGGAAAGTAGCTAGGGAGCTATATAAATAGAATTAGAAGTTAATATGGGTTTGTGAGGTGAAGCGGTAGGGGAGAGGCTAAGTTTATGTACTGAAACTTAGTCATAGGAAGTGAATGAAATGTAGAAGAGTGATTTTTACACAAGAAATGTGGCTTCTTTTCATTGAAGGAAGTCAAAACTTGACTTGATATTTTACAAAAATAAAGTGAAAGCAGGGCTGGTTGGGCAGATCCCAAACTCCTCAAGGGGGTGTTAGTAAGAAACTTTTGAGGGGGAGGGTGAAAGGCAGTTAGACATGCTTCCAAAGTTCTGCCATTAAACCACTGCTTTGACATTTCTGTCATTGATGAGATGAGCTCTGATTGATAATGTATGAGGTGATGAACACCTTGCCTCTGCAACCTCAGGCTACCTACCCAGCTTAATATACCTAACATTTTTTCTTCCTTTTGAAATGGGTGCACTTAGACTTGCAGACCCTGATTATCCTCTTTTCTTTTGACTGCCCTCCTGTCTAAATCTACCCTTATCTCTTCCAAGGACCCAGGTTAAGCAGTTGGGCTCCTTCATTTCTCTACCTAGCTACTCATCTGCCCAACTTAAGCTATTTGGACAGACACTTTATTCTCTATCTCTAAAACAAGAAATTTAAACCTAGGGAAGCCAAGAGTAAGCTATTGGGCCTTCCCTTAACTGTGAAATCTTTCAAAAATGGAACTTTTGCAGCATGGAAAAGATGAACATTTTTGGCACTTCACATGTCAATCATGAAATATGAAACCTATTGGTATAGGAAGCTAACAAACTGAAAACTCCGACCATTAAATTTCTCGATCTCTATTTTTCCACTTCTCGCCATCTTCTTTCACCACCAGAATGAATCTCACAGATCTCCCACTAAATAGGGTCTACCACAAGCTCAAGCGAAACCCCTCAGCAACAAAGGCGTCTCCCACACTCCATTACTCAAAGGTTTGTCAGTAAGAGGCATTCCAAGGTACTTAGAAGGTAATTGATCCCTTTGAAACCCAATAATTCTAGTAAGGTTCCTCTGAGTAGCAATGTCAGTGTTAAAAAAGAACACTTTTGATTTGTCAAGGCTTACCTCTATACGAACGGCCAATGCAATGTCGTTCATGATTTCTTTGAAGGCTATGGATTCCTTGACCATAGGAATGCCATAGAGCATCGTGTCATCCACAAATTGTTGATGAGTAGAAGCAGCACCATCCGGAGTAAGTTTCAGACCCTAGATTTTTCCTTCAGAATTTTCCCTATTGATCGCTCTACCTAGCCCTTCCATCATGAGAACAAAGAGGAAGGGGGAGAGCGGATCTCCTTGTCTAATACCCCTAGAAGGCATAAAGGTTCTTGATGGAGAGCCATTAAGCAAAATGGAGAAGCTGGTCGTGGATATAAGGGACATAACCCATCTTATCCAGTTGTGGTCAAAGCCATAAGCTCTTAGCACTGCCTTAATGTAAGACCAACTTAGCTTATCATAAACTTTTGCTAGGTCAAGCTGCATGATCATACTAACTTGCTTTTTGCTCTTTGGAGAGTGTACCACCTCATGAGCTTGTACGATGCTGTTGAGAATATGTCTTCCTTCCACAAATCTAGTTTGCTCCTATGAGACGAGAGCAGGAAGAAGAGGCTTGAGTCTATTAGTAATCACTTTGGAAGTGATTTTTTACACCAAATTACATAAGGCTATGGGTCTGAATCTGTCTAGTGTCATAACTTTTTCCTGCTTTGGAATCAAAGAGATGAAAGAGGCATTAAGAGCTTTCAAAAAAGTTTTGGATCTTCTAGAGTCTTCCACAACATCAAGGATATCTTGTTTGATAGTTTTCCAGCAAGCTTTGAATAAGTCCACGTTAAAGCCATCAGGGCCCAGAGCTTTCCCACTTTGCATCTCATTGATAACTTCATTAACCTCCTCTTCAGACACTGGCCTGTTAAGATTGTGGTTGTCTTCCCTGGTTACAAGCTTAGGAATAAACTTGGTGAATTTGTTAATGAACTGATATCTATTAATGAGAGGCTCCTCTACAATGCTAAGGAAGTGTTGAACTAGGACAGATTCCATTTCATTGTGAGAGATGAGCTCTTTCCCTTGAGAATATTTAAGTTTTGAAATTCTCTTTCCCTTGAGAATATTTAAGTTTTGAAATTCTATTATGAGATCTGTGATCTAAAGTTGATCTATGAAAAAACTTCATGTTTCTTTCTCCTTCCCTAATCCACTGCACCCTTGATTTCTGTCTCCAGAAAATCTCCTCTTGCTTACACCGATCGTCCCTTTCATTTTGAAGAGAGTCAGCCTGAATTTTTTGTTCCTCGGTAAAAACTTCTGAGATGATGATCTGATTAATCTCTTGGAGTTTCTGCTCAACTTCCCTTTTGGCTTTAAATATATTCCCAAAATCCTTTTTGTTCCAATATTTAAGCGTAGATTTGATGTGTTTAAGTCTCTGCTACAACATGAACATTTTAGTGCCTTGAATGGGCATATCTTCCTCCCACCATTTTTCAATATTGCTGGTGAAGTCAGGGTGAGAGAGCCAGACATTCTCAAACCTAAAAGGTATGTTCATCAATATACCCATGAAAGTAGCTTCAAGCTGGACAGGCCAGTGGTCCGAGCCTCTAAAGGGGAGGATTGACGCTGACATATCAAGGCCTTTGAGAAAGAGGTCCTTTGAGATTATGAATCTATCAAGTTTAGAGGTGACTTGAAAAGCCCTTCCCCTCTTATTATTCCAAGTAAAAGTGCCATTTATAGTTTCGGTGTCTACTAGCCCCATGTTATTCGTCAAGTTTTGGAAGGCAATGGAATCTCTACCTAGTTTTCTGGTATCGCCTTTTTTCTCTGTAAGAGATCTGATCATATTGAAATCCCTCGCCAGAATCCAGGGCATATCAAGATATCTCTCTCTCAGCTTCTCAAGGTAGGTGAGAAGCTTAAGTTTGTCTTATTTTTTGAGGGCTGTAGATGTTAGTTATCATGTAGATCTATTTATCACCCAAAGGTTGAATCACCAGCGATAGATAGTTCCTAGAAGCTTCAACATCTAGGATTCCAAGTTTTTGAGGATCCCATACAGTAAGAATCCCCCCCGCCAAGTTATCCACTTTAACCTCTAGATACTCATACTTGATTAACCATTTGTTTTGTATCTCTCTGATCTTGTCCATCGAACATTTTGTTTCCTGAATAAAAAATATCTTTTTTCTTCTTTTATTCTACTGCTAAGTGTTCTTTGTTTCCTTTTACTTCCTAGACCCCTAATGTTCCAGGTTGTAAGCTTCATTAAGAAAGGTTTGAAAAGGAGTAACTAGTAATATCCCTCATCTTACCTAAGTTAATCATAAGTTTCCCACATTCGGTCAGCAACTCATTCTGTTTTTTTCTTCCTCTTTTCCTACTCAGGTTCTCGGAAGAATGCATTGGTGTATCCTCCATCGTTTTCACTCCCCTATTATCCTGGCTATCATGGTTTCTTTTGACTCCAGAACACTTTGTTTGTGATATCCATAGGAAGATATGTTGAACCCTGTCAAACTCCTTTTTGGTAGAGAGTTTACCCCTTTGGTGATTCTCTGCTCTAGAAACTTTTCTAGGTCTAAATTCTCCCTCTCTAGAATTTCTTGCAGTTCATGGTCTTTCGTTCAACCTCACTTGGGGTCATCTCATGGTCCCTACTGAGCTCCATAATGCTTGGCATATCATCCTTTTGTTTGCTATTTTCTTGTATATCCTCCATATTAGCATTCCTTTCCTTCTCAGTGGGAATATTCTCCGATTCCTGGTTTGTCCCGTTGTTTTCAACTTCTTCTTCTAAGATCTTGAAACTATTGTGGTCGGTTGTCCATCTTTATTAATTTTCTTTTGGTATCGCTTGCATCCCTTTCCTTTACCCCCAACATTATTAAAACCTTTGAGATCCTTGCCTGTAGTAGCTTTCGTACTACTCTCTAACTTGTTCAATGGGCAATCCCTGTATAGGTGCTCGTGTTTGTGGAAATTATAGCACCTAAATGGGACGTGTTCATAGTCCACCACCTGCACCCATTCCTTGTCATACATTATAAAATGATTGCATCCATAAGTGCCCAATTAAGTCCATTTCCACACAAATCCAGGTGAAGGAAGTGTTTTCCTCTTAGAGTAGCATCTGAGATCTTTATAAAATGCCCTAGCTTATTTCCGATAGCCTTTAGAGACTCCGACAGCTAATAATCTAAAGGAAGGGAGTAGAGTCTTATCCATACCAGCATCGATGTGAAAGTTTCTCATTCTGGGACAAAGTATGGTCTCATATAAAGGCCCACGGAAGCGTAAAAATAGGGTCCTCCCTTGAACACTCTGTCTTTATCCTCTAAGCTTGTGAACACCACCGTGAAGAAGCCCTTAGACCCAAGGTGAAGGTCAATTTTCCCCTTTGGTTTCTAGTGGTTCCTTATCCATGCTTGCAAAGCCTTCTCCGTCGGCCAAATCCCCATAAATTTATAGATAACAACATATTCCTTCATGTGTTCTCTGTGCACCTGTAGCGCTGGGTCACTTAAAATGACTCGAGGAGTAGTGTTCAACTTGGGTTTATAGACCCCTGATGTACTCATAGGAGCAACTTTCTGACTGCTAACCTCTGTCCTCTTCTCCTTACTAGCTTCCTCATGATTCTCTTCCTGTCCTTGAGGTTTGATGGTTTCCAATTTCTCTATATTCGTGGCCTCTGTTACCACCTCCGTTGGTTTCTTGAAGCGATGCGATCCAACTCCCTTACTTCTGTCCACAACCACTTGACTGTAGGAGGGAGCAGAACTCCCTCCTCCACGCCTCGCCATGGTGACTAGCATCAAAACCCTAAAGCAAAACCCTAGTTCAGATTGCAGAGCCGCTCGCTGAGCATGAAATATTCAAGGAAGTAATCCAATCATTATTTAAATTTAGATGGTTAAATGTATGTTAATTTATATTTATTTATGTTAAAAATAATTTTTAATAATATGTTTATTACTTAAATTTATTAAGTTTTTATATGTTTATTAATTATAGATTTTGAAAAAATTATTTTAATGTGATATGTATATTATGATTTTTTTTTGGGGTGAAAATGGTTTGTAATTTTATTAGTAAAAACAAAATTAAAATACAAAAATTAAATTGATTTATTAATTTTATCACCTTTCACTTTTTATTACTTTTTAGAATTATGAAATACATGTGAATTACCCAAAACATGATCAACTTAACACTAAAATGTTCACTAATTTTTTTTTTTTGTTGCATGTATAAAGTATTAAAAAATGATTGTATCTTTGTTGGATTTACATATTTGTACCATTTTATATGCATTAATTTAATATTACATTAAAGGGAATGAAAAAGGCTTGAATTATTTTTTTAGCCAAAATCTCTTGTGGCAAAGACTTCCATAGTAAACTAGGACTTGTGTTAAAACTTGAAGGATGATGGTGTTCACAGGCCGTATACAACTGAAACCATTTTTATCACTCATGCACTCTCAAAAAGTACACTTTATAGATCAGCTCGAAACTCCTCAACAAAGGATTTTCTTGGAAAACCGCTCATGAGTTACCAAATAGACCATGTTCTGCACAAAACCCAGATGACAGAATTTTTAATTTCATCTTCCTTTGACTAGAAATCGAACGGTAATTCTGATAACGATTTTCCCCTACGAAATTTCCTTCTTCTCTTGGCTTGATAGAAAGTTCTTTGTATTCTCAAACCTGTAATGTAAATGACTCCTTCCAATACACAAGATTTGACGCAAACTATGATCAAAAGATTAACTGTAATATAGATCTCCACATCTATATTTTAGTCTCATCCAAATGTAAAGAACAGAGAGAATGTAGTGCATGAATTCCTCACTTAACATGGTAATTTAAAGACCAAATCAATTTCAATATTCAGATATTAATATTATTGTTAACAAACCTCACAATTGCATATGCAATTAACTATCTCACAAACACACTTACAAATTTGATTTGCTGATTAAAAAAAATCGTCTAAAAATGTTGTTCAGTTAACAACTAACTCCACATGCCACATCCAATTCACACAGATTCACACAGATTGAGGATCAATTCCCACATATTGATCTCATGGATGTATTAATTTCTATCTCCATTAACTCGAGACACACAGAGAACAAAACAACGTACCTCTCTCCCACACCAAAAACTTCAAGAAAATGTTCCTCCTAAAAACTAAAAGCAATTTTCCAAGAAATGAGTTCATCCATGTGAACCAATTTCCTCACTAACTACTCTTAACTAAATATCCAAAAACTTTTCACAAATAAACTTTAACATGTTCTAATCTTGGCATGTAATCAACCCATCACATTGCTAGGCTCTTGGTCTCACTTCAATAACTTATCAAGTTTATGTGCACGACCTAATGCACCTGCATCAGACTCCCCATGAAAGAAAAAAGTTATGAGCTCATGCTCATAATATATTTTATAAATGACTTGCTTTATGTAGTGCTTGTTCATCCATCCAAGTAGGATCCTCCATTGGATGGTCTTTCCACTTCACAAGATACTCAAAGTATTCTTTCCTTCTGGTCTTCTTTGCAACACGTGTATCCAAAATCTGTTCAACCTCTAAACTCTTTTCCATGGGAATTTGTTTCAACCACTGTTGTTCCTTTCCTTCATCATGGTCAAGATTCCTAGAAGTTTGATTTGCATTACCAACTGTGTAGGAATACAAATATGCTACATTAAAAATGGGTGAAATGGAAATGCCTGGAGGTAGCTCCATCTCATAAGCATTCACTGAAAACTTGCAGAGGATCTTACAAGGTACTATCCTCTTCATTTTAAATTTGTTGTATTCTCCCCTTGGAAACCTCTCCTTTCTTAGGTGAGTTAAGACCATGTCCCCCACTTCAAAGTTTACCTCTTTCCTGTGTAAATTTTCTCCCTACTTGTAGTTGTAGCTTGTGTCTTGTAATCTCTGTTTTACTTGCTCATGCAACTCACTCATGGTTGTTGCAAAATCCTCTCCATCAACACTTTCATGCTAAAACTTCTCCAAGCCTCTTAGCTCGAAAATTCCCCTTGGATGCATGTTGTATAAGATTTGAAATGGACTCTTTCCTGTGCTCCTATTTGGAAAGTCATTATAGGCAAACTCAGCCTGGGCTAGCACATGATCCCATTTATTGGGTTGGTGACCTACTAAACTGCTCAACAAATTACCTAAACTTCTGTTCACAACCTCTGTTTGTCCATTAGACTATGGATGATAGGCTGAGATAAAATTTAGCTTAGTGCCAAGTTTCTTCCACAAGGTCCTCTAGAAATGTCTTGTGAATCTTGTGTCCCTGTCATAGATGATACTTTTTGGTAAACCATGCAACTGAACAATCTCATCAAAAAACAAATTAGCCACATGGGTAGCATAACTAGTTTTGGAACACATAATGAAATGAGCCATCTTAGTAAATCTGTCTACAACTACAAGGATTGAATCATTACCTTGTTGAGTTCTCGGTAAAACCAAAACAAAGTCCATACTCATCGAATCCCAAGGTCTGTTGGGAATAGGTAAAGGTATGTATAGTTGAGCATTATGACTCCTCCCTTTCACATGCTAACATACCCTACACTTATTCACATACCTTTGTACATCTGCCTTCATCTTAGGAAAAAAATAGAAGTGACTCAGCTGCCCAGGTGTTTTCTCAACACCAAAGTGTCTAGCCAACTCACCATTATGCTTTTATTGGACCAAGTTTTCCCTCATTGAGAAATGGGGAATACATAGTTGATTGTTCTTGAACAATAGTCCATACTGCAACATAAATTATTTCCATGGACTACTGTCCCTATTGACTGGATTCTTACACACTGCAAAAGCTTCTTTAAAATAAACATCAATGTCATACAAGTCCTTCAAATAATCAAAGCCTAAAATTGATATTTGACTTTCCTACATGATTAAACCTCTCCTACTCAAAGCATCAGCAACCTTATTTGCCTTCCCACTAATGTGCTTCAAAACAAAAGTGAAATTTTGAAGGAACTCCACCCACTTTGCATGTTTATGATTCAATTTAATTTGTTGCATAATGTATTGTAAGGAAAAATGATCCGTGTACAGAGCAAACTCCATAGGCATCAAGTAATACCTCAAAAGCTTTAAAGCTTGAACCACCGCATAAAATTATTTTTCGTAGGAAGAGTATTTATTTTTTGACTCATTTAACTTCTCGTTGAAATATGCAACAGGCTTATCTTCTTGGCTTAGTACAACTCCAATGGCTATCCCACTGGCATCACATCTTACTTGAAAGGGATGATTGAAGTCTAACAACTTCAACACCGACTTCTCATTGATATTCTTCTTCAATAGTTGAATTTTATTTATTTATTTATTTTTATTTTTTTTGCGGTTTTTGTCCAATAACATGGATGCTTATCCTTCTTAATGTTGTCAATTATAGGTTCACAAGTGCCACTAAAATTCATGATAAAATTCTTGTAGAAGCTGGCTAAGCCATGAAAAATTCTCACCTCAAAAATGTTTTTAGTTGAAGGCCAATTTACAATTTCCTCAATCTTCTCCGGATCCATTTTCAAGCCATCCTTAGAAATGACAAAACCTAGGTATACAAGCTCACTCTTCATAAAAGAACACTTCTTCATGTTAATCAATAACTTTTCTTGCTATGATCTTTCTAAAACATACTTCTAATGTCTCAAGTTCTCTTCTTTAGTTTGTCTGAAAATTAAAATGTCATCCAAATAAACAATGATAAACTTACCAATGAACTCCTTCAAGACTTCATTCATCGACGGCATAAAGGTACTGGGTGCATTTGATAGGCCAAATGGCATGACCATCCACTCATACAAGCCTTCATTTTTCTTGAAAGTTGTCTTCCACTCGTCTCCTTGTTTGATCTGAATTTGATGATAACCACTTTTCAGGCCAATATTTGAGAATTATGTTGCCCCACATAAGCAGTGCATCATATCATCCATCCATGGCAATGGAAACCTGTAATGAATGGTGATCTTGTTGATTTCTCTGGAGTCAGTGCACATTCTCCGTTCTCCACCCTTATTTGGACTTAGTACTGTAGGTATGACACATAGACTCAAACTTTCTCTTATTAGTCCTTGTCCAATAGTTCTTGGATTTGCTTCCTCACTTCCTCATTCTCCTTGAGTGTCATTTGATATGAAACCTTGTTCATAAGACTTGCTCCCGATATCAAGTCTATGTGATAAATGATTCTTCTTTTGGGTGGAAATGCACTCGACACTTCATCAACTACAATATTATGAAACTCATGCAACAACTCCTAAACTTCAATAGGTAAATCTACAATTTTAGTGTGCATAAGTACTACCTTTGGCTTGCAAACCACTTTATAGCTTACCTCTTCTTCTTTCTTATGTTGTAGAAATTCCTTTCCACTAAGCAGCAATGCTTTTTGGATTCTTATTTCAGATGTACCTTCATATTTCAATGGTACAAGAGTGTGCCTGATGCCATCATTTTCAAAATTATAATAATTTCTCTCTCCATCATGTGTCACCTTCCTATCAAACTACCATGGGCGACCAAAAATAATGTCACAAGCATCCATTGGCATTATGTCAAAGAGCACCTTGTCCTTATACCTGCCTATCTAAAACTCGACTTCACTTTTCTCATGCACCAACAATTGGTGTCCTTTTTGCAACCATGAGACCTTATAAAGGGTGGGATGCTTAATATTCTTCAATCCCAATTTTTTCACCATTTCTTGGGAGACTGTTTTGTTCGTACTTCCATTGTCAATCACCAATTTGAAGCATTTTTCTTTTGCCTTACACATTGTCTTGAATAAGGATTTCCTTTGAACTAGTTCAACAATCTCCTTTGGTGGTTTTAACAGGACTTTGTGCATCATCCACATGTCTCCAATCTCTGGCACATTCTCTACCTCAGGGACTTGTGCCTCTGCTGCTTCGGTTTGAGCTATATATGCACCTCATTGTCTCGTATTGTTATTCTCAGGGCATTCAAAATATTGGTGACCCAATTTGTTACATTTGTAACACCGGTAGGCAGTCTCTCTGCCTCTTCCTCTACCTCTACCTCTCTAGTAAGGTCTTCCTCCTCTACTGCCACCTTCTTTCTCTAACTTCCTTTGCTGATTTGATCTTCCTTCATCATTCTTTTGCGTTGGAATCTTTCCTCTTGTTAGAAAATTATATATTACAGAGAAATGGAACACATAAAATATTGCAGAAATATAACACAGAAAACAAATAAAACAAGAGAGACACAGATATATGTGGTTCACCCAATTTGGGCTACATCCATGAAGAAACAACCAATCCTTCCTTTTATATTATCCAGCAAAATGAAGAGATACAACCTACAATAGATCCGTTGTAATTCCTTCTTCTCTCTCACACAATCTCCTCTCTCTTTCTCACTTAGAATACACATATACATAGCCATAATACAATTCCCTCATATATAACGAGGAGTTTCCTTCTAGGGAAAAAACCCTAAATTAAACATAACTTCTACAGTTAGATTTCTTCCTAATGAACAACCCAGATTGACTACAAAATTACAACATTTTACAAGGCAATTTTACATCTATTTTTAGCTTTGGGGGCACTTCCCCTAATCCCCTGCTAGGATGGGGCTCCTAAATATCACTACTGCCCCCCCAGACCCCCCTTATAGCATAAATAATGGGTGGTGTTACCGCCCCATTACAAACTAGGGTCCAATGCAGCGATAACTTTGAATAAAGAAGATAATCAGGCTCCACACCCCCAACACCTCTTCCATTTGTTTGTCCTTTCCCTATTGCAAAACCACATCCTCTTCCAGAGCTTTTCTTTCTAGCTATATTTTCTTCTGCCTTCAAGGCACACTAGTATGCTTCCTCTATTGTCCTTGGAGAAAGTATGCTAATTTCATCTTGGATATCCAACCTCAAACCATTGATATACCTTGTTGTCTTCTCTAGGGTATCTTCTACATAGCCTGCTCTCAAATTCACCTTGTAAAACTCTTCGGTGTACTCCCTCACTATCATTATCTTTTGCTTAAGATTTTTCATTTGTCTGTAGAGAGATAGCTGGTAATTCTTTGGCAAGAACTTACTTGTCATCTTTGCCACGATTCTATCCCATCTCTTAATCAATGGTTTGATCTTCTTCCCTCTTTCAGCTTGTAAATTGTCCCACCATAGTGCAACATGACCTTTCAACCTTGTTGCTGCAAACTTGACTCTCTTATCCTCGTACTCAAGATACTTGTCCATCTCAATGATCCAATCTATTAGGTTCTCATCTTTCAAACTGCCATCGTAAATGGAGATTTCAGGCTTTGGCCTTGAACTTTAGCCCAATACCATTCTCAATAACCTGACCTCATCAGCTTCCTCAACAGGTTTTTCTCCTTCTTCTTCGGGTTCCTCTTTGTCCTCACTAACATCTCCACCTTTAGGATCTCACTGTCTCCCCAATTCCATGGCTTCTAATCAAACTTGCAGTCTCCTTATCTCTTCTCGGAGTTCTGTATTAACCATGGGCCTACCTCATCAACCTCATGCCCTTTTGGATTGCCTATTCATATATCTAAACTATAGAACGACAACATTAAGGCTATGATACCACAAATTGATGGCGTTCACAAGCTATATACAACTGAAACCATTTTTATCACTCACACACTCTGAAAAACACAGTTTATAGATCAACTCGAAACTCCTCAAGGAAGGATTTTCTTGGAAAACTAACCACGAGTCACCAAATAGACCATGCTCTACACACAACCCAGATGGTAGAATTTTGAATTTCATGTTCCTTTGACTAGAAATAGAAACGTAAGTCTGATGATGGTTTTCCCCTATGAAATTTCCTTCTTCTCTTGGATTGATACAAAGTTTATGTATTCTCGAACTTGTAATGTAAATGACTCCTTCTAATACACAAGATTTGATGCAAACTATGATTAAAAGATTAGCTATAATATAGTTATCCAAGCCTTTATTTTAGTCTCATCCAAATGTAAAGAACATAGAGAATGGAATGCATGAATTCCTCATTCAACACAGTAATTTAAAGACCAAATCAATTTCAATCTTCAAATATTAATATTACTATTAACAAACCTCACAAATGCATATGCAATTAACTATCTCACACACACTTACAAATTCTATTTGTCGATTAAAAAAAAACTTGTCTAAGAATGTTGTTCAGTTAACAACTAACTCCACATGCCACATTCAGTTCACACAGATTGAGGATCAATTCCCACAGATTGATCTCATGGATGTATTAATTTCTATCTCCATTAACTTCAATCTCACACAAAGAACAAAACAACATATCTCTCTCCCACACCAAAAACTTCAATAAAATGTTCCTCCTAAAAACTAAAAGCAATTGTCCAAGAAATGAGTCCATCCATGTGAACCAATTTCCTCACTAACTAGTCTTAGCTAACACACGTAAACCAAGTTAAGACATGATTGCAATTAGGAAAGAAAATAATCAACTCAAATCACACTGGTAAATCACTGGGAGAAGGAAAAAAGAACTGAAAATAGGAAGACAAACCCTAAATTTCTTTAACTTCTGCAATTATTGCACTTGTTAAGAGAAAATCAATGATCATTGCTACTTTTCAAAAATAAACCTTTACATTTTCTAGCCTTGGCATGTGATCAACCCATCACATTTCTAGGCTCTTGGTTTGACTTCAATAACTTATCATGTTTATGTGCATGCCCTAATGCACATGCATCAAAGGATTATAGGCATTTGTATACTTTGAGGGTTCATACACAGGTCCAAGACTTATGTGCCAAATGAGATATTAGGTCCATGGATTAAAAGGTGCTTAGTAGGTTCTCTTTAGGAAGTTTAATTCTCTTGACATGCCATCATGGGAGAAAACATTTGCAAGGTCTTGCAATCTAATCTCTTATAACCATGTCTCCTATGGTCAAACTCAAATGTCTTTTGTGGTCCAAATAATATGGAAGATCTATGAGACTATTAAGTTATTATTAACAATATTTCTCTTTCATAATTAAGCTATCACAATAAACATTGTGCCTAATGGACTCTTATCTTGAAATAGAATGGTCAAACCCTAGCCAAGGTCTAGCTCTTGATCATGAGATTTTATAGGGAAAGTGTTATCTTGTTCAATGGCCCATTTAGAAGAAAATTAGGAGGATAACATTCATCCCTAGAGTCAAAAGAAAATTTAGGTTATCCAACCACAATACGTTCATTTATGATGATTGATGGATATAAAGAAATCTAGTCATTGATGGGTGACTTACTCACTTAGTTGTTTAGAATCATACTCATCATTAGTATTATGATTGTATATGTCACTGTAAAATACCTTGTTAAAACAATCTATTTTTTTTTAACTAATTAATGTAGGTATAACACTCTTACCATACCCTCTTATCTGTACTTTAGTAATTTTCCATAGTTATTTTTAATCATTATCCTCTATTCCTTTACAATACTCAATTTCAAATCAATACTCAATCCTCAACATTTAAACACAAGGGTTTCTCTTCTTGCCATTTTACTTATGCTTTCACTTACTCTTATCCCTGTCCAACACACTCTCTAATTAGAGAAAGTATTGGTGACCTATTAAGTTACTCTTATTATTAGCATCACTAGAGAATCTTCCTAATCCATTTTAATCCACATTAATCTATGTCCTTATTATCCATGTAACTATATTGAATTAGACAGACTTTTCTCAACTTCCTTATTGGATTATTATGATGATCAACTCAATATATATGTAAATAATCTAAGAGCAATTATGGTCATGATAAGTCACCATGGTTTTACTTGTTGTTCTTTACTTTTTATACTACAAAAAATTACTATTGTATTTCTAGCCTTATGTTTCCTTTGTAAGTTAAAAATTATGGTCTATGTGTTGAATTTTGTATCTATGGTCAGTCTTCATAATTTTTATTTTAGTTATTGAAATATATAGTGAAGTTGTAAGAAATGTTCTTCAGGTCACTTTTATTATATAGCCCTGGAAACAATTAATGTAAGAGATTTTATTTATGTCGGTATCAAAAGAGAAAAAATGAATTTTAAATTTTGAATTTTCGTCTCCAAGATTTTCAAGTCAACGTCCTTCAAGTCAAGTTGGTACTAGTAAAGAAACACCCATTCATACAACCAGAACACTAATTATATAGAGAACTCAACCTTCTCCACAAGGACCATTCTACCTCACACAAGATAAGACATGTTTTGGGAATCCTAGTGAAGAAGAAGAAATACAAAGAAGGACAAGAAGGGCGAATTCATCTTTAGCATTTCTCTCTCTCTCTCTCTCCTTGATTTCACATGTGTCACTTTCTGGGCATGCTTTGGGAAACAGGTCGAACATCGAGGTAGTACAACTGAAATTTTGGAAAAATATTCTGGGTAGTAGGGTTGAGTTTCTAGGCATATTTTGGAAAGCTATAATTTAAGCTCGGAAGATTAGAGAGGGATGTCTTTTTTGGGTAGAAGATTTACTTGAAAAGACAGTTGTTTGATAAAGTTTATTTGTTAGTTTGACCATTATATTGACTAGAAGAATTACGTGTCTCTCTCATTGAAATAAATAATTTCTCTAAGGAAAAGGTTGATGGGTTTTCCCCCCAACTGGGTTTCCGCAAGGTAAATATTGTGTTCTCTTTGTGAATTTTGATCTCTACTATCTGTATTCATTTATGGTTGAATTTATAAATTGTAATTTCTTAATGATAAACTAGAAGTGCTAAAACAGTATCTACATCATTGGAAGTAATTATCAATATTTTAGAACTTAATGCTTGTATCTATAGCACTTGAAAAGTCGATATGTTATCAGATCTTTGGTGAAGGAAAGGATATTGAGATCACTCTTGAAGAATCTTAGTAAAGGCAAGAGCTTGTCAAGATTCCTACATCTACAATCTGACTGTTTGTGTATATCCATGGGTTTCTCTATGAAGACAGAAAACAAGCTTGAAGGAGCTACAAATTTCAGGGTTTGGAAGAAAATGATTAACCTTATCTTGCAAAGAATGATATCTTGGATATTATGAAAGCAAAGGTTACCAAACCTTCAGATGATGATTCAAATGCCGAAAGAAAAATAAAGTATGAGAAGGATGACATCACAATCAAAAGCATTATTATAGATTTTATCAGGGATCATTTAGTTCCATATGTTGCAAATTTTAATTCTTCAAAGAATATGTATGATGCGCTAGTTGGATTATACACCATCAACAATATTGGCCAAGCAATGAGTTTGAAGGATGATCTTTGAGATGTTAAAATGTCAGGGAATGATACTAGAGCCTCATATTTCTTGAGTATCTCTCAACTAAGATATCAAATTCAAGCAATAGATGAAATCATTTCTGATAAAGAGCTTGTGACTACATCATCTAATGGTTTGCATAACTCTTGGGGTTTGTTTGCATCTAGTATTTTTGGTAGGAAGGAGATTCCAACTTTTGAAGAAATATGGATCTCATGTACTTAATAAGAATCTAGACTTATATAAAAAGGAAATATTTAGATATCTGAAGAAGGTGAATCTCAATAATTTGCAGCTCATTTCAAGAATGTTGGAGGAAGAAAGAAGTTTGGCTTCTAAAGAAGACTCAAAGGTCAGAGACCTGAAGATAGAAGACTTGCTCCTCAAGGAAAAAATAATATGTCAAAGGTCCAATGTTACCATTGTCACAAATTCAGTCATTATAGAAACAATTGTCCCAATTGGTAAAATTGTAGAAAGAGAAAGGAAAAGAAACATGCTACCATTGCAGACACAGATGAACATTCAAAGAAACCTAATAATGAAGATTCAAGTGACAAATATTTCTTCTATTTTATGCTCTTATAGGTTTTGTTGAAGATAACAATGACTTGTGGTTGGTAGATAGTGGTGCCTCAAGACACATGCTAGAAGATCATGAGAATATCACAATTTTTATGGAAATTTTTTTATCTCAAAAGGTAGAGCTTGGAGATAACAATATCTATGCAATCAAAGGCATTGGGAAAAATTCCATTGAGTTGGAATCTAGTAAAACATTCATTGTGGCAACATATTATATCTACCAAGTTTGAAAAAGAATTTGGTTTTTATTTCATGTTTAGAATATAAAAGAGATAGAGTAGCATTTGTTGATGGCAAAGTCCTGGTATGGCCCAAGGGCTGAAGTACAGATTCTTCTAGAATAATTGGAGTTCATGAAATCAAGTTGTATAGACTCTTGAAACAACCAATTCAAGAATTAGTACATAATGATATTAATCCATGTGCGCTATGGCATAGAAGATATGCTCACTTTCATTATAGAGCCTTGCTAGCTTCAAATAAAATGGTTCCAGGTGTTCCAGAATTGTAGATGGAGCATGAAGAAGCATGTAAATGTTGTTCACTTGGTAAGAATGTCAAGAAGCCTTTTCCAAGAAGTGAAACTAGGTCCAAGGTAATTTTGGATCTAGTTGATTCTGATGTATGTGGTCTGATGCCATTAAAATATCTTGGAGGATCTATATACTATGTAACCTTTATTAATGACCTCTCTCACAAGACATGGGTTTACTTCATGAAAACAAAGGATGAAGTCATCTACAAGTTTCAAGAATTTAAGGCTGAAGTGGAAAACTTGAAAGGAAAGAAAATAAATATTTTGAGATCAGATAATGGAGGAGAACACACCTCCAAGGAGCTTGTTTCCTTTTGTAAAGTTGGGATTAAGAGGGAGTTGATAGTCCCTTATAATCCACAACAAAATGGAGTTGCTGAAAGTAAGAACATAACTATTGAAGAATTTTTTAAGGTGATGATGCATGATCAAGACTTGCTTGTGTTCCTATGGAGTTTAGCATCGATGATAGTAATATATATTCAAAATAGAAGTCCCAATTTAATTTTGGAAGATAATACTCCCGAAGAAGCATTCACTGATAGAAACCACATGTTGGAGATTTTAGAATATTTGTTTGTCTAGGTTATATTCATGTACCCAAAGCTAAGAGAAATAAGATAGATCCTTCAAGAAAGAAAGGCATATTTGTTAGATACAGTGAATCATCAAAGCCCTATAAAATCTATGTTCCAAGATAACGATAGGTTGAAGTCAACACGGATAAGACCTTTGATGACAATGTCGCCTATTAGAAGTTTAAAGAAGTTCCAATGGATTTTGATGATGACGAAGAATATGAAGCCCCCAAGAAATATGATTTAGGTCCATGCAATCGTTCATAACATCTAGTAGATCTTCAAGAAGAGTGAAAGGGCCCTAGCGAACTAGTGGATCCAATTGTAGTTTATGAAATCAGGAAGAGGCCAGCTTGGGTTAGATATACCTTGTAGGAAGTAGATAGACATGCATCACCACGTGGAACCTTTAGGGAAATCAAGAGATTGAAGAGGTATTCGAGATATGGAACATTGATGACTAATATCATTTATTCTGTACCTTCCAACTATAAAAAGGAAACTAGCTACAAAGTTTGTAAATATGCAATGAAAAAAGAATACCAATCTATTTTGAAGAGTGATGTATGGGAAATTGTGCCTAGAACTAAAGGGAAGTCAGTGGTGACCTCCAAATGGGTATACAAGATTATGCATGCAGCGGGTGGTAGTATTGACAAGTACAATGTCAAAATTATGGTAAGAGGATTCTCCCAGAAAGAGGGAGAGGAATACAATGAGACTTTTGCTCTTGTTTCTAAGTACATTACCATTAGATCTATTATCCCTATTGCTTCTTCTATGGGTTGGAATTTACATAAGATAGATGCATTTTTTTTTTCTTTTTTCAGAATGGTGTGATTGAGGAAGAGATGTGCATAGAACAACCTTACATTTTTGAGGCTCATGGGAAAGAGCCCAATGTTTGTAGATTGAAGAAGGCCTTGCATGGAATTAAGCAAACATCGATCAAAAAGCAAAAGAAAAGATAGATCAACAACTTGAAAATTAGCCTCTCCGAGGGGGAAAACTCCTTTACATCACATAAATGAACAATTTTTTGATGATACAAATGACAAGACCTCCTTGGTATATATAGGAGTCTAAGAGGTCACAGCATAATCAAATCTTACATAACAATAATAATGCAAAGACACAACAATAACAATATGGGGGCTACATGGGCACAATAATAACAATAAAGGGGATACACTGACAATAATAACAAGGGGGCTACACTAGTATTATAGGGGATCCAAGTGGATATTGGTGGCCACCTGCCAAGTCCACTTGGACCCCCACCATTGTTTCTTTCAGCTTTTCAGTTTCCTTAATTGTAGCACAATTTACTATTTTTAGTAGTTTTTCGGGTCTTGAACTTCTGGCACCGTTTTGAGGCCCTAAACGACGTTTTTTTGGGAAAAATGCGAGCAACATGGGTCCATAGACTAATATTTCTCTTCCCAAAGTTGTAGTTCTCAGATAGATATTTCTAACGAGATATTGTGCTTGTCAAACGGAGATCGTATGCCAAAGTTACGACCCTAGGAAGTTGATGTACCAATTTACCCAAACGGGGCCCACAGTTTGGCTTTTCATCTTCTAGGGTTATGTTTTTGGATGTTTAGGGTTTTTCATTGTTTCTCAACAATAAATAGGCCTTCGAGCCTCATTGTAACATGGTTTAGAGGCATGTAGCCACCACATCTCTTCTCAGAGATAAGTTACCATGGCCCTAACTAGTTTATTTCCATTTCGATTTGTAAGCATATTTCAGTATTTTACAGTAATGAAATGAAGTATTATTTTTGCTGCATCTCTATATGTATGGTTATATCTGTAATTTGTTGCGTTCCTGTTTAAATCTGGATCAGTGGTATCAGAGCAGTCTGCTCTTTCTCTGTCTTTCTTTGCATGTCACCAACGAGGTCGGGATATAAGGAGTTAGGGCTTGAACTGGTAGAACCATTGCAAGACCAGCCTCGCAAATCCCGATGGCCTCCCATGGTGGATGAAAAGAAATACGAGGGGGCAAGAGATCCTATTAAAATCTTTCTTGAAGAGGCCGTCGAGTGACAAAGGAACATGATGATGGATAACTTTGCCCAAATCCTTCAGGGGCTACCCAGGGGTGACACATTTACTTCTAGCAGCTACTTTGGAAGCGCCACACCCTTTAAGGTACAAGTTAACTTTGACATTCCCATATTTGAGGGTCAGATAGATGCAAAAGTCATAGATAAATGGTTAAATCTGCTAGAAGGGTATTTTTCTGTTCATAATTTTTTCGGCCGGGAAAAGATTACTTTCGCTCTTCTCAAAGCCACCCCTGACATGAAGGATTGGTAGGAAACCTACTGCGAGAAGAAATATGAAAGTACGATCTCACTGTTTTCAGCCACACCCACTTTGAATTCATTCCAGACTACCATCAAGGAGCAGTACTACCCTGTCAGAATCTATGAGGATCAATACATAAAGTGGACCACACTGTAGTAGGGAAGGGACCAAGACGTGCTAGAGTTTACCAATATTTTCCATACCCTTCGCACAAAGTTGGGTATCAAGGATTCAGAGAAAAATTTGGTACTCAAATACTGCAGTTTCTTGCACAAGTACATCCAGGAAGAAATAGAATTCTTGAACATCTCCTCGCTCGGCATGACATACCGATATGCTATCAAGATCGAGCAAAAGTTTAAATAGAAGAAGTGAGACTTTGGATCTATGAATCTGAAGCAAGGGAAAGGTGCCTCCAAACCACAGAACAAAGGAAAAAGCCAAGGCAGGGCAGCCCAAGACAACCTGCCAAAGTTGTAAGCAAAGAATAGCTCCGTGAAGCTGGAAAAGGACACAGGAAAGTGGTGTGAGTTCCATAAGAGATCCACTCACAACACAAGTGAGTGTTGGGCCAAGTAGTCACTGGTGGCCGAGCTAAAGGTTTCAGAATTAGATGCATGTTCCGACTCTGAGTTAGAACCTGACAAGGGGAATGAAAAAGGGAAGTATATTATCGAAGTAGAGCCCAACGCCACCGTTGCCACCATAAATATCCAGAAGGAGGAACCCGAAGATCCAGAGGAGGAGAACTGTCTCTTCCACTCCCAGATGTGGGTAAAGGGTTCCCCACTATAGTTCATTGTCAACAGTAGGAGCCAAAAGAACCTCATTTCGGTAGAGGTCATGAAGTGGCTGGGCTTATCAACCATAGCACATCCACAACTGTACATCATCAGGTGGCTTCACCAAGGACGGGATCTTCGCGTGAGCCAGCAGTGTCACCTTCCATACAACATCAAGCCCTTCACGGATGAGGTATTGTGTGTTGTTTCTCCCCTTGATGTTTATGATGTATTATTAGGACAACCATACTTGTAGAAGCAACATGCTGTGTATGAATCAAGGCCCCGTGCTATTATTGTTACTTTGAGAAATAAGTTGTATAGGATACCAAAGGTAGCACCGCCTACGCCATCTCTTTGGTTACTACAAAACAATGCAGTAAGCTCATTTCCAAAACTGGGAAATTTGTTTTCCTGTTGATACGCCCTCAAGGAAAGAAGAAGATGATGGCCATGACCTCTAGACAGGGCCCTTCCACACAACAACTATAGATGGAAAAGGTTGTGGAGGAGTGATCTCATAATGAGATCTAAGGCAAATAATAAGGTATTATAGACTTGTGTGCATGGAGTTGCCTATGTTATTTTATGTAATGGATTGATCAAGTTGTGAAATACACAGACAATGAAGCAGTAAACAAAAACATAATAGACAACACATAACATAGCAAATCTAATGAGGAGTTCACCCAATACTCCTGGGCTACATCTCCTGGTCTAGCCTTCAGTGGTGGCCTCTCTATTATGTCTTCAGGCAGAGTTTTTTTACAATAGTATGAGCTCAATTTGAGACTTAATACACAAAAAATATAACAATAAGATTTTTCTTGAACCTCTCAAGCCTTCTCTAAGTACACAGACTCTCTTAATCACTCTCTATCTCTATATTAGCTTTGTCTCAGCACTTCCTGCCCTGTCTTCTATTTGCTATGGCTTTAAAGCCAAAACCGCGCTACCTGCTCGTTTCAGATTCTCGGCTTTCAGTATCCTCGGCCTCTGTCCACTTAGAATCCCTCTTCTAGAGTTACACAATCATTGCATAATGCCTCAAGGGGAGGTGGCCACCTATTCTGTAACGTAAGAGTGCCTTGGGCCCTTGAAATCCTGCGGAATCCTAAATGCGGTCGTTTTCTGCTAACACAGGAAAATGCATTCACAAATGTGAAATTCTGCCAAAACACAGTTCATTTTGGACTTCAAAAGTCCTTAAATATGGTTCATTCCCCTATCGGGTCCATCCTCCTTCGCTATTGCAAGTTTATTTGGCCGTGCTCCAAGGTTCCCCTTTGTATTTTATAAATACGTTAAAACTGTGAAAATGCATTAAAAAATGGCTTATGGCGGGTCTGAAATTATATATAATAGCCTTAAGGAACCCTTTTGGGTTTGGCTCATCGCATCGACGCTTCACCCCTTATATTTCATTTAATGAACGAAATACATAAAATACATTAAAAATTCCTTTTCCGCGGATCTCAAATCTTACGAAATAATATTTATATAACCGTTGGGTCTAGTTTATCGAATCGCAGATGTGTATGTGTATATGCCCGCTCCTCCGTGTAGGTCCGATTGCGATATCACAATGCGATTGATCGTAATATCACATCGTGATAACCCCGGGCCGTTGTAAGCGCTCCTGTAATCCCCGATAGCGATCCTGTGATGCAACATGGGGGATCGATTTGAACGCTTGATCGATGGTCCTAGTTAACTCCACCAGTCACCGTCGCAAGTGTTGTATAGTCTGAACCGATCCCCACCGATTGCCACAGTCGATTGTGATCCGCCACTCAGATTTGGACCATTAATCGGCCAGATCTGACATCTACTGTGCATTCATTTGTTCAGACCTCCGATACTTTATTTTTCTCTGTTTTCACGTGTTTTTGCTTCCCGATAGTGTTTTTCCACCATTGCGAAAGGTTCTTCATGTGCGACTATTTTGATCTTTGGCATATTGCAAGAGGTTTCAAGGCTTAGAGAGTGTTTTTGGATCCATTTGGGTCACACCTTCCCACTGAAAAGGCTTTTGGACCACCAAAAGTTGGTTTTCAAGCATCGCTTAAGTGAGGATACAACTGCCTCACTTGCCCAATCTCTATCCATATTGCACTGCTGGGTTTTGAACCTTTGAGTCCAATTCTAAGGTACTCCATGTCCCCTCTGTGCGTAGTCCTCAACTTCCTATCCAAAACTGTATCTTCCTGCAGCTCATTGAGGTATTCAGGTAACAAATAATCAATGGAAGGCAATTGACCTTTCTCTTCAGGATTTTCAATTAATGAAGGTTCAAATAGTCTTAAATTTTCTGCATTTACTACTGAATAAATGTGCATGTATGCTGGCAGATCAAGGCAGAAAGCGTTCTCACCAATTTTCTGAAGTACCCTAAAAGGCCCATACCTTATTGGCTTCAGCTCTTTTCCCTCACCTTACATTCTATCCTTGCTGATATACAACCAGACTTGATCACCAACTTGGAAGCTGTGCTCCACTTGATGTTTATCATGCCTTGCCTTGTATTTGGCTTGGCTATTTTCTAGCTGTTCCTGCACTACCTAGTGAATTTATTGGATCTGTTCAATGAACCTGGTTGCTTTGTCCACATCGCTGTGTCCATCAACCACTATGTCTTTTTCAAAGACAAAATCTAAGGGAGACCTTGGTATAAAACCAAAACAAGTCTTGAAAGGAGATATTTGTGTAGAAGAATTCTTGGCACGGTTGTAAGCATGCTGCACATAACATAAATGTTCATCCTAAAGCTTTGGATGCTTGCTGCAATGACCCTAAGCAACTGGATCACTGTCCTGTTGACTACTTCTGTTTGGCCATTTGTTTGTGGATGAAAGGCTGTGCTTTTCTTCAGTTTGGTGTCCATCAATTACCATAGACTTGACCAAAACTTCCCAACAAATCGGGAGTCTCGATCAGATACTATGGAAATGGGTAACCCAAAATGCACCCAGAAATGTTGAAATAAAAACCTCGCTATTTGCTCAGCTGTAATCTGCTTGTTACAGGGTATTAAAATACACATCTTGCTGAACCTGTCCATAATAACATAAATAGTCATTACCTCTTCTAGATTTAGGCAATCCCCCAACAAAGTCCATGGAAACACTTTCCCAAGGACAAGAAGGAACTGGAAGTGGAGTGTACAAGCCTAGTTTTCTATTGCTAGGCTTGCTTTTAGCACACATGGTACACCCTTTAACATATCTAGAAACTGTTTCATGCATTTTTGGCCAATAACAGTATCTTTGCAGATGTGCAACTATTTTACTTACACCAAAATGACCCGATATTAGAGAAGTATGTGCCTCCCTAATTATGTTGACTCTTTCATTTTGTGGAATGAATAGCTTTCCCAAATGATACAAGAGTTGGTCCTTAACATAATATTCTAATTCTTCTACATTTTTGCCATTACCTAAAGCTGCATATACATCTTTAAAGTCTATATCTTGAGAATATTGTTCAATGTAGCTTTCATGCATTACTGAGTCATGATTAAGTATAGTACATGCATTTATGATTGGTCTAAACAACATATCTGCAACTTTATTCTGTATGCCCTTTTTATATCTAATGACTAAATGAAACTGCTGTAGGAAACCCATCCACCTATAGTGTCTTGATTGTTGCAATTTAGTTTGTGATTGTAAATACTGAAGTGGCTGATGATCAGTATGTATAATTGTTTCTTTGCCCATTAAGTAATGTTTCCACTTTTTCACACTCTGGACTAATGCATACAATTCTTTATCATATGTAGGATAATTAACTACTGCATAATTAAAAGTCTCAGAATGGTAGTATATGGGTTTACCATGTTGCATCAACACTACTCCCATGGCATATTCACTAGCATCTATTTCGATCTCAAATGGTTGTTGAAGATTTGGCAATGCTAGTACTGGCGTTATACTAATTTTTTCCTTCAAGGTGTCGAAGGCTTTCTGCTGTTTGCCTCCCCACTGAAACACTTTTTTCAATGTTGTCAAAGCATGTAAGGGAGCTGCAATTAAGGAAAATCTAGCAATAAACTTTCTCCAATATTGTGCTACTCTTAGGAAGCTTCTAACTTCTGTAGCAGACTTGGGTTTAGGCCAGTTTGCAATGACTGCAACCTTAGAGGGATCTATCTTCAATTCACCACCCCCTACAATATGACCCAAATAATTCAAAGATGTTTTGCCAAATTCAAATTTTGATAATTTAACATAGAGATTTTATTTTTTCAAAACATCCAGAGTCTGCTTTACATTCTTCAAATGTTCTTCCCATTTTTTATTGAAAACAAGAATGTCATCTAGATATACAATTACAAAATCATCAATAAAAGGCTTGAGTACATCATTCATAACCCTCATGAAAGTGGCAGGAGCATTAGTCAAGCCAAAAGGCATAATTAACCATTCATACAGCCCTTGCTTTGTTTTGAAAGCAATATTCCATGCATCTTGCTCTGTTACTCTGACCTGATGGTAGCCACTACGTAAGTCCAACTTGGAAAAGTAAACAACCTCTTTCAGCTGATCCAATAGATCATCAATGCGAGGAAGGGGATAATGCTTCTTGATTTTTATTTTATTCAGTGCTCTGTAATCAATGCACATCCTCCACGAACCATCCTTCTTTCTCACCAACACTATTGGAGATCTGCATGGTGATGTGCTTGGTCTTATGAACCCTTTTTCAAGCAGCTCCTGTACCTGCTTCTTGATTTCTGCATTCTCTAAAGCGGATAACATGTACATTCCGATGTTAGGTAATCGAGCATCTTGCTGCAAATGAATATCATGTACAATTTCCCTTTTTGGTGGCAGACTTTTAGGTTCTTGAAATAAGATATCATATTCTGAAACAACTCTTTCTAAATCAGCTTTTTGTTTAACATCACAACCCTCAAATACATTGGTATTATCAGGTTTCTTTTCCTTTACAACCATCAGTAAAAATTTCTTGCATTAATTTACAATTTTTTTCATCTGCCCTGAGTTTATGAGAGTATAATTATTTTTGAGTTTGTGAGCTCTTACAATATATTCTATTCCATCTTTAACAAGTTGATACTTATTTTCAGCTCTATAGAAAATGGCTTTTCTATCATACAAGTAAGGAATTCATAAAACAATTCCACATATATCCAAGGGAATTACATCTAACTCAACCTCATCTACAAATGTTGAACCAATGGAAAACCTAAGTTTACTTTGTCTAGTCACTTGCAACTTTGCTTTATCACATAACCAACCCAATGGATATGGATTCTTGTGAGGTGTGGTTAGTAATCCTAGCTTCTTTACAATTGCTTCAGAAATTAAGTTTACTTGTGAGCCACTATCAAACAAAGTATAAATCTTTTGATGCTTGGAAATAACTCTAATATGAAAAAGCTCATGTCTATTCCTCTCATTTTCTTCACTATAAATAGTTTGGGCAGAATTACTAGTAGATGCTTCAGAATTTTTACCTTGTATACCTGTGGCTGTGATGGTTGTTTCATCACCTGAGTCTCACCCAAAATCTTTTTGAACAACAGCAACAACCTTCTTCTTCTTGCCATCGAACTTCTTGGGTTTCAGCTCCGGATGCAAAGACCAACAATGTTCATTATCGTGTCCATCCTTCTTGCAGTGAGTGGATGAAGGTTTGGCCTTTTGTACAACATTTTCCTTCCTCTCTTTCCATTTCTGCTTCCTCTTTTCCTTGTTATTGCTTGCAGTGGGTTTTGATGATACCCTAATCTCTGGGTTCACATTCTTACCTCTAGCCTCTAGATGGGTAGCCTGGATAGATACCTCATCTATGCTAGTAGGGTTAAATATGAGAATGGTGTGCCTCAAATAGCTGTGTAGACCACCTATATACTTCAGCAAAGTTTCAGGTGAGTCTAAAGAAATGCCTAGAATCAAAGCTCTTTTCCTAAATTCCTGGGTATAGCTTTGTACACTTTGCCCTTTTAATTGGCAAAGAGTTTTCTAACTCATCATAGCTTGCTACATGTAAGCTGGTGGATAGAATTGTTTTTTAATTGTAGAAACAAATTCACTTCAAGTAGAAAGGATTTTACCATGCTTCTTCAAATCAACTTGTGTCCTGCCTTCCCACCAAACCAAGGCAGTTCCTCCAAGGCATAGGCTGGCCAGTTGAATTTTACTCCTATCTGAATCAATGCTCTGCACCCTGCAATACACATCATTTTGTCTAATCCAGTTATCTAGCTTCTCTACATTTAATTCTCCATCATATATTGGCAAATCAAATTTAACATCTAATTTAATCAAATATGTTTTCTTCTTTTTATTTTCAGGGCTATCAGGAGGTGTAGGAAGCTTTTCTCCTTTCCCTTTGCCTTCTGGGGCATTTACAGAAGGTTCTTTAGCTTCTTTGTCTTGTTTGGAGGTTGAAGTACTTTCACCTGTACCTATCTTGAACTCTCAATACATCTCTTCTACCATGGCTCTCATGGTCATGAAACTGTCCATGAACTGAGATTCTGATTCCAGTGGGATCTCTTTTGCCATGTTTCTCCTCGGATAGACTCTCCCAATTTCTGGGTTAGCCTCAACCAGTTCTCCTTCTCCTGATTTGAGCTTGGACCTATGGAGCAGTCACAAACAGTCCAGCACAAGCTTGTCTAACCTTAGCAACGTAAAGCTCTGATACCACTTGATCTTATGATGAGATCTAAGACAAATAATAAGGTATTACAAACTTATGTGCATGGAGTTGCCTATGTTATTTTATGCAATGGATCGATCAGGTTGCGAAATACACAGACAATGAAGTAGTAAACAAAAACATAATAGACAACACATAACATAAAAAATTTGATGAGGAGTTCACCCAATACTCCTGGGCTACATCTCATGGTCCAACCTTCAGTGGTGGCCTCTCTATTATGTCTTCAAGCAGAGTTTTTTTACAACAGTATGAGCTCAATTTGAGACACAATACACAACAGATATAACAGTAAGAGTTTTCTTGAATCTCTCAAGCCTTCTCTGAGTACACAAACTCTCTTAATCACTCTTTGTCTCTGTATTATCTTTGTCTCAACACTGCCTACCTTGTCTTCTGTTTGTTGTGGCTTTAATGCCAAAACTGCGCTGCCTGTTCGTTTTAGATTCTCGACTTTCAGTCTCCCCAACCTCTGTCTGCTTCGAATCCCTCTTCTAGTATTACAAAATCATTGCATAATGCCTCAAGGGGAGGTGGCCACCTATTTTGCAACGTAAGAGTGCCTTGGGCCCTTGAAATCCTTCGGAATCCCAAATGCGGTCGTTTTCTACTAACACATGTAAATGCATTCACAACTGTGAAATTATGCCAAAACACAGTTCATTTCAGACTTCAAAAGTCCTTAAATATGGTTCATTCCCCTATCAGGTCCATCCTCCATCACTATCGCAAGTCGCTTTGGCCCTACTCGAAGGCTCCCTTTTTGTATTTTATAAATACGTTAAAACTACGAAAATGCATTAAAAAATGGCTTATGGTGGATATGAAATTATATATAATAGCATTAAGGAACCATTTCAGGTCTAGCTCATCGCATTGGCGCTTCACCTCTTGTATTTTGTTTAATGAACGAAATATGAAAAATACATTAAAAATGCCTTTTCTTTGGATCTCAAATCTTATGAAATAATATTTATATAACCATCAGGTCCGGTTCATTAGATTGCAGATGTGTATGTGTATATGACCACTTCTCTGTGTAGCCCGGATTGCGATATTGTGATGCGATTGATCGCAATCGCACATCGTGATAACCCCAAGCCATTGTAAGCACTTTTTTAATCCCCGATAGTGATCTTGCAATGCAACATGGGCCATTGATCTGCGTGCTTGATTGACGGTCCTAGTTAACTCCTCCAGTCGTCGTCACAAGTGTTATATAGTCTGCGCCGATCCCTACTGATTTCCACTGCCGATTGTGTTCTGCTACTAAGATATGGACCATTGATCGGCCAGATCTGACGGCTACTATGCATTCATTTGTTCAGACCTCTGATACTATGTTTTTCTCTGTTTTCACTTGTCTTTGCCTCCCGATAGTGTTTTTCCGCCATTCCGAAAGGTTCTTCATGTGCGATTGTTTTGATATTTGGCATGATTTTAAGAGGTTTCAAGACTTAGAGAGTGTTTTTGGATCCATTGGGATCAAGGAGTACGAGGACATCTTCACCTCCCCTGCAAGGGTTCCTCTGCATTGTCAAGTTAAGCAGTCCATCGATCTGACCCCAGGTGCGCCACTACTCGATAGACCAATCTATTGGCACTATGTTCTGGAGAACGATGAAATCAAGAGGCATATTCAGGAGATGTTGCAGAAAGGTCACATCGGTCTGAGTTCATCGCCCTGTGGGAGCCCGATCATGTTGGTACAGAAGAAGGATGGGACTTGGAGACTCTGTATTGACTATCGGGCACTGAACAAGATTACTGTCCATAATAGGTACCCGATTCCACAGATTGATGACCTCTTGGACCAATTGAAGGGGGAAAATATTTCAGCAAGATTGATTTGAAGTCGGGATATCACTAGGTACCAATCGAACCCTCCGATGTGTGGAAGATTGCCTTCAAAGCCAAGGAGGGCCTTTTCGAATGGTTGGTTCTGCCTTTCGGATTGACAAATGCTCCTGCAAACTTCATGAGGCTAATGGATGACATCTTGCGGCCATTCACCAACTCATTTGTAGTGGTATACTTGGATGACATCCTGATCCTCAGCCAGAGTTGGGAAGAGCACCTCCACCACGTCCGAAAAGTTCTCCAAACGCTGCGGCAACACAAGTTATGTGCCAATTTGGAGAAACGCACTTTTGGCATGACCCAGGTTTAGTATCTGGGATACATTATTGATGAATGGGGGGTGCATGTGGATCCAGCCAAGATCCAAGTCATTCGGGATTGGCCATCTCCAACCACTCTGACAGAGCTTCACAGCTTTCTAGGTCTTGCCAACTTCTACTGCAGGTTTTTGTTGGGATTTTCTCATATCACTTGGCCCTTGAGTCAAGTCACCAAGGGAGGAGTGAAAGCAAAATTCTTTTGGTCTAAATCTCAACAGAAGGCATTCATAGAGTTGAAAAATTGCCTCTGCTCGGCACCAGTGCTCGCATTACCAGACTTGCAACAACCATTTGAGGTCGAGACAGATGCCTCTAACTATGCTATTGGGGCAGTCCTTACTCAACACGGGCATCCAATGGCATATCATAGTGAGACACTTTCAGACACAGTCCGGAAGTATCCCACTTATGACAAAGAGATGTATTCCATTGTTCAGGCCTGCCAACAATGGAAGCATTACATTTTGGGGAGGAAATAATCATCCACACAGACCACCGACCACTGCAGTTCATACAGACCCAAGGGAAATTGCAGAATGATCACCATTAGAAGTGGTCCACATACCTGCAACAATTCCATATGAATATCAAGTATAAGAGGGGCAACACCAATAATGTTGCAGATTTCCTCAGTTGACCACTGATCATGGCGTTAACCATTGTGCTCAACTCTTGTGGGCATGAGACTTCTCATTAGGCACTTCTTACAAAAGTGACCCAGAATTCGGCCACACATACCAGACACTCTTAGAGGGTCAGCATGTTCTAGATTTTCACCTGCAGGATGCCCTGTTATGCTACCTAGGTCACATTTGTGTTCCTTTAAGCGAACGTGCCCAGATTATTTGGGAAGAACACTACAGTCGGGCTGCTAGGCATTTCGGGGTTGAGAAAATGGTGGTAGTACCGCAATAGTATTTCTATTGGCCAAATCTTCGATAGGATGTCGGGAGTTACATCAGATCATGCATTGTCTGTGCCATTGCCAAATCGACCATCAAGAACCAAGGCCTCTATACCCCGCTGCCTACCCCTAGTCGAGCTTGGGAATCCATCTCCATGGATTACATGTCGGGTCTTCCTTCTACTAAGCATGGAAACAACTATGTTTCTGTGGTCATTGACAGGTTCTCGAAGATGGACATTATGGCGGCCTACAAGAAGAATATCACAGCAGAAGCCACTGCTAAACTCTTTTTTGAACAAGTGTGGGTACACTTTGGGATCCCATAGTCTATAATCTCAGATCGGGACAGCAGGTTCCTAAGTACATTTTTGTCCAGTCTCTAGTTGATGCTGGAAACCAAACTCACTAAGTCCACAACCTTCCATCCTCAAATTGATGGCCAGACAGAGATTGTCAATAGGATGATCATACACATTCTGCGCATGTACAAATCAAAGCATCCATGCACATGGGATGAGAGCCTACCCGATGTTTAGCATAGCTACAACCGGGCTCTCCACAGCTCGATTGGCCACAACCCTTTTCAGGTGGGCTTGGCATTCCATCCACTATGTCCCATTGATGTGGCCATGCCATTTGCAGCTACTCACACAGATTCGGCTCATGTCCAGTCTCAAACAGATAAGGAAAACAACTTCAATGGGCACATCCAACATATTCACTAGCAGGTCCACGACATTATGGAGAAATCAAATTCCAAATACAAGCAGTGACATGATCAACATCGGGTGCCACACAAGTTTCAGGTAGACGACAAAGTCTGGTTGCATTTGCAAAAGAAACGCCTTACTGGAGCCTATCAGAAACTTAGATCACTCCGATATGGCCCTTACACAATTACCAAGGTTGTGGAAGAAAATTCATTTAAGCTCAGCATTCCCCCATTCCTTGGCTTGTACCCAGTGTTCAATATGGACCGCCTTCGACCATACTTTCCACCGTTACTAGACACATCTGACATTGCAGAACAACTCACACCCATAGAGTTAAATCAATATTGCATGGAACAACCTGATACTAATCGGATCATGGACACACAGATCAAGCACACTCGCCAGCAAAATATCCCACTATATCGAGTTGTCAAAGCAGGCCAACTCCTTCACCAGGGCAAGTGGCTCACAAGGGACCAAGTTCAGCAAACGTTTCCTCAATTCATGGAGCAACTCAATGCAATGGGGACCATTGCTTCCTAAGGGGGGAGGAATGATCCAGGTGGATATTGGTGGCCACCCACCAAGTCCACTTGGACCCCCACCATTGTTTCTTTCAGCTTTTCAGTTTCCTTAATTGTAGCACAATTTACTATTTTTAGCATTTTTTTGGGTCTTGAACTTTCGGAGCCGTTTTGAAGCCCTAAACAACGTTTTTTGGGAAAGTTGGGAGCAACATGGGTCCATGGACGGATGTTCTCTTCCCAAAGTTGTAGTTCTTGGATAGATATTTCTAACGAGATATTGTGCGCGTCAAATGGAGATCGTATGCCAAAGTTATGATCCCGGGAAGTTGATGTATCGATTTACCCAAACGGGGCCCACAGTTTGGCATTTCATCTTCTAGGGTTAGGTTTTTGGATGTTTATGGTTTTCAATTGTTTCTCAACAATAAATATGCCTTTGAGTCTCATTGTAACATAGTTCAAAGGCATGTAGTTGCCACATCTCTTCTCAGAGATAAGCTACCATCGCCCTAGCTAGTTTATTTCCATTTCTATTTGTAAGCATATTTTAGTATTTTACAGTAGTGAAATGAAGTATTATTTCTGCTACATCTCTATATGTATGGTTATATCTATAATTTGTTGCATTCTTGTTTAAATCCGAGTCACCCTCCCCTTCAAAAAAAGTGTTGTCCTCAACACTTGAGTAGTTCTGGATGCTCTTGTATAAAATTATCATCCTCCCATGTGGGATCTTCAGTGGGTAATTTCTTCCACTTAATGAGATACTCTAAAATTGATCGATTTCCTAGCTGTGAGGTTCTTGTTTCCATGACTACTTCAGGTTCCAATATGAATTCTTCTTCCTTGTCAAGTTCTAGAAATATTATTTGAATTGGGAGCTTGTGACCAATAACCTTCTTTAAGCATGAAACAAGGAAAATTGAGTCTACTCTAGAAGATGCAGACAACTCCAATTTCTATGCCATAGTACCAATCTTTTACAACACCTTGTAAGGACCATAGTACTTAGGTGATAATTTATTATCCTTCTTAGCTTGGTTGAGGGGCATTTATTTGTATGGTTGTAGCTGTAAAAATGCTAAGTCACCTACATCAAAACTTCTTTCATTGCAATGCTAATATGCTTATTGTTTCATTTGGTTCTCCTTTAAGAGTTGGAGAACTTGTTGCTAATGCTCGATGTGATCTTCCACTACTTGAATCTTAGAATTTTCTCTTAAATATGATGTGATGGAAGGTTGATGACATCCATTAAGTGCCATACGGGGTCAATTTTTCTACATTATGGAAGGAAGTGTTATACCACCATTCATCTAGAGGTAACCACTTCACCCATTATGTTTATTTATTAGATACAAAGAAACGAAGATATCCTTCCAAACATTTGTTCACCATCTCAGTTTTCCCGTCATATTATGGATGATAAGATGAGATATGAGCTAATTGAGTACAAAGACAAGAAAATAATTTCATCTAAAAATTTCTAGTGAAAATGGGATCTCTGTCACTTACAATAATATTTGGGTTTCCATATAACTTTTGATTTGTTTCCATTAATGCAGTAGCAACTGTATTGGCTTTAAAATGATGAGATAATGCACAAAAGTGTGCATACTTGGTAAGTTTATTAATTGCCACCATGATGACACTCTTTTCTTCGGACTTGGGTAAACATGTGAGAAAATCCATTGAGACCTCCTCCCAAAGATGACTTGGAATAACTAAAGGTTGTAAGAGACCTGGTCTTAATTGTCTCAAATTTATTTTGTTGGAAATCCAAACATTCTGCCACAAACTTTTGAATATCAGATTTAAGGCCATCCCAAAAACATTCCTTCTTGACCCTATGGTAAGTATTTAAAAATCCTCAGTTCTCTCCTAAAGGAGAGGTTTGCAATTCCAAAAGAATCTTTTTTTTTGAGTTGGGAATTCTTAAATAGATATAAGTGATCTTGGTACCATAATGAGTAATTTTTCTAGATAAATGTATTTAATTACTGGGATCTGGTTGCAACTTTTGAATGAGTGTCCACGCCTCTTCGTCATTCTTCCGTTCCTCCCTTTATTTAGTTATCCAATCATGTTAGATAATAGAAATGGCATAGAGCATTGCTTCCACATCCTCATCCCTTCCTAAGAGTGCATCTACAATAAAAATTTTATTTCCTTTTTCGTAGATGATTTCAAAGTCATAACACAACATCTTAGTGACCAATTCTTGCTGCCCTTTTGAAGATAATATTTGTTCCAAAAAGTATTTAAGAATACCATGATATCTTTTTACTTTGAAGTGTCTTCCCATTAGGTAAGGGCACCACTGCTTCAAGGCATGTAGTATTTCCAGCATTCCCTTCTCATAAATAGGTTTGTGTAAATACTTTCCCTTGATTGGATTACTTTAAAAAGTAATGGGTCTTCCTTGCATTAAAATAGCACCAATTCCATTTCTCAAGGCATCATATTTCACCATAAAGGTTTTCGTGAAGTCTTGAGTAGCTAAAACTGGAGCTTGACACATTGCCTCTTTAAGATGATTAAAAGATAGTTTCTTTTGGATTCCAAAAAAAAACATCTTTCTTCAGTAATATTGTTAGAGGTGTTGCTATTTTCCAATAATTCTTAACAAACTTGTGATAATATCCCGACAACCCAAAAAATCCTTCAAGATGCTTTAGGGTTGTGGATATTTACCATTCCTTGATGGATTTAATTTTGTTAGGATCTACCTTAACACCCTCATGAGATACAATATGACCCAAATATTCCACCTCCTGTACCCCAAAGAAACATTTGGAGGTTTTTGCATACAATTGTTTCTCCTCCAATAGTTTGAGCACCCTATCAACATGTTGAACATGATCCTTCCAAGACTTGTTGTAGATTAGTATATCATCAAAAAATATCAACACAAATTTTCTAAAGAAGAGTTTGAAAATGTAATTCATCAAACCATGAAATGTGGAAGGTGCATTAATAAGGCCAAAAGGCATGACCAAAAATTAATAATGACCTTCATGAGTTATGAATGTTGTTTTTAGAATGTCTTCAGTTTTCATTCTATTTTAATAATATTTTGAACGAAAGTCCATCTTGGTGAAGTAAATTTCTCCATGTAATTCATCCAACAATTCATCAATGATAAGAGTGTGAAATTTATCTTTAATAATGAGCTTGTTGAGCTCCCTCTAATATGGAAACATACACCATGATCCATCCTTCTTTTGTACCAATACTCCTGGAGCAGAGAAAGAAATTTGGCTAGGTTGAATTATACCTACTTCTTGTATTTCTGCAACCATATGTTCAATTTCACTTTTTTTGGCATATGGATATTTGTAAGGTATGATGTTTGGAGAAACACTTCATGGAATCAAGTGAATAGCGTGATCATGATCGAAAATATGTGGGAAGCCATTGAGAGTGTCAAATACCTTGGAATGATTTTCCAAGATTCTTTGGAGATATATAGAAACAAATGATTTCAATGCTTGAATATCTAGTGAGATTAATTGTGCGATTATTCCTCCTTGTTCTTTCTTCAAAATATTTCTCATGCCATTGGAGTTGCTTATCTTCCTCGGCTTCCTGGCGATGACCCTTAATTCAATTTCCTTTCATTCCCAATAAAATTTCAAGAAAATTTCTTGAAAATTAAAAGTTATCATGCCCAAATATTGTAACCATTGGCCTCCTAATAAAACATTAGCACCACCCATTGGAATGGAAATCATTGGACCATTCAATACATACTCCCCCATGGTTAGATTGATATTATGGAACTTCCCTAAGAAATTTATGGTTCTTCCATTTGCAACCATCACTTGACACTCTAGTGTGAGATATATAAAGAAATTCAATTATGTGGCTATCTTACAATGAATAAAATTATGAGTACTACCAGAATCAATCAAAACTATCACCATTTTTTGGTTGATATATCCTCATATCTTGAGAGTCCGGGGTTGGTTCCAGGTGTATATCCTCTTCTTTTGATGTGTCTTGTTTCATTTCTTCCTACCCTTCATAATGCATGTAAAATAATTTCTGCTCAGAACACTTATGACCCTTAGTGTATTTGCTATCACAACTGTAACAAAGCCATTTTTCTCTTTTTTCCTCCAGTTGTTGTGGTGTCAACCTTGTATCTTATGGGAGGCTAGGAACAACATCACTTCCATATTTATAGTTGTGAGTGGTAGACTTCCTTGTGGCCATAATTTTTTTTCAACTTTTCTCACCACCTTGAATTCCTTGTCCAATGAATTAGGTTCCCAAAGGAAAACCTCATGTTGGATATTATCATTTAAAGTCCCTACAAAGACATCAATACTATGCTCCTATGGAATATCATTTAGCTTGATATTCAATCTTTCAAAGTCCTCAATGTGTTCCACCATTGAACTCTTTTATTGGATATTTATCAATTGGCTAAAGAAGGTATTATTTTTTGTATATTCATAATGTGTTGCCAGTTATTTGTAGAAATTATGGTGTAGGTTTACAACTTCTCATGAAGTTTTAATAAAAATCACAATGCATAGATGTACTTGACTTCTCTGCGGAAATTAATTCATAATCTAGAACAAAAATTGCAGACATGCAATAAGAAATAACACACATGCACATAGTATTTTTCCCGGGCAAAGAAATTTGCTAAAAACCCCAATGCCTACTTGCATTAATTTGATGATCAGAGAGGTATTACAATTTCTTTTCTCAATTGAGCATAATCTGCAAGTTCATAACCTATCTCTATGCTCAATGAGAATCTATGACCTAGACTTAGTCAATTTCTACCTCTGCTTGAGCCGCTATTTCCTTGCACAATACTTGAGAAATTAGGTCCCTATTATTTATGAATTTCTCCAAAATGCTTGCGCAATTCCTTGGGGTTGATCACCTTACCAATTTAATGATATGTACACTCAATCTAGTATATAATTAATTGTACATTGCCTTGGAATCTTCACCATAGATGGGAAACTCGAATTATCTACATGCATGAGCTAATTTGTTTCATGCATCAGTTAACTGTTTGATAACTGAGTTGGACTATTGTCCCACTAATCAACTGACCATGAACTAGTTCTATTGATTGTTGGAACTAGTTTAACTGAGTACAACTGAAACTAACTGAATTGGATAACTATAAATTAGCAATTACACATTTTTAACTGAACTCTATCTCCTCCAACTCAAATTACTAAGTAAACTGGGTGACACAAGCCATGTCACACAAGTTAATTGTATCCAAGTTGTATGCTAATGTGGAAATTGAGAATTTCTTGCTGCATTTTTCAACACTCCCTCTCAACAAGAAAGGGATTATCAACCACCCTTATTGATGAGCCTCATCATTGGGTAATTATATGGGCCTTAATTCACCTCCTAGATTAGTCAAACCAATGTTTATCATAACTTATTACATGTTTTTGATTATATTTTTCTTATGAGATGAGTTAGAGTTGGATATCGTTCCTAGTGGACTAATATGCATTGAATGTAGGATTGAAGGAGAAAATCAAGGAATTTTGGCAAATACTAAGGTTAAAACTAGAATGGGACAAGGGAGGGGGATTGTAGGAGGTAAATCCTTCTCATTTACTTCTTCCCCATTTGAATATTCCTCCATCCATCACACCAGCTCGGAGTGCAAGCAACCAAGCCATGAGGATTAGAAGGCAGCCGAGCAATTGAGAGACAAAGAGCTAGTTTATCTTGATTTCGGGAGCCGAGCCTCCCTAATTTTAAGGAAGTCGTTGGGGACTTCAGTTTTATAAATAGAGAGGCCTAGATCCTAATTAGGATTCGAATTTTGTTGTAAAAATCTAAGCTATTTTCGAGCTCCAGACTTGTGAAAGTTTTATTGATGTAATTTTATGTTTTGGTAATAAGAATGGGTTTTGTTTTGAGCCAGCATTGAGTTAACTTAGAGGGCTGAAGCTCTTGAGTTAGGGCCAAACCCTAGCAGCCAATGCTCCTCTTTCTTGTATCTATATGTTTAGAGTAGTCTCATAGCTTCATTGTTAATTTGCTTTTAGACGTGTTTTCATTGCAAGTAGTGTAGATTATATTGGTTGTTTATTAGTTTGCTTCCATTTGTGCCTTACTTCAATAGCAGGTTAGCAGGGATAAAATGAGTACCACAAGGTTGTTAGTGGGTGTCTTTGCCTCATTTCCTCCCTTTGGGATCATGATTTGAGGAAGGGACCCTTGTGTAGCCCCAAAAACACAGATATCTATTTCTTGCATAAGCTTTAGAGTTTACTGTATTTAAGTTAGCGTTTGATCAGTTTTGCAAAGTAGGATTTCATTGCCATCTCTTCTATCTTCAATCTTGTAGTAGATCTCATCCATGTTTTCATTCCCCTTGGCATCTTTCGTCTTGCATCATGTAGGCAGTTAGTTCATTAATTCTGCTTTTTTTAGCTTATGAGAATGCTTCTTGTTTACATAGCTTTTTGGGAATTATATAAGTTTTATGCAGAGCAGGTGCTTCAAGAGGAGACAAAGAATTCATAGCAAAAAACCACATTCCACTCCATCCACCATAGTCATTCCTTGTTTTCACCATTGCCTTCACAAGTTTTCATCATTTTTCATAGAAATTCTTCCAAGCACATTGAGCGAATCCAACCATCCTCTATCTTTGTTGTTGACTTCTGAGTGATCCTAGACCTTTCCTCACTTTATTCCACCCATTTACCACCTTCCCTAAGCCTTCCATCACCTCCAACACCTTTCATTTTGCTCTCAGTTGTATCTTATAGGTTTAATGAGAATCCTATAGGTTTCTAGCACATCCTGTAGGTTTTCCTGAAATGGCCTGTTTTGAGGCCAAATTGAGGAAAAACCTCTAGGAAGTCACAAAAATCCTCCCAAGGGTCTCCCAAACCATCCAACCATCTCCAAACCCTTCCATCCATCCTCCAACATCCTTAATTCACCTGCCACATCACCAAAAGAAATTAGTTTGCATACTTGATTTTGCATGAAAAGACAAAAATAGATTCATTTCAGTACCTTACACATTAGTGGTGTTTGATGCTTCTTACTTCCATTCTTAGATAGTAGAATTTGGTTCATGTTAATTTATCATTATTGCAAAGCATAGTTTCTTGGCAGTTAATTAGGAAATGGTGTGATTTAGCATTGAATTTTGGTCTTTTCCATTATTGCAGTAGAGTAGCTCTCCCTTAGAGCAGATTTATCTTTCTTCCATCAAGAAACCAAGCTTCTTCTGACTCCATAGAATTCTGGCTTGAAAACTCCAGTGGTCTCTCGCCAGCTGAATCGTGAAAATAGGCCGAACCATCACTTTTACGTGTGTATACAACACTGTCACCTCCAATTTTGTACGAACCCCGGGTTGACAAAGTAAAGTTGGTAGCCCAGGAGTTGCAGCATTCTTGCTACAATATTGGCACTCATCACTTATCATGTGCCTGTGGAATGTGTTACATACAATACCTATCACTATTGCTACTGCTACTACAACATCCACAACTGAGAAGCATAAAAAAAAACAAAAAAACGCATTGGATAGACTATGTCTGCAACTGTCTACTAGGAAAACTGTGTTGCTACTGACTCTGCTACTAAGCCTCCTGCTCTGCTATCAACAATCCTCTACACTCCTTGGTATCTCACTGACATTGATATTCCTACAACTGAATATTGTGGGCCCTTGTAGAAAGTTAATGATCCATGAGGAGAACGCGTTAATGCACCTTGCCCAATTTTTTGCAATTATGGGACTAGGGCTTCACATCGCCCCACTTTACACTTGGAGGTATGGATGAATGTGCTACATCTACCTAGTTAGCTCGAATTCTCCCCCTACTAGAGGTCTATGCTTGAGTGGACATCTCCACTTTGCCTCCTCTCTTCCTCTCCATTTGTAGCTTCTCCACAACTACTTTAGGCTCCATTTTCAGAGGTCTATCCTTCTCCCTCTCAACCACCATAGATTCCTTTCTCCTCAAGGTTGTGCATGCATATTCTACCTCAAGTGCATATATTTTTTTGACTTGAACCCCGATCTGAATCACCTATCCCATGGCTATGTGTCTCAGGAGTGCTTTTCCTTTGCTGAAGATCACATCATAACCACAATATTCAAAAAATGAAATAGAGATGATATTTTTCTTCAGGCTTGGATCGAACATGACATACTTGAGTATGAGAGGGCATCCTAACTCCCTTTGAAAGGTGACTGTACCAATCCCAGTCACATTGTACCTTCTGTCATCTCCAAACTCAATATTCATCTAGAAATCTTTCTCCTCCAAGTCACTGTAAAACTCTCTGCACTTAGTCATTTGGAATGAGGCACCCAAATCCAATTACCACACACTATCCATCACAATTTTGGCCATGCATATGATAAGGGTGAAATCTAGCTCAAACTATGAAGCCAAAGCTTCACTTGTTGCTGCTATTGCAGACTCCTCCTTACTGTTGATCAGTGGTTGTCACCATGCAACACCAGGGGCTAACCCGATCTTGCATGTGAATTTTGACTTGACAACATATATTATTTTGCATCAAATATCTTCTCTATGGATTCTAATCGTCGATATGTTTCCGTTGATATATGGTATGCATCCTATTTCTTCACGGTTTGAGAGTTATCTACGTTTGAAGTCGTAAACACCCATTAGTGGGATAAAACCATAGGGGTTGAGACATCACCTTATTCCCCAATGATTGTCAATATATGATAGGGATTCTCACCGTAATATCACCTTGTATAATTTGAATAAATTGAAAATCCAAAGATATTAAACGAATCACTGAATTTACTCTTGGGTAGTGTTAATATAGGCTATCATTGATGTCAATATGGCATTGTCGAGATGAAAAATTGGAAAATATTCTTGTGATACATAACCCTAACCCTTGACTATGTTACCATAACCCTAAAAATATGAAACCCTAACCCTAGCTTTACTAAACCCTATCCTTTATTTAAAGCAAACCCTAACCCTAATTTTATGAAAGTTTATTGATGAAAAATCCTACAAAAAAATGCCTTGACCTTTGAGGGATGGACCAAAAAAAAAGGGGGGATGGAAATCACTCGACATATATATATACATATATTTATAACAAATATATATGTTATATTTATATGATATAACAAAACTTTATATTAAACTCACATAAATAAAAATGGTCTTCATATTAGCGCCCATTTTTTTGTTATGGTCCCCACACATCACCAGGGTTAGGTGCACACTTGACCCTGAGTCACTAAAGATGGTCCTGGTTAGGGGAGTAAGGGAAGATCTTCTGGATACCCTACACTTGTTAGCAAGAGGAGATATCTACCGATTACCCTATGAGGATATCAAGGCTATATTTAGAAACCATTCTAGGGCACCTAGGAAAAAGGGTAGGGGTAGTCAACCTATGGTCAGTACATCCTCTTCCAACTCATCCATGAAGGGTGAAATTGGAAACATGCTGGAAGATTTCAAAAGCGAGATGCTGCAAACCCTTGCCTTGCAAATGGACACTATGTACATTAAGAGAAAGCAGGAGGAAGCAGAGAGATCCTTGGCCATTTTTTGTCCTAGATGCACTAGGAGGAACCCTAGGAATGAATGTCCATTGAATTCTATTGAAATTTACTCAGTCTATGAAGAAAACCACTCCATAGACAAGTGCCCTTCTTTTCCTAGACTCAAAGCTATATATCAAGGAGCTAAAGGGTACCCTGAGCAACTCTGCTACATAAACCAAAGGAGACCTCATGGGCTTAGACCATACCAGCAGGGCATGCAAGGGTCATCCCATGCATATTACAACCCCAACCAAACCATAGCCATACCTTCTTTGGGACCCCCTACTCATCCTTCCTAGTCTACGCCCTCTCCTTGGTCCTTTGCATCTCAATATCACTCCTAGCCAGCTAGCCAATCATTTCAACATTATGCTTTGCCACAACCTCAGTGGAATGCACTGCCCCAGGGGTGGAGGCCCCAATACAACAATTCTCTAGCATTAGTGCCTCCACCACCTGCCCAACCATAGTTGTTACACTCTGCTCCACCCAAGCAACCCCAAACCCCTACCCAGCCAAATCTGAACCCGAACAACAGAGAGGATCAACAAGTATACAGTGGAGAGACATCATATCTAGCTTATGCTGTGGAAATCTAGGAGATTAACCTAAGATCTAGGAGAGTTCTCCTAGATAACCAATCTCCACCTCCAACTAGGGAGGTTGAGAAAGAAATAGGGGAAAGCATTCTTAAAGTGAATCCAGCCTTTCCTGAGAGATTAACCCAACTACTCTAGCATACCCCAGAAGAGACTGAACTTCCTGGAGAATTGAAAAATCTATGTGTAAAGATTCCACTTCTCCAAACAATAAAATATTTTCCTATTTACACTAAGTTGATTAAGGAGAAGTGCTTCAAGCATCTAGGGAGGCGAAGAAGAGATGCCCCTAACATTAATGTCATTGGACAACTGTCTGACTTAATGCTAGGGCAGGTAATGTTTCCAAAGTATTTGGACCCTGGAAGCCCTGTAGTAGATGGGCACATCAATTGCACCATTGTCCCACACAGTTTGATCGATCTTGGGGCTTCCATTATTGTGATGACCAAGGACACCATGCTCAAGCTCAACCTCCAAGGTTCATTGAGGAAGACCACAACAGTTCTGCAACTTGTAGACCATTCCACAGTGACCCTTGAGGGGATTGTGGAGGATGTGATGGTCTCCATTGACTCTTGGGAGTATCTTGTAGATTTCCTAGTTCTCCAGCCTAAGGCTAAGCTTACTGGTTACCCTCTCATCCTTGGGAGACCCTGGTTGGCCACTACTGATGCTTACATTAGCTGCAGAGCTAGGAATATGACCATCAAGAATGGGTATATGTACAAGCAGTTAGTCCTATACCCTCCTGCTTAGCCATATCTAGAGCATTCTTTACCTTTATGGTTGGAGGAGGAGGAAGAAGATGAAGTTTATTCCACCCAAATTTATACTTTAGAACCAAACATGGGAGGAGGACATCAAGATGAAGATGATTTGATTAAACAACTACTCCAAAGTCCAACTCCCAGTACATTGCCCTTAGAAGATGTAGTAAAGGAAACCCAGAACAATCATCCAATTGACCTATTCTTGGCTGATTCCAACCCCATCCGTTTCAAAACCATAGAATTTGGCCCTGACAGAACCTTGAATATGAATCCATCTCTTTCTGCTTTCTAAGAAGAGAATTTATGCAACATGCTAAAGGAACACCTAGATGCCTTTGCTTGGAGTTACAAAGAAATGAAGGGAGTACACCCCTCAGTGTGTAATCACCACATATACATCAAATAAGGTTGCAAGCCAGTCTGACAACCCCAAAGGAGGATGGATCCAACTCTTAAAGATATAGTCAAAGAAGAACTACAAAAAATGCTAGATGCATGATTCATTTACCCTATCTCCAATAGTAAGTGGGTCTCTCCTTTGGTGTTAGTTCGAAAGAAAAATGGTAAGTGGAGAATTTGTGTCAATTACAGGGAGTTCAACAAAGCCACAAAGAAGGACCATTTTCCTCTACCCTTCATTGACCAAGTGCTAGATGGCCTAGAAGGGAATTTTTTTTTCTCTTTCCTAGATGGATTCAGCGGGTACAACCAAATCCAGATCAGCCCGGACCACGATAAAACCATTATTTTCACTGAGTTAGTCCATGATGTGGTGGAACTTTATATGGATGATTTTACACCTTATGGCTGTGATTTTCAAGAGGCTCTGTCCAACCTAGGCAAAGTACTGCACAAATGCATTGAAATGAACCTATCTCTCAGTCTCGAAAAATGTGAATTCTTGATGACTGCAGGGACCATGCTAGTTCATTCAATATCTCAACAAGCACTGTAGGTGGAACCAAACAAAATAACTATCATCCAAAGGGTCCCACCTCCTCAAAAGCAGAGAGATTTCAAAAGTTTCCTAGGTTTAGCTAGATACTACCGAAAGTTCATAAAGGACTTCAGCAAGTTGGCTTCTCCTTTATTTGGTTTGTTGGCCAAGGAGTTTGAGTTTGTATGGTCAAAAAGTTGTCAAGAGGCCTTAGACACCCTAAAGAACAAGTTAACCACTACAATACTTCTTTGAGGCCCAAATTTGGCCCTTCCTTTTCATATTCATGCTGATGCCTCACACAAAGCCATAGGAGCAGCCCTAGGTCAGATAGATGAAAATTTTCCTTATGCTATCTACTTTATCAGTAAGAATATATCAAAGGTTGAACTAAATTACACACTGACCAAAAAGGAACTCCTGGCTATTGTGTATTCATTGAACAAATTTAGACATTATATTACAGGCTATCAAACATTTGTGCGTACTGACCATGCTGTAATAAAGTATTTAATGAATAAACCAGAGGTGAATGCTTGAGTTATAAGATGGTTACTTTTATTACAACAATTTGATCTAACTATTGTTGATAAGATGGGTAGGGAAAATTTTGTTGCAGACTTTTTGTCCAGATTAAATTTGCCTACAAGTGAAGAAGGAATGGTTGATGACCAGTTATCGGATGAGCACTTATTTCTATTTCAGTTCTCTCTCCATGGTTTGCTGATATAGCAAACTATTTGGTATCTGCACAGTTCCCACCGAACTTGTCCTCCAAAGAGAAAAGCAAGACAGTAAGGAAGAGTGCCCCCTTCACTTGGATTGGGGGCAATATCTTCAAACTTGGCCTAGATCAAATCTTGAGAAAGTGTGTCAGGGATGAGGAAGTCTTTGACATCCTGCTAACCTGTCATGATGGGCCTTGTGTAGTTCACTTCATAGAAAAAAGGCCAACATTCAAAGTGTTACAAGTAGGCTATTATTGGCCCACTCTTCATCAGGATGTGAAAAGATATACTAGTCAGTGTGATCAGTGCGAAAGGATGGGAAGGCCTACTCCAAGAGATGAAATTCCTCTGCAGCCTCAGGTGACTTTCAATCCATTTGACAAGTGAGGCATGGATTTCATTGGAATTATTGACCCTCCTTCCAAAAAAAAGTAGTATATCATTATGTGCACTAACTATCTGACTAAGTGGGCTGAAACCAAGGCAATTAAGGCAACAACAGAAGAGAAGGTAGCTGAGTTCCTAAGGGAGAATGTATTTAACAAATTTGGGTGCCCTAGAGATCTAGTCATAGACCAAGGCAGTGAGTTTACCTCCAACATGATTGAAGACTTGCTCAGCCAACACAAGTTCAAGCATAGAACCTCCACTCCCTATCATCCACAAGCTAATGGACAAGTAGAGGTGACCAATAGAGCGCTGGAGGGCATCTTGACCAAAGTGGTAAGCAACAACAGGAAGGATTGGGCATATGTACTAGTTGAGGCCACCTGGGACTATAATACCACCTAGAAGACCACCACTGGATTCACACCCCATGAGCTGGTCTATGGGAAAAAGGTGTTTCTATCTATTGAATTTGAGTATAACACATTAAGGATGGCAGCCCAACTAGATCTAGATCTCAGTAGTGCACAAAAGGAGAGATTGCTCTAGTTGAATGGTTTGGATGAGTTCAAAATGTAGGCCCTCCTACATACAGAGGTAATTCAACTTCAGAGGAAGATCTGGCATAATAAGAACATCAAGGAAAAGCAAGTTCAAGAAGGTGATTGGGCTTTGTTATATGATTCTAGGTATAAATACTTCAAGGGCAAGTTAAGGACAAGATGGCTAGGACCTTATGTTGTAGAAATATGCCATGATAATGGTTCAGTACAGATCAAAACCATAGATGAAGAGGCCATTCCTTTACTTGTTAATGGACATCGATTGAAGATTTACAAGAGACCATTGTCAAAACAAGAATTCATTGATTATATTAATAAAACAATGATGGTATTGGAGCAAGTTTCAGCTCCTACCTCATCAAATCACTGAGAGAAAAAAAAGAAAAATAATAAGGACTCAAGTGAAAATCTCCATGAGGCACTTGAGTCCCATTATTGGGTTGAAAATCTCTTGGGGTGACCCAAGGGTGTCAATATATAAAACAAAAAGGAGAAAAAATAAGAATTAAAAGATCCCTCAGCGAAAACCTCTCTTGAGGCGCCCAGGGAAAATAGCTAGGATGAAAATCTCTCAGAGGCAGCCTAGTTGTTTTCAAAAACAAGAAAAAAAAGAATAATGAAAAGAAAAAAATCATGAAAATTTATATTTTGCAGGTTAGCAAGAAGGACGATCAGAGAAAAAAGTAGGATCACCAAGAGACCTATTTCACTCACATTTTATTTTTCCACTCATTTTCATTCATCAATCTACCATTTCTCTCATTCTTTCCATCCTTTCCTTCAGTTTACAAGGGGACTCTGTTTTCTACAGGATCCACTCTAAACCTACAGGATCCCTTGAAAACCTATAGGATGATCCTGTAGGAATTAAAGTGACCCAGAAATCCTACAGGAAGTGAACCTAAAGGAAACAATGACCTACTATGTCAATACAATAGCACCCCTACATCGTCATTCCATGACCATACCTATGTCCACCTTCAACATCCCTGCATTCACCCTTAAGAAAATATATCAGTTTCAAAAAATTCACAGTGTTTGGAAAAGAAGGAAATAGAGAGAAATAAAGAGAATCACCTGAGTATTCCTCATCCTCCACACTCCTAGTCTCCCTCTCCATCCATGTCACCATCCTCAAACTCCCAGCAGAAGGTATGATTAAGAGTTCTGAGGGAGAAGTAGCTACAGGACATCCTGTAGGAAATCCTGTAGTAGCCTATCCCATAGAATACATGTTATGCTCTTGACCTACGAGAAGATACCAGAATACCAAATATGTGAAGAAATATACCTAGAACATAGAACAATAAGAAATAACATCAAGTATTATATTATTCAGAAAGGAAAGCAATGTTCACTTGCCTCTTCGAGGGGGCAACCTCCATTAGAGTTGGGCTCAATTAAAAAATAAGACACGATGCTCCTTCAGGGGAGTCTCTATCCTTTATATAGGATTCATACATGCAATACCATGGGTCAATACCATGGTTCTTATTAATACCACCTATCTAATACCATGGCCCATTTGCAACTAACTATGGTCCCTTCATTAAATGCAGGTCAACCACTTACAATTATTAATATGGGCTTTATTGACTATTTACTTAACTATAACTATGACTTGACCCTATTACATAAATAAGGGGGTTAGGGTTGGACCCTAACATGCCCTCCCCCATAAAAATAGCCTTGTCCTCAAGGTTGAAGCTGCAGAAACTGCTGAAGGACAGTGGCTGGTTCCCAGGTCGCATCTTCTGGAGAGGTGTCTTTCCACTTGACGAGGACTTCCTTGATCGTGTGGCCACGTAGGTGCTGTTCTCGCGTGTCCAAAACCTATTCAGGTTGGAGCCAGATTGAACCTTCTTCATCCAATACCGGTAAACTGGTTTGAATTGACAATGGTTCCCAATCACTTTCTTGAGGCATGAGACATGGAAGACTGGATGGATTTTTTCCGTGGGTGGCAAAGCTAACTTGTATGCTACTTCTCCGATGCGCTGAAGTACTTGATACGGTCTGTAGAATTTTGGAGATAATTTCTGACAACCCTTGTCTTTGAGTGATGTTTTCTTATATGGTTGCAACCTCAAAAATACCTGATCCCCTTCTTGAAATTTGCATTTTGAACGATGTTGATCTGACTGTTGCTTCATGCTGTTTTGAGCTTGATGGAGATTCTCTCTTAGGTGGGCCAGCATGGCTGTGCGGTTCTGTAAGAGTTGATCCACTATTTGTACCTTCGAGCATCCCTAGATATAAGAAGTAGGTGAAGGAGGGAGTTGACCATAAACTGCTTCATATGGAGTCATTTTGGTGGTGGCATGATAGTTAGTGTTATACCACCATTCTTCTAGAGGTAAACACTGTACCCATAGATGTTGCTTTTCTGAAGTGAAACACCTAAGGTAGGTCTCTAGACATTTATTGACTACTTCAGTTTGACCATCAGTTTGGGGTTGATAGGAAGTACTGAGTTGTAGTTGGGTACCTTGTAGCCTGAAGAGTCCTTGCCAAAAGTTACTAGTGAAGATTAGGTCACGATCAAACACAATGGAAGTGGGCATGCCATGCAATTTAAAGATCTGTTCCATGAAAATTGAGCCACCAAAGCCAGTGTAAAAGGGTGGGGTAGGGCGCAAAAATGAGCACACTTAGAAAGTCTTTCCACAACCACCATGATGACTGACTTGTTGCCTGACTTCGGAAGACCCGTGATGAAGTCCATAGAAACCTTTGTCCAGATTGAGGCCGGGATGGGCATTGGCTGTAATGTGCCTGGGAATTGGACTGTTTCTCCTTTGTGGCGCTAACATACGTCACACTCAGCTACAAAAATAAGAATGTCCTTTTTCATGCATGTCCAAAAGAATGAACGTCGAGTGCGAGCATAAGTCTTTTGAAAGCTTGAATGGCCTGTAGTGGGAGATGAGTGCAACTCTGCCAAAATGCGACTTTTGAGGGTGGATGTTGGTGATATCACGACTCTGTCCTTGTAGCGAAGAATCTCATCCTGCCAAGAGTAGCCTGCTTGTTATAGACATTTTTGTGCCTTGCAGCATGAAGCATGAAATGTCCATAATCTAAGGGATCCAAAGTCCCTAAACATGTTGTTCCTACCCCTAGAGGAACAAGGTCAGCAAACCACAGCACTGAAAATCAGTTCTCCACCTGAAAACACTCAAAAACAAGCAATTTCTGGATCATGTCAACTGCTCCACTGAGCATCTGTGCTGAATGTCAACTGCCCCTCTCTGTACCTGCATTGAATGTCAAATCCAACAAAGGCTACCTGCGCTGAGCGAGATTGGACAAGTGGCACAGTCATTCCTCAAGGTGTCAATGCCCAGGAAGCTTCCAAAATGACACTTGGATCAGGGAATTCGCCTAGTGATGAGTAAGAGGTTCTTAAACTCCAAGTGGAAGCAAGGATCTCCAAGTGGACTCAAGAACTGAAGTATAACTGAAGTGAGAGAGGACACTAGTCAGCTTGAAGCCAGCCTCAAGCTGACTCATCCTTTCTCCAAAACTCCTATATATAGAGCTCTCTCATGAGGTCTAGGGAGGCTGGAATTTTGTGAATGTAAGGAAGTGTTGTTGGTTTGAGTTTAGAGCTATTGGGTGATTGCTTTGAAGGAGGTGAAGATGAGATTTCTTTCTGCTGGGAGGTGTTGCTGGATTGGGCCTCTTATGGTTGTAACACTCCTTGAACTTTACTTCTTCCATTAATAAAGCATTTGAGGTTCTTCTATATGCATGTGTCTCAATGGTGTATTGTTATACTTGTGTATTTGATTTATTCTAATCCTTGAATCAATTATGAATGTATGCTTCTTGTAGTTTCCCTCTCTTGCCTTTTTGCAGGATCTTTTTGTAGCTGGGCCAGTGAAAGAGCAAGGAGCTGGGAGCAAGTAGCAAGGAGAGAAGATCGGATCAATCATTAGCGAAAGACATCGGTTAGTGGATCCCTTTCTCCCCTGTTTTACTTTCATAAAGAAGAAATCTTAGATAGCTTTGCTTCGGTTGTTACTGAGGTACTATCACCCTTAGAGTGGGATAGGGTCATTCCGTATTGGATACTTTTCCCAACAACACTGCTGTGGAATTTAGATCCGCCTACAATTTATTAATGAGTTGGGAGATCAAAGGATGTGAAAACCATTGCTTGTGAGCCTCTTCAATCCATTCTGGAATGGGCAGGGAGATTGCGAGCAGGGTGCTTTCCTCCTCAAATTGGCGTGATAAAGCATCTTCTATGACATTTTTTCACCCTTTCTTGTCAATTATCTCATAATAATATCCCAAAATTTTGGCGAGCCATTTATTTTGTTGTGGCAAGGATAGGTGTTGCTCCAAAAAATATTTAAGGCTTTGATGGTCTGTGCGGATTTGGAAACACCGCCCCAATAAGTATGCTCACCAGGTATCTACTACATATAAGATGGCTATCATCTCCTTCTCATAGGTAGATTGTCCCAGATTTTTCCCACTTAGTTGTTGGCTAGTGAAGGCTAAGGGTCGACCTTCCTACATTAAGACCACCCCAATACCCATACCTGAAGCATCACATTGAATCACAAAAGATTTGGTGAAGTCGAGTAGTGCTAATATGGGAGTGGAACACATGGCCTGTTTGAGAGCTATAAATTCCTGTTGTGCTTCATCATTCCAGAGAAATAATTTTTTCTTGAGAAGGTGAGTTAGGGTTCTAGTAATGCAACCATAATTGCAAACAAATTTGTGATAGTAGCCTATGAGACCCAAAAATCCTCTCAAGCTCTTCAAGGTCTTTGGTTGAGGCCAATCCTGCATTGCCCGGATCTTTTCGGGTCCACCCTGACACCTTCACGCCTGACAATGTGGCCCAAATAATCAACTTCTTCAATGCCAAAAGAGCACTTGGGCATCTTTACAAACAATTTGTGCTTCCGGAGCAGTTGCAAGAGCAGATCTACATGTTGAAGATGTGTGGCCTAGGTGCGACTGTAGATGAGGATGTCATCAAAGAAACAATGACACATTTTCTGAGATATGGTTTGAGCAGGTGGTTCATGAGGCTCTGAAAAGTGGATGGGGCATTACAAAGACCAGATGGCATGACCAGGAATTCATAATGGCCTTCATGAGTTCGGAAAGAAGTCTTTGGAATGTCTACTTCTTTCATGCGAATTTGGTGATATCCCGAGCAGATGTCGAGCTTAGTAAAGAATTGAGCCCCATTTAGCTCATCAAGAAAATCATCACCAACGGGATGGGAAATTTATCTTTGACCATCAGCTTGTTGAGGGCCCTGAAGTCTGGACACATACGCCATTCCCCTTCTTTCTTGAGCACCATGACCACAGGCGATGAATAAGGACTAATGCTAGGATGAATGATGCCTGCTTCCAAGAGTTCCTTGATGATTTTTTCAATTTCATTCTTTTGGGTGAACGGATATCTATATGGATGCACATTTGGTGGTTGGGCCCCTAGGACCAAATTAATGCTATGGTCATGTTCCCCTCTCGAGGGTGGAAGCTCATGAGGCTTGTCAAAGACCAGCAGATGGTTGTTTAAGATCTGTTGCATCTCCAGATGAATATGAAGAGAAGTGGGTTCGAAGGCCTGGATGGCATTAAATTGGGCTATAACTCCATGGTGGCCCTTTTTTAACAATTTTTCCATCCTATGTGAGCTGATGATAGAGGGAGCACCCGCCTGGAGTCCGCGGAGGCTATGTGTGTGGTTGTTTTACTTAAAGCTCATATATAACTCCTAGAAATCCATTGTGAATGGGTTGAGTGTGCATAGCCATTCAACACCCAAGACAATGTCACACCCTCCCATGTGTATGGAAAAAATGTGGGTCTTTAGCTGATAATCCCCCATTTGAAGTTTGACATTTTCACAGCGGCCTTCACATTTCATTATCCCCCCATCAACAATTTGGACTTGGAAGTTAGAGACTGCTTTGACAAAACAATGCACTTCTTCCGTGACTCTTTGATGGATAAAGCTATGCGCACTGCCACTATCAATCAAGAGTACTACAGGGTGATGCTTCATAAAACCTCTGATATTGAGAGTTTGGGGAGAGGAAATCCCTGCCAAGGCATGAAGTGAGATAACTGGTTCTTTAGGTACATTGTCCAGCTGCTTGTCCTCATCTTCGTCCTCTGGTTCGTCAAGTGGTGGGGCTTCCTTCGATGAACTGTGATCAGTAGCATCAATTTGAAAGAATTTGGGCTCCTTGCATTTATTCCCTGGGGAGTATTTCTGATCATAGTAGTAACACAATCCTTGCTTTCTTATTTCCGCCATTTCTGCAGGTGACACCTTTTGAACCTTGAGTGTTTGGGTAGTGCTTTGAGCTTGGGTGGGGCAACCTTTGGCTATGAAATTTGGGCGATTGGTTTGGGCCGCTAATGCACGTTCTACTTCACGAGCTATCTGGCAAGCATCCAGCCATGAGATTGGGTGTTGCAGTCGGACGTGGGCTTGTATGGCTTCTTTGAGACCACTGAAAAACATTCCAAGTAGAACTAATCTTGTAGACCTCCTGTGTGGAAGGCTAAGGCTACAAAGGCCGTAATATATTCATTCACTGTTCCTGTCTGTTGGAGCTTAGTAAGACGACCCAAGAAGTTAGATTCATGGTCAAAGCGATTCGTCAGGGCTTTTGAGAATGTCTGCCAAGTCACGGGCCTTCCATAGCAACGTTGATGCCACTGCCACCATTTCCACCTTTCATGGTCCAAGTACATGCTACCCACACTTAGGTGAGTCACATCATCTCTGATGTGATTCAATGTGAAATATTGCTCCATTTGTGCTAGCCATGTGGCCGGATGAGAACCATCAAATTTATACATGTCCAGCTTGGGTGGTCATGGCTGGGACTGTTGGTGGTCTCCAAAGAGGTGAAGAGAATGGCTAGACTCACCCTCAATGTTTTCATTAAAAGAATATGCCTCTAAGTGTTCCCTCGACTTGCCCTTTGTCAATGTGTCAGCTAAGGTCTGGATCGTCTTCATTAATGTGTCCAAATTTTGTTCAAGGGTGTCAATCTTCTCATTGGCCATAGCTTGAGCTCTGGTTTGTACCATGCACCGATCCGGTGCACTTGTCGGTACTGCGAGAAAAATAAAATTTGGGACCAACCGAAATTTTTACGCTAACAAGTGAATGGTACCGCCTTGCTCATCTTGTCGACCTAATTCTTATGGGCTAAGTCTCCTATAAGCATCCCGAGAGGGTCTCGCACTTTTTTGTTTTGTTTTGCTTTGTTTTTTTTTCTTACTCATAAAGGAGTTTTACTCCCTGCTTAGGAATACTGTAGTAGCCGAATCCCAGAAAAGTAAATTCTGCCAAATGTCCTGCGAGAATCACACCGAGGTATAGGGGCCCACACAAATAGTCAGATTTGTCGTCTAACCCTCAACTTCAGAGTATGAGTAGGAATGTCGCAGTGATTGAACCCCTGCTACTAGATCTGAATGGCGGATTTGATAGATTTGATTGGTGGATCTGATAGATCTGAATGGCGGAATTGATTGTTGTGGCTACTAGATCTGAACTAGCAAAGATGGTGCGTGATCTAGAGAGAGACAAGGGAAATATGGTCTCAAGGAGTGTTAGGTGCTATAGATCGCAATATACATAAGGGTCTGACAGTAGTACTCGGCCCAATATTTCAGGGCACTAACCAAGGAGGATCAATCGTACCCTTAGCTGTACAACTCGACTACCCTATCGTACGTGCGAGTAATCTCCCTGACTGTTGTTCTCGGTGTACTGTAGCAGTAAGACAGCCGACAGTTTATCTATGGCGAGGTTTCAAGAGAGCCTAGGGGGCTTCCGATATACCCAGGGGGTACTTGGAAGACAGTTCGTGCATGGTTCTGTCTAATGCTCTACTACTCAAAGGGGTACCCACAGGGGTTACAAGGGAGTCCAACAAGTGTGACAACCTCTTGTATTTCCTGCATGCATGCCTCCCCAAATCCGCAGGTTTATGCGCTCAACGACAGATCCCATGGTTTAAAGACGCCAGAACACGTCTCTAGCCAATTTTTTTTTTTGCTAAAAATGGAGATCCCACCGGCCTTGGAAAGTGCTCTGATACCACTGTTATGCTCTTGACCTATGAGAAGATACTAGAATACCAAATATGCGAAGAAATATACCAAAAACACAGAACAATAAGAAATAACAACAAGTATTTTATTATTTAGAAAGGAAAGCAATGTTCACTTGCCTCTTCGAGTGGGCAACCTCCAATAGAGCTGGGCTCAATTACAAAATAAGACACGATGCTCCTCAAGGGGAGTCTCTATCCTTTATATAGGATTCATACATGCAATACCATGGGTCAATACCATGGTTCTTATTAATACCACCTATCTAATACCATGGCCCATTTGCAACTAACTGTGGTCCCTTCATTAAATGTGGGTCAACCACTTACAATTATTAATATGGGCTTTATTGACTCTTTACTTAACTATAACTATGACTTGACCCTATTACATAAATAAGGGGGTTAGGGTTGGACCCTAACAATACAAATCATAAGAACAACAAGCTTCCAGCATGATGATCTAAGAGCAGAAGGGACTCCAAAGCAGCAACAACACCATCATCTTCAACACTAGGTACCTGCACCACAAAAAAAAATCATTAGAGAACAACAGAAAAGGGAAGAATAATAGCATGCAGCCAATACACACAGTAAGCACATCTAGTCTTCAACCACTGCAACAAGGTATTAAGCACCACAAGTAAGTATCCCGCTCACTCTCTCATGTGCATAATGTAGTCAAAAGATGTAAAGGTTATGAGTAAGTTGGTTTATAAGTGAAAGGTGGCCAGTTAACTTGGCCACCTTCAATCAGTCAACAAAGACAAAATAATTTGTCCTCTCACACGTGGCAGCAATCAACTCAAAAATAGAAAGGAGAACGAAAAAAGAAGTGAAGGCTATGTAAACATGAAGTGGGAGTTGATTATGAGGAAGTGGTGAATGATGAGGTGGTAGTGGGGACCAACGGTCCAAAAATGGAAACCGTACCTCGGCTGCCAGCACACCACCTCAACCCAAATGACCATAAGAGGAAATAATCATTGTCCCCATGCATTCATGCATTCACTTCCTTGAGGCTCGCTCTCACAAGTCGCTCTCATACCTAGGAAACCTACAACAAGGAAGACACCATCGTTTTTCTACACAGGAATTCCTACAGGATTGCACAGGAAATCCTACAGGATTGCACACAGGATTCCTACAGGATACACAGAGACAGTCTACAGGATAGGCCGAGAGGAGTTTCAGAGGGAAAATGCGGGTTTGACCACAAAAAAAATTATGAAGAGGTAGGCTCTATAATTAAATTCCTCTTTCCAAGTAAATTGAACAAAAGATCCTCTAGTTTGAGTGAATTTGGCAGCTGTGCAAGAGAATTGTCCACAGAGTCATCTCAGTTTTTTACTTTTGCATTTGAAAATTGTATCAACCATCTCATCTCCTCAAAACCTTACCAACCAAGATGATAGGAGGGTTTTAATAAGAAGGAGACCACTAACACTATGAGAATCCAACAACACCCTTAGGTACTATAAATATTCACAAGGCATAATTGGATGGGGTTTTTCAAACAATTAAGGGGGTATGATGATGAGGTGGCCCGAGATTTTGATCTCTCCCTCATTCCACTCACAAGAGTCCATTCCACTATTGTGGTAAGAGGCCTCTCCATAGAACTCATCCCTAAACTCATCAACAGAGTTACCACACTTCCGTTAGGAGTACCGTGGAGGAAGGAAGACAAAGGAGATAATTGCCAAAAGGAAATTCTTTTTACAAGGTGAGGAACAAAATGGAGTAAGGAGAGCAAGTCTGCCATATCCCTGGAATGAGGTAATCTACCAACTTATCAAATATATTTCATGTGAGGGTAATTATAGAGTGGTATATGGCTATCATTTTAGGCTTCTTGAAGAATTGAGATTTGGAGCAGAAACACCCATTCACCATAGGCTCAACATACCACACTTCTTGCTACAATCACTGATAGACTCAAGTATCAAAGTGAAAGAGGGAAATTCCCAACAGTTAGCTCACCATAGGTTAATTAGAATCCTTATAGAAGATGCCCTCCAAAACCGTAGAATTCCTATACAATGGTTAGTTTTCAGAGACATGTAGGAAGAGGAAGACATCAAGGCTCTCACATATGATGTTAGCCTACTGTCAGTGAAGAGGAAGAGGAAGAGGCTAAAGCAGAGGAAGAAGAAGTAGAGCGCAAAGAAGAAGAAACAAAAGGAGATGAAGATGAGATGGAGGAAAAATAAGATGAAACAAAAGAAAATAAGGAAGATGAAGAAGAAGAGGACAAAGAGAAGGAGGATGATGAAGAAACAGAGGAGGATGTTAAAGAGAGCACTGACAAAGACGATAAGGATCTACAAGAGGAAGAAGAAAGGAAAGATATAGGTGAAGAAATCAATGGGAAGGAGGGGGTAGAAGACAAGTATGAGTCACCTAGGGTGTCTCCAGAACCCACTGAGAGAGAGGCAATAGATGCCCTCACTACTCTTAGCACCCCCACCAAGGAAAAAGGCAAAAGATAGAGGTAGACCCCCTTATATTCTAGGACAAGGAAAAGAACAAGAATAAGGCAGGGGAAACCCTAAACACCAACTAAAATTCCCATTGTGATTGAAGACTCACCTAAAGAAAAGGAGAAAATGCCTTCCCCTAAGTCTCCTATCACCTATGTGAGAAGGCGTATGACTAGATGAACCTCCTCAAAGGGAAAAGCAATCCTATAGGATACACAGTAGAATCTATAGGAAACAGAAGCAGTCCTATATGATACTTTGCTGAACCTACATCAGAAACAAAAATTGGAAAAGGAGGTAGGCCAATAGCAAGGAACTAAAGAAGAGGACCTAGAGTCAAAAGAACCTATCCCCCAACCTAACCTTGACTCCTACTATAGGTTTATTGAAGGAGGCAGGGTCATACCACACAAATTTTCTATTCCACTGTTCTTGGAGCTTGAGAAGGAGAGAGACAGAACTCACTGATGGATGCAGATCACCAAATCCAAGGGTGGAAGACATTGGGCACATGGAGGAGAAGCTTAAGGAGATGGGAAGAGAGCTAAGTAGCTCGAGAGATAGAGAGGCCATAATGAAAAATCAACTAGAAACAGAAAATGCATGGTTGAGAGAACAAATTCAAGAAAGAGAGAATCAATTGGCATGTATGGCCAGTCTCTCTTTGGACAAAATCTAGTGTAGGATGCCAGCTAAATCTTATTCCCTATACCTCAAGGAATAGTGACTGCAGTTCCAGAAAAAGACCCTAGCACAAAGAGGTACCATGCCATTTCAGGACTACAGGCAGTTCATTGATCTTTGTGATCAAAGCACACTAGAAGATAGGGCCAAGATGTCTAAGTTTTATTTGCACAACATGGCCTTAACAGACATGAATGTATGGGACCCTAATTCCAAGCTAGGAGATTTACAGTTGATGGCTTTGGCATCATGGATGAACCATGAGGAATCAAGGGCTGCAGAGATGAAGAAGATATTGGCAAGAGAGAAAACTAAACCTCTTATGATCAGAGCTGAATAGTTAGATCCCATGGCCCTCATCAGTACCCATAATTTGATTGCCAGTGATCCTTAGCTTGCACCTACATATCTTTCTACCCAAGAGCAAGCAATTTCACATTTTGAGGACATTTTCAGGTTGTTGGGGGATGATAGCATACATGCTTGCCTGAGGATATGGAACACATTTCCATACAACTTAAAGATAAGAGAGTATCGCTCTCCTCAAATATTGAGAGAAGCACTAAACAGGACACCCATGTACAAGCAATATATGCAAAGGCTGAAAGTCAATTGGATTGGCCTGAAAATCAGTCCACCACTACTCTTAGGAATGGTAGAAGTAAGGAAGGAAGAAGAAGAAAAGAGGTAGTGGGAGAATGTAGAAAGAAAGCAGGATTCTATGAACAAGAAGAGGAAACCACAGCAGAGTCATGGGATGTCAAGGAGACCACTAGATCTATGAAGGATATGGATATTGATTGAGTTTCTTAGAGGATGAGCAACACTTTCAGTAGGGGGGTGATGATGAGCCTCATCATTGGGTAATTATATGGGCCTTAATTCACCTCCTAGCTTAGTCAAACCAACTTTTCTCACAACTTATTACATGTTTTTTATTATATTTTGTTTATGAGATGAGTTAGAGTTGAATATGATGCCTAGTGGACTAATATGCATTGAATGCAGGATTGAAGGAGAAAATCAAGGAATTTTGGAAAATACTAAGGTTAAAACTCGAATGGGACAAGGGAGAGGGATTGTAGGAGGTAAATCCTCCTCATTTACTTCTCCCCCATTTGAATATTCCTCCATCCATCACACCAGCTTGGAGTGCAAGCAGCCAAGCCATGAGGATTAGAAGGCAGTCGAGCAAGTGAGAGACAAAGAGCTAGTTTATCTCGAGTTCAAGAGCTGAGCCTCCCTAATTTTAAGGAAGTCATTGGGGACTTTAGTTGTATAAGTAGAGAGGCCTAGAGCCTCATTAGGATTCAAATTTTTGTTGTAAAACTCTAAGCTATTTTCGAGCTCCAGACTTGTGAAAGTTTTATTGATGTAATTTTCTGTTTTGGTAATAAGAATGAGTTTTGTTTTGAGCCAGCACTGAGTTAACTCAGAGGGCTAAAGCTCTTGGGTTAGGGCCCAACCCTAGTAGCTAAGGCCCCTCTTTCTTGTATCTGCATGTTTAGAGTAGTCTCATAGCTTCATTGTTAATTTGCTTTTAGACGTGTTTTCATTGCAAGTAGTGTAGATTGGATTGGTTGTTTATTAGTTTTCTTCCATTTGTGCCTTACTTTAGTAGTAGGTTAGTAGGGATAAAAGGAGTACCACAAGGTTGTCAGTGGGTGTCTTGGCCTCATTTCCTCCCTTTGGGATCATGATTTGACGAAGGGACCCTTGTGCATCCCCAAAAACACATATTTCTATTTCTTTCATAAGCTTTAGAGTTTACTGTATTTAACTTAGCATTTGATCAATTTTGCAAAGTAGGATTTCATTTCCATCTCTTCTATCTTCACTTTTTGTAGTAGATCTCATCCATGCTTTCATTTGCTTCAACAACTTTGCTCATGCAGCATGTAGGCAATTAGTTCATTAATTCTACTTTTTTTAGCTTATGAATGCTTCTTGTTTACATAGCTTTTTGGGAATTATACATGTTTTATGTAGAGTAGGTGCTTCAGGAGGAGAAAAAGCCTTCATATCCAGCAACCACCTTCCACTCCATCCACCAGAGTGATTCCTTGTTTTCACCATTGCCTTCACTAGTTTTCATCATTTTTCATAGAAATTCTTCCAAGCACATTGAGGGAATCTAACCATCCTCCATCTTTGCTGTTGATTTGTGAGTGATCCACGACCTTTCCTCACTTCATTCAACCATCTACCACCTTCCCTAAGCCTTCCATCACCTCCAACACCTTCCATCTTTCTCTCGGTTGTATCCTGTAGGTTTACAAGGAATCCTATAGGTTTCTAGTACATCCTATAGGTTTTCCTAAAATGTCCTATTTTGAGGCTGAATTGAGGAAAAACCTCTAGGAAGACACCAAAATCCTCCCAAGGGTTCCCCACACCGTCCAACTATCTCCTAACCCTTCCATCTATCCTCCAACATCCTTAATTCACCTGCCACATCACCAAAAGAAATTAGTTTGCATACTTGATTTTGCATGAAAAGACAAAGAGACAAAAACATATTTATTTTAGTCCCTTTACTTGCACATTAGTGATGTTTGATGCTTCTTACTTCCATGCTTAGATAGTAGCATTTGGTTCATGTTAATTCATTCCCTTTACTTGCACATTAGTGATGTTTGATGCTTCTTACTTCCATGCTTAGATAGTAGCATTTGGTTCATGTTAATTCATTATTATTGTGAAGAATAGTTTCTTGGTAGTTAATTAGGAAATGGTGTGATTTAGCATTGAATTTTGGTCTTTCTCATTATTGCAGTAGAGTAGCTCTCCCTTAGAGAAAATTTTCCTTTCTTCCATCAAGAAACCAAGCTTCTTCTGACTCCATAGAAGTCTGGCTTGAAGACCCCAATGGTCTCTCTCTAGCTGAATCATGACAAAAGGCAGAACCATCACTTTTACTTGTGTATACAGCACTGTCACCCCCAAGTTTGTACGAACCCCGGGTTGACAAAGTAAAGTTGGTAGCCCAGGAGTTGCAGCATTCTTGCTGCAATACTAGTGCTCATCAATTATCATGTACCGGTGGAATGAGTTGCATACAATACCTATCACTATTGTTACTGCTACTACAACATCCGCAACTGAGAAGCATAAAAAAAGAAGAAGGATTGGATAGACTGTGTCTGCAACTGTTTACTGGGAAAATCGTGTTGCTACCAACTCTGCTACTGAGCCTCCTTCTCTACTATCAATGATCCTCTACAGTCCTTTATATCTGACTAACATTGATCTTCCTACTATTGAATATTGTGGGCCCTTGTAGAAAGTTAATGATCCATGAGGAGAACGTGTTAGTGGACCCTGCCCAATTTTTTGCAATTATGGGACTAGGACTTCACATCACCCCACCTTAAACTTGGAAGTATGGATGCATGTGCTACATCAACCCACTTAGCTCGAATTCTCCCCATAATAGAGGTCTATTCTTGAGTTGACGTCTCCACTTTGCCTCCTCTCTTCGTCTCCATTTGTGGTTTCTCCACAACTTCCTCGGGCTCCTTCAGAGGCTCCATTTTGAGAGGTCTATCCTGCTCCCTCTCAACCACCATATATTCCTTTCTCCTCCATGTTGTGCATGCATATTCTACCACAAGTGCATATATTTTTTTTACTTAAACCCCGATCTGATTCACCTATCCCATGGCTATGTGTCTCAAGAGTGCTTTTCCTTTGCTGAAGATCACATCATAACCATAGTCTTCAAAAAATGCAATAGAGATGATATTTTTCTTCAGGCTTGGATCAAACATGACATACTTGAGTCTGAGAGGGCATCCTGAGTCCATTTCCAAGGAAACTATACCAATCCCAGTCACATTGTAGATTCCGTCATATCCAAACTCAATATTCATCTAGAGATATTTCTCCTCCAAGTCACTGAAAAACTCTCTACACCTAATCATTTGGAATGAGGCACCTGAATCCAAGTACCACACACTACCCATCAAAATGTTGGCCATGCATATGATAAGGGTGAAATCTAGCTCGAACTATGAAGCTAAAGCTTCACCTGTTGCTGCTACTGCAGACTCCTCCTTGTTATTGATCAGTGGTTGTCATTGATGTCAACCCAAGTTGTACCAGGGGCTACCCCAATCTTGCATGGGTATTTTGACTTGACAACTCATATTATTTTGTGTCAAATATCTTCTCTATGGATTCTACTCGTCGATATGTTTCCGTTGATATATGGTATGCCCCCTAGTTCTTCATGGTTTGAAAGTTATCTGCGTTTGAAGTTGGAAACCCCCATTAGTGGACTAAAACCCAGGGGTTGAGGCATCAGCTTATTCCCCAACAATTGTCAATATATGACAGGGATTATGACCATAATATCACCTTGTATAATTGAATAAATTGAAAATCCAAAGATAGTAAACCAATCATTGACTTTACTCTCGGGTAGTGTTAACATAGGTTGTCATTGATGTCAATATGGCATTGTCGAGATGGAAAATTGGAAAATATTCTTGTGATACATAACCCTAACCCTAGAATATGTTACCCTAACCCTAAAACTACGAAACACTAACCCTAGCTTTACTAAACCCTAGCCTTTGTTGAAAGAAAACCCTAACCCTAATTTAATGCAAGTTTTTTTGATGAAAAATACTACAAAAATATGCCTTGACCTTTGAGGGATGGACCAAAATAAAACCAAAAGAAAAGGGATAGAGATCAATCGACACACACACACACACACACACACACACACACACACATATACATATATTTATATCAAATATATATGTTATATTTATATGATATAACAAAACTTTATATTAAACTCACATAAATAAAAATGGTCTTCATATTAGCATCCATTTTTTTGTTATGGTCCCCACACATCACCATCAACAATCATCCATTATGAATTATATATCATTTTCATCAAAACCATATGTCGACTCCATTCCAGCATCTTGTCAGCCGTATAAAATCACGATTGGTATAGTATACATATACGATTTGTTGGAAAACGGAAGAACAAGGCTCCTAGCAGATTGAAAGAGACAAGCGGATAACACATGAAGACCTGTTCACATCTCGTGAATGTTTAAAGGATAAATAAACGTGAAGAAAATAAACTCTCAGGCAGTTACAGTCCTTACATGGCACAAATCACGGTTTCTGATCCGTAGTTTTTCTGAAGTTGACACAGTTCCACAACTTTTCTAGAGATGACACAATTCCACAGTCCTTTGAAATAGATGCAGTTCCGCAACCATTTCTTGGCACTATTCCGTAGTCATTTCTTGGCACAGGTCTGCAGAGTCACAACAGCACTAAGGGCAGCTCCTCGTTGTCACAGCTCCTTGGTCCCCACAGTGTTTTCGGTCTCCACAAAGTGACACTATCTCAGACAGTTGCTAAGATTCTCAGGTCTCTATAGTGGGATAAATTCACCTTCACAAAGAACTCTGATACAGTGAGTGATAATTTGGAGAGAGGAAGTGAGAAATAAGTAGAAACATGGGATACTCAAGGAGCTAGTTCTTACAGTAGTAATGGACAAAGCAAACAAATTAATTATAGTTGATATTGAAACAAGTGAAGAGCCCCTTGACAATCAAGTAAGTATATTTTACATTCTCTATACTAAACAACAACAGGATTGGTGTCCTTGGAGTTGGTGGTCCTAAACTCAAGGTTGGTGCCTTGGATAGATAGGGTCGAAGCCCTAGAGGTTGGAGCCTCATCAAAACCAAGTTGGCACTTGGAAGGCATTTATATTGTATTTATTATATTACTCAATAAAATTATACTTATACATTTCCCTGATTAAATAGTCAAGAATGTAACTGGTAATAATAACAATTGAAAGAAAACACTGATTCACCCCCCTCTTAGTATTTTCAACAATTGGTATCATAGCTAGCTTCTTCATAATTAGCCTAATAGCTGGAAGAAGGATTCTTAGTCACAATGAAAAATCAATAAGTGTTAGGAAGGATTCCTTTGTTCGATGGCACAAATTTTGGTTTTTGGAAAAAAAGAATGTCCTACTACTTAATGTCCCTTGGACCTGAAGTTTGGCATTCGGTTTTGAATGGGCGCATTGCTCCTTCCACTCTTCCAACTGATCAAGACGAAAGAAAAGCTTACATTTCAAATGCAAAAGCCTTAAATTCCATCACTAGTGGAATCACTGATTCTGAATTTACAAAAGTCATGAATTGTGACTCGGCCAAAGAAGTATGGGATAAGCTAGTTAGCTTATATGATGGGGACTCCAAAGTTAAGAAGGAAAATCTTAAAACTCATAGAAGGCAATTCAAAAGTCTGAAAATGGATGGTGAAGAAGATATTGCATCATACTTTCTCCGAGTAGTTGAAGTGGTCAACTCTCTTAAAGTATTGGGAGAAAAGATTGAAGAAAGCATTGTTGTTCAAAAGGTCTTAAGATCTCTCCTTGACAGATTTAACTCCAAAGTAAGTGCTATAGAAGAAATGAAGGACCTATATACTCTCAAGATGGATGAACTTAATGGAATCCTCATTGCCTATGAGATGAGAAAGGGACTTCCAAATTCCAAAGATGCAGCATTTAAGGCCTCAAAATCAAAAAAAGGGAAAGGATGGAATACCAGCAGTGATGACTCCGATGTTGAATCCGAATTTGTGCAATTTGTATGAAGACTAAATATAGGATCCAAGCTAAAAGGTAAGTATCCTCTTATTTGTTTCAAATGTGGAAGAATAAGTCATTATGCTGCAAAATGTCCTCATAAGCATGATAGTGATGATGAGGAGGATTCTAAAAGGATGGTATACAAAAATAAAGGGTTCAATAAGAAGAATTTCTTCTTTAAGCAAGATGAGTTTGATGAAGATGAATTTGTAGTCATCAAAAAGAAATCAACTAATCATTTCCCTCATCGCAAAGGAGAACTTGTGGCGAAAGGAGTTAGAACATTAGATAATGTATACATTTTGAACAAAATTCAAGAAGATAAATGTTACTTAAGTCAAATAGATGAAAGTTGGTTGTGGCACAAGCGACTTAGACATAAAAGTTTCGATAACTTGATCAATATTAGCAAGATTAATGCAGTATGAGACATCTCAAATTTATTCAAGCCAAATCAAGGTGTATGTGGTCCATGTCAACATGGAAAGCAAACTAGAACCAGCCACAAGGCCAAGGAGTTCTCTACATCAAAACCTTTGGAGATCATTCATGTTGATTTATGTGGACCAACTAGAACTCCGACGCTCCAAGGACAAAGGTACTTTGCTTTATTTGTTAATGACTATACTAGAATGATGTGGGTATATTTCATAAAATATAAATCTGAAGCACTTGAATGTTTTAAGAATCTTAAAGCTCTTGTAGCAAATGAAAAGGATTCTAAGATTAAATGTCTTAGAATGGATAGAGGGGGAGAATTCACATCAAAAGAATTTGATGAAATATGTAAAGTACATGGAATTGAAAGATAATTTTCTGTTGCTAGAACACCCAAGAAAAATGGGGTAGTTGAAAGAAGAAACCAAACTATTCAAGAAATGGCAAGAACAATGTTACTAACAGCTGACTTGCAGCAAAATTTTTGGAGAGAAGCAGTCGGGACAACAGTTTATACCTTGAATCGAACTCAACTAAGACCGAATAATGAGAAGAATCCTTATTAATTATGGAAAGGAAGACTTGCTTCAGTAAAATAATTCAAGATTTTTGGAAGCAAATGCTTCATAAAAATCAATGATGACTCACTAGGAAAATTTTATTCTTGCGTTGAAGAAGGCATATTCCTTGGTTATGTTAGCTCTGCTACATGTTGATGGTGTTCAAGGGGCCTAAGTAAGCTCATTTCCTCAGTTTTTGCTCAGAAAAGGTCAACACCGGTCATCTTCCTCCTTTTCCTTCACACCCGGCATAAACCTCTGTTCTTCAAGCCCCGAGCGCTAAGTTTAAGATCCCTTATCACCATAACCACGTGACCCCGCGCTCATATGCTCGCACGCCTTCATAAACCCTCCGCCGCAATCTCAGTCGTTGGTTTGCCGCACCCCGATCCAACGGTCCCCGGCCGCGTCTGACCAAAAAACATGTGCACCGATCTTCCACCGTCTGATCATCTCTGACATGATCGGACGTCATTCGCTCCTCCCGCTCTCGCAAACTGACCGCACGTTAGCTCACGGGGAAAGCGGTTTTTGTCCCGTCACATCCGCCATGCGTCATCGTTTGGGTGGAATCACACGACTTTGTACGATTACCGCCGTAGGCCCTAAAGTGGTGCGATACATACCACTTACCACCCATTTGCCCGTCCCCGCTCCTTATATCCCATGCTACTCTTCCGCCTAATGGCCGTCAGATCTGTTCGCCCGCGATCCAACGGCTCTCGTTGTTTGATCCTGTTTATACCTGATTCCTCTCAATACTCCATGTCAAGCGCTCTCCGGCATCCATCTGTGCGATCCAATGGCCGATATCTATCCTTTGCTCGCTCGTACATCCTCCATGAAGTCAACACACCCTGGTCATGCCATGCACCTAAAGGAAGACAACGATCATCTACCAAGTACCCGACGCATTTCATCTCCAACAACTGCATTCAAGAAACAGAATGGCCGAGCGGAAAAAGGACCAGCCTGGAGCAGTTAAATGCATTTAACGGTCATGAAAGATCATTTATGCTACACTCCACCTGCTTGAGAAGTATAGAAAAGCATCTGAGAGGATCAATTTTGTTCACTGAAGCAGCAGATTGTAGCAGAGACGCCATCAGAGAGTTAAAGCGGTTGGTGGTCCATTATGACCCCTCCCCGCTTAGAATAGCAGAACATTATGTAAAGATACTCTATATATACCCAGAAAACAGATGTAATTAGGGTTGATGGTTGTAGTTTTGATGTAAGGTTCAACTTCTGGAGACTGTAACTACTTTGATACTTGCTGCGTCTGGTCTTCATTTTCAGCTAATACAAGCTTCTTTTGTTGTTAATTGCTAATTTCCATTTCTACTCTATTATAGGTTGTGCTTGTTATGCATTTGTTCATGTGCTCTTGATATTTAGCATTAGAGGGGCTGTCATCCCACCTCTGTGTTGAAGTCTAGTATGTATCATTGAATGTGTTATGCAGGTTTCTGTTTACTTAATTCCAGAGAGCTGTCATCCTGTCTGTGCTTTAGGAAATAGATTTGCAGACCTCTTTACTGGTTGCAACCAGCCATCACATGGTATTGTGCATCTGCTGGTGTGGTCAATATTCTCCATGTTCACCTAATCCTCAAACTGTGAGTAATTGGTGGTCTAAAGCCTTGTATTCTGGGGGTGTTCACCCATGTCTGGAGTTAAGCATAGTAGAAGTGGTTATCTGGCTTTGACAAGCATCATTCCTTCCATTCATCCATTTCCAAATTTTTTTGGAATTTGTAATGTTCCCAAGCATCTCCGAGATACAACCTAGGAGAGTTTCTTGGGCTTCCTTGGGAGATGACACAGTTCCAAATTTTGATGATAGACAAAGTCTGGGCACATTTCTGGTTGTAATCATCTATCTAGCGACTCCACTGGAGGAAGACCAACCTTTGGCGACTCCACATTTCAGTCCTAGCTCAGTTCGTGAGACACACTCGAAGAAATCCTCAGAAATCACCAGCTGTTCCAGTGCCTGACCCTGAGAAGATTGTTAACCAAAAGAAAACATCACAGAAAGGAGCATCAGGATCAGGTAAGCCCAAGAAATCTTATTTGTCTCTGCATGAGAATTTTTAGTTGAAGATACACAGTTTGAGGATCTAGAGCCTAGTATTGCTAGTGAAGAATCACCTGCAGAGATTCATAAAGCTCCTTGGCCATTTAGTTCCCCTTTGGATCCTAGTCCAAAGAAAGTCTTCCATATAGTCCATCATATTCCCTTGTCTCTGTCATCCATTTCATTGTTCCCCACTATTCAATCTATCAGTATCCTTCCACCTACCCCAGTCATGGTAGGCCAGCAAGCACCTACAAAGATAGAAAGAACCTTTGCTGCTAGGTATGGACCCTTGGTCTTGCCTGTTGATTTGAATGCTATGCCTGCAGGAGAGTATCAAAAATATATGCCTAAGTTCATTGGTACAGAAGGAGTAACAACTGAAGAGAACCTTGAGTCCTTTTATAGCTATGCCGATAACTTGGATATAAGTGAAAATGATGTGTGGATGAGAGTTTTTGTCTAGAGCCTCGATGGAGAGGCTAGAAAGTGGTTCAGAGAATTTCCCCCTGGATCTGTTGCTGATATTGAAGCCTTAGATGAAGCATTTTTGAAGCACTCAGGAGATAAGAAGGACTTGTTGTATTACCATACTAAGTTTGGTAACCTGAAGAGGGAAAATGGGGAATCATTGCCTGATTTTAATAAAATATTCAATCGTATGTATAGTAAGATACCAGTTGAAGTAAAGCCTACCCCCACCTCTGCCAAACTCGCCTATGCCAGTGCCTTTGACTTTGATTTTTGTTTGTTGTTGAGAGAAAGAAGATGTGCTACCCTAGCTGAAATGCAAGATGCAACACTAGAGGTAGAATCTAACATTAATGCTACAGAAAAGCTCAGGAGTCATGTTGATAGGAGGAGGTAGAGAGGTGAGGCATATTCTTCCTCTGCCTCACCTTCTGATCCCAAATTTGATAAAATGACTAAGATGATCGAGTCATTGCCTACTAAAATATCTAAGCTGGAGGTTGAGCAGAACTCTGGGAAGACAAGGTTTCCAAACACATTTGCTCCAAGAAACCCAAATCCATTCAAGAGAGAAAATGAGCAAATGAAAATCATTTAGAAGGGTAAAGAAACTAATGAGGATCAAAGAGTTAAATCTCCTTTCCAAAATGTGTTCATGGAGGAGGAACAGATTGAAGATGAGGATGAAATTCATTGTATGGAAGATAAAGGCAGTGCTGCCTTTTTAACATTGGCTGCATACGAAGAATCTTTACTGCAAGAACAAGACAATCAAAGGTGGGATAGAGAGGCTATTCTACAAACTGAGGAGTAGAAAAAATATAATCTGAGGTCAAATGCAAATAATATCAAGGAGAATCCTGCCCAAAGAGTTGTTGTGCAAACTGAGTCATATAATATCAAACAAGGAAGACCAGTAGCTAATCCAGTCATCCTCAAAGCACCAGTTCAAGAGGTAAGAGGTTCTGAAAAGTTACCTCCCTCTTTCAGATTTGAATAAAAAGTCCAGAAGTTAAAAATATCTGTGCCTCAAGTAGAGTTGGTAAAGAGTGAAGTGTTTAGAAAGCCTATCCTTGAAGCTCTTGAGCTGAAAACCGCACAAACCTCCACTGACTCTGTCAATTTGCAAGATGATAGGCCTGCAGTTGTGCTCATCCCAATGACCAAACCTGTTGATGATAATTCTCCATCATTTTATGTCTCCTTGACCATCCATGACAAAATCCTCCACAATTTCCTGCTAGACACAGGAGCTAGCCACAATCTGATGCCTGAAGCTGTCATGGAAGAGTTAGGCCTTGATATCACTAGACCATATCATGACTTATTCTCATTTGATTCAAGAAAGGGAAATGTCTGGGGTTGATTAAAGATTTATCCATTACTCTAACTCAGCTGCCCATGAAGAGTATGATGATGGATATTGTGATAGAAGATGTCCCTCCCAAGTTTGGCATGCTGTTGTCCAGAGGGTGGATTAAGTGACTAGGTGGGACATTGCAGAATGATTTGTCTTATGCCACTGTCCCAGTTTTTGGAGGAGAAAGAAGGAGATTGTAAAGAGAAGCACAGCTAGCATGCATCATCAGTGATGAGAAGAATCCTTCTAATCATCCCATTTATGCTATGGACATCGATTTTGGAGCATGTATTCTCCAAATGGAAGAATCTCAGAAAGTCTCAATGCAGATTAGGAAACCAATAGTTCAGGCTGAAGAAGAGCAAGGAAGTCAAGTTTGGAAGATGGTTTTTGATGGAGCATGTTCCAGGGAGACTGCACGAGCAGGGGTGGTGCTGATATCTCCAGAACAAAAAAGCACACAACTGTCTTTTAAGATGGCTTTTCAAGTCACTAATAACATAGCAAAATATGAAGCTCTGATATTGGGCCTTAACGCAACTAAAGACAGAGGAATCAAAAGCATAAAGGTGTTTGGAGATGCTAATCTGATCATTTATCAAGTAAACAGAACATTTCAAGCAAAGCACCAAGGATGAAAGTGTACAGAGATGAGATATGGAGACTCAAAGATTATTTTGATAATTTCTGTATTTCGTATATCCCTAGAGCCAAAAATCAGCTTGTTGATTCCCTTACTGTGTCCACTAGCCTATTTATCCCTCCCATGCCTCCCAGACTAGTATATGAAGTCCAAATGAAATATAGACCATCCTTGCCTGATAATGTCTAGCATTGGAAAGTTTTTGATGATGATGATGAAGTGAATAGATGCTTGCAAGTCATTGATGATTTTTTCGAAATGAAAATTGACTAAGAGAATGAAGCCTTGCAAGAAAGTCCCCAGTTCCATCTTAGAAATAAAATTGGCAAAGACAACATTGTCCAGATTCCCAGCAATCATATTCCTAAGTGTTTAATTCCTTTAGAAAGATTGTTTGACCAGAATGATGTGCCGTACAAGGCTGCCCAAAAAGAAGATCAATCTGCAGTCTGTAAGCATGACATAGGGAGTCCAGGTCAGCCTATATACATAAATCTTTCTTCTCATCTATCTGCTGACCTAAGTTCTGAATACTCCAATTAATGAAGCAATTTTCTGATGTCTTCACCTGGGAATATAGTTACCTGAAAACATATGACAAGAAGATCATTCAGCATAAAATCCCTTTAGAGAAAGACACCATACCTTTCGAGCAGAAGTTGAGACTAATAAACCCTCTGCTCCTCCCTCTGATTGAAAAGGAAATTAAAAAGTTGTTGGCTACCAAAATCATAGTCCCTCTCAGATATTCCAAGTGGGTAGCCAACCTAGTAGTGGCGAGGAAGAAAAGTGGAGAAATCAGACTCTGTGTTGATTTCAGAAACTTAAACAAGTGCTCAAAGAAAGACAATTATCCCCTACCAAAGATGGAGCATTTGTTGCAAAAGGTCTTAGGAGCCAAAGTGATGTCTTTCCTGGACGGATTTTCAGGATTTAATCAGGTTGCTGTACATCTAGATGATCAAGAGAAGACTGCATTCACCACTCCTTCGGGCACTTTTATGCATTCCAAGATGCCTTTTGGGCTGATGAATGCTGGAGCCACTTTTCAGAGAGCTATGGATATAGCATTTGTGGGAGAGAAGGATAAGTTTGTCCTTATCTACCTTGATGACATAACAATATACTCCAACGGCCATCAAAACCATTTGCAACATTTGAAAATTTTGTTCCTGAAGTGCAGAAGGTTTGGGATTTCAGTTAATCCTAAAAAGTCACAGTTTTCTTTAGAAGAAGGCAAGCTGTTGGGACATGTTGTTTCTGCTGTAGGTGTCCGAATTGACCCAGAAAGAGTAAGAGAAATACAGACCTTGTCTGTCCTGAGATCAAAGAAGGATATCCAGTCCTTTCTGGCAAGATTAATTTTGTGAGGAGGTTTATCCCAAATTTTGCTGAACATGTGACCCACTTTCAAAGTCATCCAAAATGCAGCACTGCAAGGTAGTACTAGCACATCAAGCAGTCCGTGTACAGATGAGTTGTGGACCATGTACTTTGACGAATCAAAGACATAGGATGGCTCAGAAGTCAGGTGTGTCTTGATTGACCCTTATAATAGGAAGCATCTGGTTTCAAGTCACTTGGAGTTCGAGTGCACGAACAACGTTGATGAGTATGAAGCACTCGTGTTAGGCTTACAGAAAGCCATCAGCCTCAATGTGGTCATGCTCAAAGTGGTAGGTGATTCAGAGATAGTGGTGCGGCAGGTATGTAACACCATTCATTGTTTATCACTGCATCTTAAAAGTTACCAACAAGAGGCATGGAAACTAATCTCAAAATTCCAAGAATTTAATATCATTGTTGTACCATGTACGCGTAATGCAGCTTCCAATGCACTGGCAAATGTAGCTTTGATAATGTCACTGATTAGGGATAAATTTACTACTAAAATTATGTACAAACCATACATTCCGGACAACATAACTAACTTATGCATGTTTAATGATGATCAAAAGATACTGCATTTCATGGCTAACGTTGATGTCTTCAAAGATGCAACAATAGATGATGACGAGCACGAGCGCTCTCTGCAAGCAAAAGCTAGTAACAAGAAAGGCCACCTTATCACAAAAGGTGTGACAACATTGGAAAAGCTTTATGACTTGCAAGAACGTTTTTAGGGGCCAAGGAACAGCAAGACCCATAGTTCACCATGAGGCACAAACTGATAAACTTGGGAATGGAACAAGATCCAAAGTTTGTCAATCTTGGTACATGTTGTACACTGCAAGAGCGACAAGCCTTTATCCGCTTGTTCAAATAGTACCAAGATGTGTTCATGTGAACATATGATGATCTGAAAACTTATGACACTCGTATCATCCAACACATCATCCCAATCAAATAAGGAGTCAAGCCATATCAACAGAAGTTGAGGAAAGTACATCCATCGCTTGAACCCCTCATACAAAAAGAACTTACTAAGTTGTTGGATGCACAGATCATATACAAATTTCGCCACTCCACATGGGTCTCCAACCTTGTTCCTATACATAAGAAGTCTGGGGAAATCCACTTGTGTGTCGATTTCCAAAACGTAAACTGTACCTCGGACAAAGAAAACTACCCTATGCCGTCTATGGACCATATTTTTCAAACAGTATTTGGGGCAAAAATGTTTTCTCTTCTTGATGGTTTCTTAGGATACAATCAGGTTCTGGTAGCAGAACCTGACAGACTCAAAACTACTTTCCGTACCAAGTGGGGTACGATCGCTTATAGAAGAATTATGTTCGGGTTTGTAAACACAGGCGCAACATTTCAACATGCCATGGACATCGCCTTTCGTGGACTCATTGGACAGAGCGTGGTGGTATACCTCGATGATGTGACTGTGTTCTCAAGAAGACGAGAAGACCACATATGCCATCTAAATAAAATCTTTGAGCGATGCCGAAGATACGGGATTTCCTTGAATCCCAAAAAGAACGTATTCGTAGTGTCGGAGGGGAACCTCCTAGGACACATTGTTGCCAAAAGTGGGAACAAGGTGGATCCATACAGGATCCAAACCATTACATAGATCCCTTACCGAGTCAACAAGAAAGCCATGGAATCCTTCTTGGGCAAGATAAACTTTCTCCGGAAGTTCATCTCGGATTATGCACAGATAGTTAAGCCCATGAAGGACATGATCAAGAAAGATGCAGTATACAGTTGGGGTAAGAAGGAAAAGTATGCATTCTCTCAGATCAAGCAAGCCATTGCAGAAGTGCCTGCACTCTACAGCCCAAATTTCAAGAAAGATTTCCTGCTATACACCTTCGCTTCCGATAATTCACTAGCTGCAATACTCACTCAGAAGGATGAAGCTAATGATGAACGTCCCATCTCCTTCATGAGTGCAAGCATGTAGGAACCAGAGCTCAACTACCCTGCCATTGACAAGCAAGCTTATGTAGTTTACAAGGCAGTGAAACACTTCAGGCCCTATTTGTTGAAGAACCACTGCATAGTCTTTGTCCCCCACCCAACAGTCTGCACATTGCTTGTACAACAAGAACTAGGTGAACAACATGCAAACAAGATGACAGGCTTGCAAGAGTATGACCTTGAAATCAAGCCAATGCACACGATCAAGGACATGGACTCTGTAGACTTGCAGCTAAAGGAGTACATGCTACAGAGAGTGAAGAAGAGCTCACCGGTTGAGAGCAGGAAATTGAGATGTATGATATGAGGCGAGCAACACCCACTGAGGACAGAACCTCTTGGTACGCATATGTACGCCAGTACCTTGAGCACGGCACCATAGCTTCTCATTTTTCCATAGACAGAAGAGGTTATTGCCCCTGAAAGCCTTAGCATATCAGTTGGTGCACAAAGTTCTTTACAGAAAGCACAGTAATGGAGTTTTGCTCAGGTGCCTAGAGGCACATGAATCAGAGAAGGTACTTCAAGATCTGCATGATGTTGTGTGTGGAGCATGATTGTTCAGAGGTCTTTTGTTTCAACTGGATGTATACCCCAGGAAGTTTGTACACCCCTCCACGCGGGGGGGGGGGGGGGGGGTGCAGGTGGGGACTTGTCCCCCCCTGCGGGGGTCTGAGGGGGCTGATCCCCCAAATTGGGGGGTCCAGGGGCCAACGGTCCCCTAGTTGGGGTTCGGGGGCAGTGCCCTTGAAGCCAAAAATAGATGTAAAATTGCCTTGTAAAAGTATAGTAATTTCTAGTCAATCTGGGCTGTTCATTAGGCGAATGATCTGACGGTATAACTTTGTTTAGTTTAGGGTTTTTTGCCCTAGAAGGCAACCCCTCTCTTTGTATGAGGGAATTGTATTTGAGGCTGTGATATAGATGTGTATTCTTTGAGTGAGAAACAGAGAGGTGAGACTGTGAGAGAAAACATAGGGTATTACGGCGGATTTGTTGTAGGCTGTGTCTATTCATTTTGCTCGATAATAGAAAGGAAGGACTGGCTGTTCGGGGTGGACGTAGGCCAAACTGAGTGAACCACGTATATCTATGTCTC